>JAAAPX010000028.1:0-238015 GCA_012656285.1 Aspergillus fumigatiaffinis | reverse complement strand
CCCCCTCCTCCAGCCCCGCATACGATGCCTCCAGCTCAGTTTCCGACGCCGGTCCCGCATATTTCGCATACTCCCGCTCCCTATGAGCCGAACTATTACCAGAATCAAGCCTTTGGTATGCGCCAGCGCAAGGCTGCCCGGGCTCAACAGGTAATGACTGTCTTTTCCCATGGCGCAGAGAAACGAGACTGCGCGGGATACAAAGGAAATATACTAACTTTATGTTCTTTTCATTATCTAAAAGGCCTGCGATCAGTGTAGAGCAAGAAAAGCAAAGTGCGATGAAGGGCGGCCCGCCTGCAGCCACTGCAAGGAGAACAATTTGATATGTGTATACAAAGAAGTTCCCCCCCACAAGTGCGTGACCTGCCTGACTTCTGTCCTTCGGTTGGTTGGTTGTCGGATACTGACCCTCAAGCTAGACAGGAAAAGGCCACCCAGCAGATCTTGGACAAGATACAATATCTGGAAGATAAGCTTGACGAGCGTCTGACGCATTTTCAAACGGTACAGATGGAACATGGGATGACACTAAGTAAGATTTCCAACGAGGTCGGATTGAAGGAGCCGAAAATTTTGGCTGTCAAAGATGCCACCCGATCAATGCCACCCAAGCAGACACTTGATAGATTGCTGAAACCAAGTGCTACTGATATTCTGCTTGAGTCAGAATCAAAGAATGGAGATGGAATGCAGCAGTTGGATTCGAATGATCCTCCAGGGCAGAGTTATGTGGAGAGGGAGGACGGTGAGCTGTCCATTCCGGTGGAACATACAACGGCTGCCCACAAGTTGCTCTCCTGGCCATCGATTAGGAATCTACTTTATCCCCGCGAGTACGATGAGGATTATGTGATGAAGCTTGAAGAGCAGCGTGGCTTGATTCGCGTCTACGGCCGCGGTGAGGGCGATGACACAAGTGAGGATCGCATGTCGCCAACCCCATTAACTAGCTCGAATTCCAGCAGCGGATGGGATGATAGCCACACGCACCGAGCATCGCCGAGTAGTCCTTGGACGCAGAGCTCTCATCCCAGCGGTTTCCCGCAGAAGCTTCGAGACAAGGGGGTTGATGAGTTTGGTACTCTGTGGGCCGATCCGGACACCATCCGTCGCTATCATCGCAGTTACCTGGAGCACATCCACAAACTTCATCCCTTCCTCGATCAGAGTGACCTGGACAAGAAGATCGAAATGTTTATCAAGTTCCATTGCTTACCGAAGACTTCCGGATCGACGCCTACAGGGGCAGGCGAAGTGCCCCGAGGTGCAAAAAGAAAAAGGTCATGTGATACTCTGCAAGGTGCAGCGTGCGATTTTCCAACTTCCGCTGGCGTTAGGACAGAAGCGACGAGCCGTCGCATCGAAAAGTCAATCGACAATGCTGTTCTCCTTCTCGTGCTTGCGCTAGGCAGTATCTGCGAAGTGGGAGCACCAGTCCCTGGTCCTGTCACGGATAACCCCCCGGACTTTCGCAAAGAGTGGATCCCTGGCCCGCCCACCCGTAGCGTTCTATCTCCCGCTGGATCTGACATGATTATTCCAGCGCAAGGGAGCTTCTACGCACCGCACACTGTCCCGTCTCCCTCCCCTATTGACGGTCGGAGAAGTGTCGGAGGGCGGTCAGCGTCATCAGGTCGAGATATGCCTGCCAGTCGACATCTCAGAAACGTCGATGTCATTCCGGGTTTATCTTATTATGCATATGCCACGCAGATCCTGGGAGGCCTTCAAGGGGCCAATGGCTTGCTTCATGTTCAAGCGGCTTTGCTCGCAGGACTTTACGCCGGCCAACTAGCGCATCCTTTCCAGAGTCATGGATGGATATACCAAGCCGCTCGCTCTTGCCAAGTACTCATCCGATCGTAAGCTTTTGTCTAAAGCCGAACTGAACCGTCAAGATGACTTGCTGACTGCAGTACCAGGAAACGCTATGACCAGATGCAGGACGGGCCTATGAAAGACCTCTACGATTTTGCGTATTGGACATGTCTTCAGCTTGAGAGGTATGCTTGTGATGGTGTCACTGTCAGATCTAGCCTGCCGGCCCACTAACTCTGAATGTAGTGATATTCTTGCAGAACTTGATCTCCCCGCCAGTGGCATATCTCGGGCAGAGTCACGTATAGGTCTACCAAAGGGACGCTTCACACTTGCTTTGCCAAATGAAATCTGCGCGCCTAGTACCATGATGATGTTTTTCTATTCTGCCCAAATCCACCTCCGTAAAGTCCTCAACCGTGTCCACACTGATCTGTACAAAGTTGAGAGTAAGGCACCCAAGACCATGTCTCCAGGAAAACCACTAATTATACCTCTATAGGACAACAAGGCTCCAATAATACAAACCCAGGCAGTGCCACCAATGCCGCTGGTTCTGCAAGCGCTGTCAACGCTGCAATCGCCGCAATCACAGCTAATCCTTCTAGCAATACTACAACCACGAGCAGCTCGAGCAACAACCGCTGGACCTCAAACGTGCAGGAAATTCTTAGCATGAATCTCGAACTGTGGCGAAATAGTCTTCCAGAGATCATGAAATGGAAAGACACTGATCCCCCCTCGAACGACATAAATGTTGCTCGTATGCGGGCCAAATATTACGGCGCACGATACATCATCCATCGTCCTCTTCTATATCATGCTCTGCATTTTGCTGGACTCCCCAATCCCAATCCAACTGCCGCATCAATCGAGTCACCCGCCGGGTCCGTTCTCTCTGGCTCGAAATCTCAGCAGGTTTCGCCCTCATTACCGCACAGTCAACGGGCTTCAAACATGGCACGTCTGTCGAGTGATATGGGCATAGCAGTCCATAGCGCCCCCTCTTCCTTTCAAGGAGGCTCGATGGGCACCATTGCATACCGAGATCTACCGCCTAAGCTACGACGAGCCTGCAAAGTGTGCATCGACTCTGCAATCTTGAGTACAGAAGCCTTTGATGGAATCGAAGGTCGTCCGATCGTGACAAATATCTTTGGAACTGCTCATGCGCAATTCGGCAATATGCTCGTGCTGTCTGCGACCTACATGTCCTGTCTCTCAGAGCTGGTGGACCGAAATGTGCTCGAGAAACTCCTCAAGCGAACAATTAAATTCCTGTTGCAGAGTCGATATATCTCCCCTAGCCTTCGAGCAGATGCACGGATCCTTACCGAAATCTATGAGAAGATTTTCGGAGAGCCCGCCACGAGTTTCTCATCTGCCTATAGCTAGGTTCATACAGCTTCTCATCTTGCTGCCTGAGGGGAGACCGCCTCAGATCATCGCCTGCACGATATCCTCGCGGGTCGCCTGAAAAGGTAATGCTCGTCACCAAAATGGGGCTTCTACAAACACCAGCTATCCATTCTATACCGATCCTTCGAACCTATTTTGTTTTCTAGGACATATCGACTCGACCCTCTCTTCCTCCCGTCCTTTGTCCATGCTCTTTTCTTCGACCCTTGACTCCCTTGCATATACTGATGCCTGACATGGCACGGTTCATATATAACATACATACATAGGTGTCTTGCACGGCGGCTCTTTGTTTTATCATCATTCATTCTTGGACAGGGATTCAAGACCTTGGGTTATTCTTTTTGATTTAATTTGCTGCGCATTGGGAACGGATGGGTGGCTATCTGAAATTATTCTGATCATACCGGCATTATCTAGCCTCGGATCTTTTTTGTTTGGTTTGATACCTTGTTCCTCCTTGTTGTTCAAACGGCGCTAGTTACACCTTACCATTGTGACTGGAACTGGGTACCTATGGGAGGGATCGTGTCGTTGCATTTTCAGCGAAGCAGGGTTGATGGTCGTCAACAGACCTGGCTACCTGCATTCTTGGACAGTTGGACGGCCCAATATCGCATGCGAGATTGCTCAAAGTCTAACAGATGATGTCGCCAATGGCTGGGGATGGAAGTGATGGTGTGCGACTTTCTACCGTATTTTGGTGTCATTGGGTCATTGTCTTCATTATAAGAGTTCAGGATAGGAGCTGTTTGTCAAATAGCCTACGTTTACGCATTCCAATAAAGACTTGCGTCTCAGGAGCACTCGCCGTGCGTCATGCACAACAGGGACGACAGTGTGACTGTAGAGACGATGGAAAGACTTGTTCCTGCTCGGAGGCTATCCAGGTCTTGTACAACGCAAAATTCGGCAAGAAGAAAAGTACCCGTGACCAGCGAATTACACCAATTATAACTGACAATTGTAGGACAATAATTCAATGAACGCCGAATATCTAGCATTAGCAGTAGCATGCCATTGGACAGGGCATCATTGGCGAGGGACGTAGAGCCCGCCTCGGCTCCTTCTGAAGCTTTCCCCGCAGTCCCTTGCTTGGACGATCAGCAACAACCATCATGCTCCGGCTCGCCTATATATGCAGGTCACTTGTTAAGGAGGTCATGGTCGGGAGCAAAGGATCCAAGGGGCCGTCGTCCAGCATAACCTGATTATTAGATGGTCTGCATCTTGAAATTAGAGGAAAACACTTTCATTGACTTCCACTATGGTGACACAAAGAAAGTGGCTGTCACGCGAAGGTTGGTTGATTGCTTCCCATTTCCAATGTCGACCATTTGTTAGGCTATCGGTTCTAAAGGAACGAATTCTTTCGGACTATAGGGTTCACTGCCGATGTCTTCGGAAAATGGATTCAGAACACGCTTCTGAGTCCCTGGAAGACGCTCCCTCTCCAGCTGCTGGCCCAGTATACCGCGAAGGGCCACCAACTCGCCATCGAGCACCCGCGATTCTTCCAGGTCCTCCAGGTCCTCACCTTCCTCGCCGTCCTCCGCCGTGTTAACGCCTGGCTTAATACCCGGACCCTGAACAATGGCGTCTCAGACCGGTTCGACTGGAATCGCGAGGTGGTTGTGCTGACGGGCGGCAGCAACGGGATAGGCAGACGGATCGCGCAGCTGCTCGGCGATCGTGGGATCAAGGTCGCCATCCTGGACATCCACCCACCACAGGAGGACCAGGGCCGCCTCCCGCCCACCGTCCGCTTCCACAAATGCGACATAACCTCACCCTCGGCCATCGCGGCCGCCGCTGCCGACATCCGCGCAACCCTAGGCGAGCCCACCGTCCTCATTAACAACGCCGGCGTCTGCAGCGGCAAGACCATCCTCGGCGGCGCAGAGGCGGACACCCGCATCCAGTTCGAGGTCAACACCCTCGCGCACTACTGGCTTGCGCGCGAGTTCCTGCCGCACATGGTCAAAAGCGACCATGGCATGGTCGCCACCATTGCCTCGCTGGCGGGATACACCACCACCCCCAATATGGTCGATTACTCCGCCACCAAGGCTGCAGCGATTTCGTTCCACGAGGGGCTGTCAGCGGAGCTGGTGACGAGGTACCATGCTCCGCGGGTGCGGACGGTGCTGCTCACTCCGGGATTCACGCAGACGGCGCTCATTGGGCGGTTAACTCCGGAGGATACGTGGTTTAATCCGCTGCTGCAGCCGGAGACGGTCGCGGAGCAGTTGGTGAGACAGATCCTCACGGGAAATAGTGGGCATGTTGTTGTGCCGGGTTCCTCAGGATGGCTTGCTCGGAATGTGAGGAGCTTTCCGCCTTGGTTCCAGCATTCGCTGAGGTCGTGGTTGGAGAGATTGATGCGTGCTGATTAGACGCTGTGTTACTTTATGACTTGGTTGACTCGGTTGGTGCTTGGACTGTTTGCTCCGCTTGTCTAGGTAGCTGATGCTGTCTAGACCCGGGTGACTTTTAGTCATCAGTGTGGGCCTAGTTAACTACTGGCTGGACAGGGAGTACTCTAGCATTGTGCTTTTTTGGGGACCAGTCTGTGGCCAGGTTGTTGCAGCTATGGGGGAGAGGCCTCAAATGGACACCTGAGGCAGAATCTACGCTTCCTAAGTTCAGGTAGCCACAAATCTCGAGTGACTATGAGGATTGTACGAAATGGGCTAGAGAAATGACACACAGAAAGATTGATTAGGTTCAACCATAGCAATCTCCAATCAGTAAACATATTGTCCAATTCAGTCCTCTGTAGCCACACATTAATGTAAAAAAAATTCATTACCAGCCTTCTGGCCAAAGGCTACCATATTCTTCTCGTGGTCCTCGTTGCTGCTCGGCACGTGCAGCCAACCAGCCTCCCCAGCCTCACCGCGATTTCATCAGTTCTCACTCACCTTTCGACTCAGTCCTGCAGGCATTCTTTGCCATCTCAGACGAATACACGTTCAGGGGAATTATCGTCCAGTCATTATCTTGGATGGATTCTAATTATCATATGCATCAACTCGACTCCCCACATTCTTACTTTCATCATCATTCTGTCTAACTTCAACATCATCATCATTATTATTGTTCCTCCTCGGGTACTCTAAACTACTACAGATCTGAACCGTGCCCTCGCGACCTTAGGCGCTAACCGCCCACTGGATCGCCTTGGCAGCGGATTGTCTGGAGCAACCACCCTTAGCTGCAAAGCTGACCCAGCGCTATCATCCGAGCGGTTCAGGCTGGGGCTGCCGACGAAAAAGAACCACGGCTCAGCTCCGTCGTTGTCCTTGTTTACCTTGCGGAAAACAACAAATCCATTATCCGGTTCGATAGGTTCTCCTCTCGAGCTGAGGCTGAACGGCCTTTTGTTTTGTTTCCACCTCCTTTAGCATCACGAGTCAACGAATTTGTTTTGGTCCCTCGCTCGACTACCTAATTAATCTATTGATTTAATTTACGATTTGGATTGATTGACTTAGTCTATCATTACGACGATTGTTATTCTTGTCACTCTCGACAGTCAACCAGCCACCAGCTCCGCCTTGAACCGTCGAAGCATTCCCAGACTCAACATTCCGATTCCCACATGGTTGTCTGAGCCGCACGGAGCATCATCTTGATCGCTCTTTTCAGCCCACCATGTTCAGGGCCCTGATGGGCGGGGGCCGTTCCTCCGATAGCCGCAGCACAACCTCCAGCTCCAAGAGCAGTAGCCGCCGCCGAACCAACTCCAAGGCTTCTTCGACAGTCAGCCACAAGACCTCACGGGGTGACGACCGTGATCGTGGCTTGGGCGATCTGTCGACCTACTCTTCCTCAGGCAGCCGCAGCAAGCGATACGCTCCCAGCGCAGCGGGCGATTCTGTCGCTTCGAGCTATGCGACGGCGGATCCGGGCATATCGGTCGAGCACGATCGGATTATTATTGAACGGACACCCAAACGCAGAGATACTGATGAAGAAAGTGGTCGCGATCGATATTCCGATATGCGCGACAGGGATGGGCGCAGTTCTCGCAGACGCGACCGGGACCGATCGCAGAGTCGTGAGCGTGAACGGCCCCGGTCGGAGAGAAACGAGCGGGCGCAATTGGAAGACGACGCTGCAGAGTCTCGCGACCACCGTCGAGAACGGTCACGGACTCAGTCCGGCGATACGTATTTGCCGCCTGTTTCCACATCGATGCCCATTCAACCAAATTCCCCTTTAGTCTATGACCCTCACGTCCAGCAGCAGTTTCCCGGCCAGTTCCCTGCTTATGTTGCAGAGCCATATCGGCCTCCGAATCCCGCCGGCGAAGCGGCCGATTACTATGGCGATCAGGGACAGTCCGTTGCGGAGCAGCCAGGTGTGCGTCCGAAACCTCCATCTATTATCCCCAGCAGCCAGGCGCATCTCATGACTGCGTCGCCTGTCGCCAATCCACCACCGGAGCCGAGCAGCATGGGCCAGGTGGGCGCAGCCGCTGCGTACTTTACAGACGACGCTGAGATCGCGGGGGATCCAGCGCCAGGACGACCGGATCGTCCAACTGCTGAAGCCACGTCCAAACCTCCCAAGCCATCTAACGCTGCATTCGGCATTTCAGGGATGACCGCTGGAGCTGCTGCCTATGGGACAGGAAGCAGCTTTCCCTTGCCGGCCGGCCCGACGTCGCCTCCGGAACCTGTCCCAACGACTGCACCCTATGCGTCTCCTGTGACATCCAGCACTACCAAACCGCCCCATACCCATGGTATCGGAGCCTCTGTTGGAGCGGCAGCCGCGGGTGCTGCAGCAGGTTACATGCTTGGCCACCACCAGCACCATTCGATGTCGAGCACCGACCATCTATCCCAGTACACCATGCAGAATTACGACGAAGCTTCCCAGCATGGATTCGGAAACCCAGGTCCGACAATCCACAATGCACCGGCCAATCCAGCGTGGTACGCTGCTGGAACAGCAGGAGCAGCCCTGCCATATGCTGCAAGCCCTCTGCATCCCCACCATGCTGCTGTCCACCACGGGGCTCCCTTCCCCTCGGGAAGCTTGGCATTTCAGCAGCGCCAACGTGGTCCGCTTGATAAGTTCATTGACTTTTGGCGTGATCCTGAGGGTGTTGGTATGTTTGAAGAGTATACCGAAGCCATAGGCGTCTGCAAATACTGCTTCGAACCGGGCACCTCCTCGCGTGACGCACCTCGTAAACATCACTACCGCCCACGCCGTTCATCCGGCGAGCGCTACAGCGGTGGATCGCGGGTCGGAAAGGCAAGTCGCTATACATCCTCTGAGGATGAAGGTCGCCGACGCAAGAAGTCGTCACGGAGTTCCTGGCTGCTGCCTGGACTCTTGGGTGGAATTACGGCCAAAGCGCTTTTCAATAACAAGGATTTTGAAGACACCTATAGCGTCCGTTCGGGCCGAGTAATGACCGTCAACGACACTGAAAGTGTCTCAACAACACGGCGAAGCCAGACCTCGCGTGGCGTCTACAGGCGTCGGAGTCAGTCCCGAGACCGTGAGTCCCGCATCATTTACTCAGACTCGAAAAGCCAATATGAGGATAAGCGACACCGTTCCCGGTCCCGATCCCATTCATCCTCCCGAAATGGCCGCCATTCGGCGCTCAGGGATGCAGCCGTAGGTGCTGCTGTGGGTTCAGGAGCTTTGGCTTTGGCCAAGTCTCGTGATCGAAGCCGCAGTCGCAGCCGCAGTCGATCCCCAAGAAAGTCAAAGGGGAGGAAGTCGTCAACCTCTGACTCTTCCTCTTTTCTTGATATCTCCCAACCGGCTCGAAAGTCTGTTGGCGGTGGCATTGCTTCTTTCTTCACGGCTTCTTCTGAGAACCGCGGAAAGCGCCGAGTCAAGAAACGCAGGAGTATCTTTTCGTTCAACAACTCATCCTCTTCTTCGCTTGATGCGGACTTGGCATTTGGTACCGGGTTTGCGCGAAAACCCGCTCGCAAGTCGGACAAGAAGAGCAGTAAGAAGAAGGACCGTGACGTAGATGCAGCTCTGCTGGGATTAGGCGCTGCGGCCACCGCATTAGCTGCTACATCTCACCGACGAAGTCGGCGGACGGGAGAGATTCTCGCGGCGAAGGAGACGCGGTCGCGACACTCAGATTACGCATCATCGGTCACTAACGATGAGGGCTGGGAGGATCTGGACTCAGGAGACCAGTCTACCTCCAGTGTCAGTTCGGCGCTCGCGTTCGGTGATACCGGTTTGTTCGGTAGCGATGAATCACAGTCGTCTGACTCTGGCACTTCGAGATGGGGTTGGAGATGGGGAAGCAAAAAGGATAAAAAGAAGAAGAACAAGGCTAGCTCCCCTCAGGACGGATTTCCTACAGGTGCTGCTCTCGCTGCAGGTGCTCTAGGAACGGCTGCGCTGGCTTCTACTCAGGACAGAGGCTCCAAACTACCCAGGCAGCCTGCGTCAAGCAGCTCCGGAAGCTTGCAGCATGTGGCCCCCGTGCCAACTAGCGATCCCACCCTTGTCGATGCCATCAAGGTGACGTCTCTGTCATCTACTGAACCCGCATTCGTTCGACCTGGTCCCATTCCATTGCAGCAACCGCAACCCATGACGCCAGTCTCCCAGGCGGTTTATGCCACCCAGGGCGAGTCGATTCCGGCCTACCCTGCTCCCATGATCCCACCTGCCTTCCCCCCGACCACCTACATCCCCTACAGACCTGAACAAATTCAGAATGTAGCTCAAGGCTTCAATCGGCCACACCACAGAAGCGACTCTTCCCCTGTGTTCCATACAGAGCCTCTGGAAGGTGCGCCAGCACCCGGACTGAAGCGTCGCTCGACGGTCAAAGACCAGAGCTCAGTTCAGTTTGATCTGACCAAGGAGCAAGCTGATAAGGAGCGACGTGCGGATCGCCTTGAGCAGTTGAAGCGCGAAGCGGAGCGGGCCAGCGGCGTGCAACTCATTGATAGAGAATATGAAGCCACCGTCCGCGATGATGACCGTCGCTCAGGACGCTACGAAGACCGTGGATACGATGACCGCAGACAAGACGAGCCTAGAGAGGATCGCTACGTCAAGGATTCTGGAAAGGACAAAGATCCATTTTCGCGGGTCGGTGCTGTCGCCGCGGGTGCTATAGGCGCCGCAGCCGCAGCTACTGTGCTATCTGGAAGAAGTTCGGTTGACGAATCCTCCGAAACAAGCCAACGCCGCCACGAGGAGCGTCGACAGCAGCGCCGAGCGGAACGTCGCCGTGGATCGGAGCCGGAGTCAACAGTGTCCAGCCGTAATAAATCTGAGCCTGTCCAGGAATCGAATGATCATCCGCCCGAGGAACGACAGCCGGAGCCTACCAAGCCGCCGAGTCCCAGTCGTAGTCCCCATAAATACGACGATTACGCCGAGTTCTTCGCTCCCGAAGAGTTGCGGCATAGCCCGGACACCTACAAGCGGCGCGCGCCTACTTCGATGCCTACTATCGTCGAGATCGAACCTGCAAGTGAAAGACAATCACGAGAAGCAGTGCAGCAGGCAGAGGAGTCACATTCCGGATACCGAGATCTGCCATGGTCGGTGCCTGTTCTCAAACTTATCGAGCCTACTCCTCCTCAAAGTCTGAGCGGATCCGTCAGAGATGCTGCTTCACCCGTGGGTAATCCTCGGGATTTGCCTCCTCTCGAAGAAGAGGAAGATGTGAAGCCGGCTGCACGACAAACGACCGGTTCCCGTGTCTCCTGGGGAGAGCATGAAACGCATGAGTACGAAGTTCCGTCCACCTCCTCCGAGCTTGAATCAGTGGACCACGAGACCACTAGGGGGCGACAGGAACCTCATTCACCGGTACTCGAACAACGGGACGTATCCCCCAAAAGCCTCACGGATGATGTGGGTGCGGACATCGAATTTGCGGCTGCCTTGGCTGCTGCCACCGCAGCCGCAGGCTTTGATCCTGCCCTAGTGACGGAGGATCCAACATATCATACGCGGTCTTCGCCTCCTGGCTCTCGAGCAGGGGTCGAATACAGGCATCCATGGGTTGAGGCCGAGTTAGAGTCTCGGATTCCGCATGGCTTTGTCGAAGGCGAGGTTGAGACCCCTGAAGATGAAAAAGCCCAACACAATAGAGTCGTCGAAGAGCAGCCACTGTACACTGAACCCGAGCCTGTTTCATGGGAACCTGACAATCAAGAACCCTCTGAGCCTCAGACTCAAACTCCGATCGCTCAGGACGTAATTGACCGGCTCAACGAAAAGCAAGATGAGCGAGACAGCTCACGTAAAGCTTTATCCGACAAAGAAAAGAGTCCAAACACTGGCAAGGAACGCGACGAACCTGAGCTTCCTGCTCAAGATTCGTTTTCAATGCCCGGTGGATTTGAAACGGAAGAATCACGCTCGGAATCAAAGCGTGACGTGGACTCGCGTGACGACGGTGAATTAGACCGCCGATCCGTTGCTTCTGCCCCTGTATCTGGTGAATATGATTCCTCAACAAGACCAAGAAAATCCACACAAGACAGCGGTTACTTTGACGATGGTGAAGATGCTGCATCTGCATCAGTTGAACAGGATGGCAGCGAGGGGAAGAAAAAGCGACGGAAGAGGCGCTCCAAGCGTGACAGTGACACCTTTACTGACTCCGCTTCCGTAACATCCTCGCCCGCCCGAATTGGGCAGTCCAGCGAGACACGCAAGAGCATGGATGACAAGGATAAAGAGAAAAAAGCGGGGGGTTTCTTCAGCAGTATCTTTGGCTCGAGAGTTTCAGAGCCGGTAGACAGCAAGAGGTCGTCCTCTGCAGATAGACCTTCCTCGCGCGACGTTCAGTCCGAGGTCGGACGTCGAGAGTACGAGGAGTCTCGCCGCCGGAGGAAGGAGGAAAGGACCTCCCGGCGGGATGAGGAGAGTGGTTCCGACAAGGAGAACAGTAAGGCTAGAGACAAGGATGGTATTGACATTGAGAACTACAAGTCTAGCAGGCAACGGAGGGAAGAGAGACGGCGACGAAGATACGAGGATATTGTGGATTCGGGGAAACCCGGGGAGTACGAGAAGGTATAGTCATCTTTAACTGTTTTGATCTCATTTACTGTAACGTGTCTTGTGCTCGGTTTATGGCCCGAATATGGACCGATCAAGCAAGCCAGTCTTAACGCGCATATGCTAAAATGATTTACTCCTCGTTTCCTCCACGTATAGGATCGAACAATATCGGAAGACCGAGACGAGAACCAGTCTTTTTTAGCAGAAGGCCCCGAAATGCCAGTCCAGATAGGCGACGGCGATAGAGAGTGTGGTGCTTCGGGGCGCGTTCGTTTGGCAGAGGGGGCCGTCACAGGGTTGGGTATAGGTGTACTAGAACAGCGGCCAAGAGGGCGCTCGACACCTCCTGAAGCTTCGGAGAGGATCATGGATCCAGCCCCCAGGTCCCGGAGTAGGCCTGCCTCGCCCGAGCCGAATCAGCAAGAGGGAGACAATCAGAGCCAGTCGTCACGACGATCGTCCATATTGCGGTTGAAGGATTCTCCTACCGCGGTGCCGTTGCACTTCCGTCGCCCGCCAGTCTCGCCTGGGACCAACCGTTCGGTTTCCGTCGGCGCCCCTACTGCACCGTCTCCAGGCTCTCCAACAGCCCCTAAACGCCGACCAAACTCTACAGAGTTCAAGAATTCGCGCGAGATCCGGCCCCTGTGGTTGGTAGAGCGTCACGGTCCTGGACACGGGGAGCATGAGCCCGAGGAGCCGTTACCATCGCTGCCGTCAAGCAAGACTTCGTCCGCGAATACCTCCGTGGAAGACCTCACAGCCCTTCAGGACGAGAGAAGCTGGGAGGCGGTTGACCTGAGCCATTACGTCCATGGCACTCGGCGACTAAGCGGCATCGATGTGTCTCAGAGCAGAGGGTTCGAGCACGATGCCCTAGGTTCTCAGCAGGTAACACCTACAGCGGCAACTTTCGAGCAGATACACCCACACCCTCCTTCACGGAAAGAGAAGTTGAAATACGAGTTCCATTCTCCCTCGGAACTCCTTCAGGATCCGAGTCCGTACGGAGACGTACAGCCCTTCGACATGGGAGATCTCCCTTCCGCGGAGGGCTCGGCCGTGGGTGTCAAGGATGCAAGTGCTGAGAATGAAGACAATGTAGAACGCGCAGCTGAGGCCTTGCCCCCTCGACCGTCTACTCCGCAAAATAATGGCACCGCGGCCTCTGAAGACACCGAGACCACCCCTACTCAAACCAGGACCGTGAATGCTTTCGAAGGTCCGGGATTCGCGGGGGTGGTTGATGCTGCTGTTGCAGCAGCTGTGAGCGGACATCTCAGCATGCAGCCGGATGTTGCAATTTCCGACAAAGAAGGCCCAGTGGATCTTCATTATGATGTGGACAGAACTGATAAGTCAATTGCCGACCATGAACCCGCAGCAACCTCCTTCCCCGCCCCCGACGCACCTCTGGACTTTGCAGCCGTTGTCGATGCTGCGGTTGCTGCAGCCACCAGCTCTACTGGCGAGAAGCCCGAAGCTGCTAGAGAAATTGAGCAACCGCAAGCCACTGAAGAGTCAAAGGACGAAATAGTGACTGCAGTTAGCGAACACCAGGGGCCCGTGGAACCGCAACTGCAGCAGTCGCCTGAGATATCCGAGCCCATATCCCAAACCCCACACCCGGGCGAGCAAGAGCCATCGCATCCGACCGGGAACGACGACAGTTTCCCGCGAGATGACAAGAGAAGGGATTCGGTGGATACAGTGGTTCCCCTAGCGGAAGAAGGAACCGATGAAAAGGAGAAGCTGGACGCCAGTGCGGTCCTCCCAGACCTGACCGGGGAAAACAAGGAGCTTCCGTCCGAGACAACAAATGAAAATGCGAACGAAAATGATCAGGCTCAAACAGAGGAGCCACCGGCCGATACTGACGAGCCTTCTTCGTCTTCTGCCAAGAAAAAGAAGAAGAAGAATAAGAAGAAGCGTCAGAGCATGGACTCAAGCACTCAGGAGCCAACTACGCCTGTGGATGACTCGACTGTGGATCAGAAGGAGGCGGGGATATCTACTGTTGAAGATGCATGGACTGATGCCGTCGAGTCTTCCGAGCCTGCACCAAAGGAGCAAGTTCTTGCTGAACAGCCTGCCAGTGCTGTACCTACACCTGCGCCCGAACAGGAGCCGACAGAGGCTACAGTTGATATAGAACAAGTCATTGAAGCGCCGGAGGTCAGCAAAGCAATTGAAGAGGAACCGGCACCTGCTGCGCCCGAGGATGCGCCTGCCGAGTCAACTGCTGAAACACCAGCCGAAGATCAAGCCGAGACATCATCTTCCAAGAAGTCTAAAAAGAAGAAAAAGAAGAAGAACAAGGGCTCTGCTCCCGAGGAGAACACGGAGGACCCCACTTCTACAAAGACACCGGAAGCATCAGCTGCAACTTCGCAGGTCATCGCGCAAGAGCAGGTAGAACCTACCGTGGAAACTACACAGCCTGCAGAGGAAGAACCAAAGCCTACCGAGGAGAGTACCATTGCTGTGGCCGAGAATACTGGCGAGCCCGAACCGGTGCCCAAGGAAATGGAAGCTACTGAAGACCCTTCCCGTGCTACGCTACAAGATGTTCCCGTAGCGGAAGGAATTCCAGAGTCACAGGTAGAGGCTGATAATCAGGCTAAAGAGTTGCCGCAGTCTGGAGAAGAGTTCCAAGCCGAGCCTACTCGCGATCAAGAGCTGCCAGAGAATACCGAGATCACCCGCAAAACTGACGACTTGAGTTCAGGCACAGATCCTTCGGGACTAGCAGAAAGTGACATGGTGAATGAGACGACCTCTCCTGAGGTTTGGCATGACGCTTTGGCTTCCTCTCCCGAGGATAAGAGCGCCGAAACCGAGCAAGCCGATCTTAAGTCTGATGAGCCACAGAACGAGGAGAAGGCACCAGAGTCCGAGATACAGCCACTTGACAAAGAACAGGTTGAGATCCCAGAAAAGCCTGCCGAGGTGGATACTCCTGCCCTCACCCAAGTTGTTGATCCCCCCTTTACGGAACAGGTCGAAACAGCAGATTCTGGCGTACAGAACGAAGAGCCCACTCCCACTACTACGGAATCGGAAACTCCCTTATCACGCAAAAACAGCAAGAAGAACAAGAAGAAGAACAAGCGGAAGAACACTGCAGAAACGCCAGTTCAGAATGAGGCTGTTGATACTGCAGAGCCTATTTCTTCAGTTGAAGGCGTGCCTGAACCTGGGCCTGAGGCTACAACCACTGCTGCAGAGCAACCTCAAGTAACGTTGCCGGATGAGGCTGTGGGTGAAGATAAGGAAGAAGCTACGGACGTTCGAGACGTCAAAGAGGAACCCTTACCCGAAAACACTGCCGAAATAGCAAACGATCCCCAGCCGACTACAGTTGAAGAAATCCATCAGACAGGAGCGGAACAGTCCGCGCCAGACGTGGTAGCTAAGATCATGAGCGAGTCCCAGCCCGCTGCACCTCAAGAGGTCCTGGAGACAGCACCGGAAGAGCCCATTGACGAGCAGCCAAAAAAGAAAGGCAAGAAAAAGAAGAATCGCAAATCAGTCAATGTTTCCGAGTCCCAGCCTGAGTCTGAGTCAGAAGCCAGGACTGGAGAGCCCCGATCAGTTGAACCTGCGGAGACCCCACAGCCTCAAATAAGCGGTGAGGTAGCGGGCGACAGTCAGGTACCGCCAGAGTCGGATGTCTCAGAAGCACCTGCAGGGATTGAAGACGTTACGCCCATTCCTGCAGCGGAGGCAGTTGAACTGAATTTACCTGTGGAGAAAGACGAGACCAATGGCGGAGAACCACATGTGTCCGAGCCCAGCGAGCAATCAAATAATGAGACTGTGCCTGGCCCTGAACCGGAGTCCGAACCTGCGCCTGAAGCGGGGGAAATTACACCGTCTGGCAAAAAGAACAAGAAGAACAAGAAAAAGAAGCAGAGCCTGTCTCTTGCACCTGATGAAACGCCAGCCTCCGAGCCGTCAACTCCGGCTGCCGCTGCCGATGGGAACGCGGATTTGCCTGTCGCACCCGAAGATTCCTCCTTGAAAACGGATCAAGAGCCAATGCGAGAGGAGCCAACTGGAAGCCAGCCGACCGTTAACTCAGTTGCTGAAACACCAGATCTAAGCATGGCGGAGGAAGCTGTCCCTATGACCGCCGCGCAGAAGAAGAAGGCAAAGAAAGAAAAGAAGAAGAAACGCCAATCTGCTTTACTGGATGAGCCACCTGCATCTGAGTCGATTGAAGAAGCCGATGCCAAGGATGTTACTTCTGAAGGTGCTCAGATGCCCCCGGAAGTGCCGTCTGAACAGCAATCATCCGAGCCTATTTTGGATGCCATTGAGCACGCGGAAGCGACAGCTGATCACTCGCAAGAACAAACCAAGGAGGATGTGTCTTTGCACGCGGACCGCAGCCCCGACTCAGATGGCGAGTACGTGCTGGTACCAGAGCACGTGTCCTACGGATCCAATGATGAAAATACCCCTCAAGCTGCTTCCACGGAGTCCGATGTCGCACAAGCGAACAGTGAATTAGAAAAACAGCCATCGACCCAGGAAAACGTCTCGGATGCAAACGAGGCCACTCCCGCTGAAACACCATCTGCTGCTGACCAACCTGCCAAAGAAGAATCCAGCCCTACGCCAGCAATGGAGGGTGGTGCTGCCGTCGAAGAACGAGAGGCCGCACAAAAGGACATACCTGAAGATTCTCCAGACAAGACAATCGAGCACAGTGATACTCCCGGCGATAGCTTGACGGCAAAAGAAGTTGGAGCCGAAGTAGTCAGCACAGAAACTACTGAAGAGACTGACCAAGGTGGTGCAGTTCCGGACTTCGAAGCTGGCTCTGAAGGCTTGATTCAGGATGATCAGCCTTCTGCTTCCTCGAAGAAAAAAGACAAAAAGAAAAAGAAGAAGCGCCAGTCGCTTGCCCTCGACGATGAGCAGAGTCCCTCTACCAAGGAAGAACTAACTGGTGAATCTTCGTCCGACCGTGTTCCAGAGCCCCCAGGCGTTGATGAATCAGCACCTATTCCTTCCGCCCCTGAAGAGCAGCAGAAGCCTGAGACCGACGCCACTGAAACCGTTACAGAATCAGCCGCTGAGCCAGCACCATCTTCCGCTTCAGAAGAACCAGAGAGCACTGCAGAAGCGCCTTCCAATGAAGCTACACAAGAGCCAACTGCAGATGAAACTCAGACCGCGGAGTCCACAGAGGGAGCTCAAACAGCAAAATCCAAGAAGAAGGCAAAGAAAGACAAAAAGAAACGAAAGTCTGTCTCCTTCGAGGTTGAAGAGCCATTGACTCAGCCGAGCGAGCCTGAGCACCCTGGCGAAACAGTGACCCCGCATGAGGACCCGAAGCCCGAGGAAGAGCCTACCGCACAGAAGAGTCCCACCGAGGGGCTTCAGCCCGCAGAAACAGTCTCTGAGAGCCTGACTCGCGGTGGACCAGATATTGCTACCGAACCGGAGCAACCTGAGCAACCTGAGCCATCTGCCGAGGCTACAGAAGTTATAGAGCAACATAACCAGGTGGCAGAGCCTTTCCCAGGTCCGATCACAGAGGAACTGGCTGTTGTGGAAGAAACTGCAGCTGCGCCATTGGACGATGCGGCGTCCCAATTACAAGAACAGAAAGACTTATCGGAGACCCTCTGGTCTGAAACTCAGGAGGACGGTGTCAAGAGTGTCCAGGATGCTGAATCGTTAGACGAGAAGACAGAGGAGCCCGCTGTCCAGCCTTCGCTAGAAGGCAACGAGAGCATCAAGCCAGAGGCCTCGCCGGAACAAGCAGAGTCCGAGCCGCAAACGCCCATAGACGATGGTGAGCAAGGAGCCGGCCCTTCTAAGTCAAAGAAAAACAAGAAAAAGAAGAAGAGGAACACTCTGGAGTCAACCGACGACGTGCCAGTGACACCGCCTGAGCCTTCGAACGTTGAGCCGCCCGAATCGACAACGGTCCTTGAAACGGACAAGGGCCTCGACATTGCCGAGCCTGACACCACAGTGTCTGAAACGGTGCAAGAAGAGGAGAAACCTGAAGAGGAGTCCAGCGGGTTTATTTCGGCAAAAGCAAAGAAAAAGGCAAAGAAAGACAAGAAGCGCCAGTCCAAGATCCTTGATAGCTCAAACGATGCCGTCGACATCCCCGAAACCGCCCCAGATATCTCGGAACAGGCGCCCCCGGACACGCCAAGTGGCGAAGCGGATGGCCCAGATGCGAAGTTCTCACAAGAACCGAGTGAAGCCGTCTCTACCGAAGCGAAGTCCTCGGAGCCATCGCCTGAGACGGCACTCACGCCTGTTGAAGATGACGGTAAAGAAAATCAGTCCCACGACACCGAACCACACGGCGGCAACGATAAAGATCTGACTTGGACTGATCACATGGTATCTTCGCAGGTAGAGCAACAACAAGTAACGCCTTCCGATCGTCCGTCCCAACCCGCGCATGAAACCGAGCCAACTTCCATCGGCGAAGCAGCGAGATCTATTGATGCTGAACAACTTGAAAACAATGCAGACGATGGGTTAGAGCGATCTGGTGAAGAAGGTACGAGAGTCAAGAACGAGATTGTGTCCGAAGAGCCCGAGATGGGTCTACTTGAGATTCCACGAGAAGAGAAGGAAGAGATATCGAGCCAAGGAGAAGATACCATTCAGGTCAGAAGCGACGCACAAGTGGAGGAGTCGGCGAAAGCAGCCGTTGAAGGAACACTTGAAGATTCCATGAGTCAGGAACACGCTCCAGAATCCGTGCCAAAGGGCGGAGACGCCACGACTAAGGATCAGTCCACTGATATCGAGGTTAACGATCCTTCAAAATCAGAGGATATCCTTGAGCCGGAGAACGAAGAGCTGCCGTTATCAACCGCAGGAAAGAAAAAGAAGAAAGACAAGAAGAAAAAGAAGGCGCAACAGGAAACAAAGACCGCTGAGACGTTGCAGGATGATTTGGTAGATGCCATGCAAGAAGAATCTCCAACAAGCCGTGAAATGACTGATACCACTTTACCTGTTGTCGAGTCTCAGGCAAATCCAGTTGCTGAGCCCTCGCACGAGCTTCCCGAACCACAGAAAGCAGCTGAGACCGCAGCTGAGGACAAAAACATGGAGGAGACCCTAGAGGTGAAACAAGACGTACCGCCTGCGGAGGACGGTTTTCAGGAAGCACCGGCCCTTTCACGGAAGAAGAGCAAGAAGGATAAGAAGAGGGAGCGCCTTGCTCAAAAGGCTGCTGTTGAGTCACGCGAAAATGAATCCAAGGAGGAACAGCTGGCGACTGAAGAGCACCTCATTCCACCTTCGGATGCTCAACCAACCGAGCTCGCGACTCCTGTATCCACCCAAGCACTAATGACACCTACCGAGACCACGGTAGACGCTGGCGAACGAGAACTGCATTCGAGCGCCGTTCAATCCACTGTTCCGGTGGAAGACAATCCAAAGGCCATAGAAATGTCTGAAAGCCAGACAGTTGAAAGCCTCCAATCACTAGAGGCTCCCAACCAGGCGTTCGAGCGGGGAATTCTGCTGAATGAGGATGTGGCAACGTCTCCAGAGGAACTACCTGCTGTGGAGAAGTCAGCCGCTGACGAGAGAGCTACGGAACCAATAATCGAAGAAGCAGCCCTGAGTCGTAAGACCTCCAAGAAGAAGGCGAAGAAGGCAAAGAAGCAAGCTCAAGAACAGCAAGAAAAGAACACAACTCCCGCCCCTGCTGAGCTTGGAGAAGACAGCATTGTGGAGACTACGCCGGCCATACCAAGCAAGCCCGACCCAGCGGAGAATCCTAGTGATGTTACTGAGGCGAACGTTTCGGAAGAGCAGGGGACGCAACTTGAAAATTCTGAGCAGTTGGTTCCATCGGACGCCGCTCGACCTCAAGAGACTCTTGAGCAGACTCTGAATATGAACAACCAAACCGATGATGTGCTGTCGATGGAGCAGGAGAAAGAGGGCAATTTCCAGGCTGAACCAAGCCAAGGCCTTGAGAATAGGAACGACCAAGTTGCTGAGGATTCCGTCGAGAGTCAGCCTGAACCCACAGCAGCTGTTGCGAGAAAATTGTCCAAGAAAGAGAAAAGAAAAGCCAAGAAGAAATCTGCCAAGGATGTCATCGAGCCTTCAGAAGAGCCGGAGCTGCGAAACCCAACAGATTCTATCGGAGCATCCGTTTCTATGACGGATCAAGCCAAGACTGACCAAGATCCATTTCTGACAGTGGCCTCGGACAAGCATATGGTCGAGGAGGTTCCACAACCACTTGAGGTCGAGCCTGAAGCTCTGGGGGTGCACCAAGGTGCAGCTGACGAGGATAACTGGCCTGCAATAGACTGGGAGAAAGGTAAAGTCGAAATCAAAGAACAGACGCCACTGTCATCACCTGAGGCTCATGCAGTTCCTTTTGAGCCAGCCATTGCAGAATTCGACGAGACTGCCATCCCAGAGGGATTGCTTAGACGACAAAGTCTATCGCGTGAAGAGCAACTACTGGGAGGCAACGACGGAAGTTCACAGCATACAGGAGCCGATGAAACAAAAGCTATTCCGCAAGAAGGTGGGGTGATGATAGAGCCTTCTGCCGTGGCCGAGACGGAGCAGTCTGCCGGACTGAAAGCAGAATCTATGAGTTCGCAAGTGGCTCCTAAGGCAATTCAGGAAGAAACTGTGCAGCATCCCGAGAACGAATTGGCACGGGATCAAGCAAAGAGCGCGACGGAAGTGGTGCCGTCTAAGCAAAGCAAAGTTGGGAGCATCTTCCCAAATCTTGAGCGCGGATCATTTCGACGGCCTGTCCCGGGCCAAGTATTGATGTCGGTAAAAGATAGGGCTGAGGATGAGACTATTGACCAGAATGCGGATGACAACAGTGCAGTCAAGGTCTCGGAGGCGCCTATCCCGGCCGGCGAGCCGGAAGAGAGCCATTTACAGGGCCAGCAAGATGAGAAGAGCCCAGAGCCCACGATTTCTACACGAGATCTATCTCTGGAAGAGCCTACGAAGATGCAGGACACAAGCAGCACCCCAGTTAACCTTGCTGTCGACGTTGAGGTTGACCCCTCATACAATGTCTCTGTGATATCCGACGGTCTGGGGAACGAAACCAAATCTATTGAAATCGAATGGAAGGACGATGGCGATAAGCGGACCCAAGAAGTTGAAACACCGTTGCACGCACCATTGCCTCTGCATGAACAGAAGTCGTCCCTTGTCAGCCAAACTTCCCCCGTTGACATGGACTGGGACGAGCGGATTCCGAGAAACGATTCTTCCTGTGGGCTTCGTCGCAGCCCGTCAATTCATGGGCGACATAATCACCCACCGCGAACCTGGTCGCTGGAGGATACACCAATCATCAAGGCAGTGACACCACCACCTCTATTTGGGGGACCAGCAGGGGCCACTGCGGACATGAGCTCACCTCCACGTACTCCATTACAGCCCATCGCGGAACAAGAGTCAGAGGTTCGAGTGGAGCAAGCGAGCGGATTCAGATCCATGGTTTCCGAACACGGGACGCCCCGTCTGGAAATGAAGCCCGAACATGTTCTTCCACGTCCCGAAACTCCGATCAGGAAGTTTACAGATAATGCATTGGCACGTCAAACGTGGCCTGTGGCGGACAACGACATGTTCAAAAGCTCAGAAGACGAGGATGCGGCTCTCTTTGTCAAGAAACGACGGCCAGGTAACGAATGGCCTGCAGAAGTACTAAAGACTCCCGACCAAGGAATGCCCATCCTTAGACCCACCAGCGTGAGCAGCATCAAAAGCGTGCAGAGCAATCACAGTGTGACTGGCGGGCAGAGATCGCTACGACGCACCAGTCGCAACACCAGCGGGGATTTGCGGGCTACTAGCCAGGCACAGGAAAGCCACAGTCCCCAGCCACACGCTACGCCCCAGCCTCCTCAGCCCCCACCCTCCGATCTCAACATCGAGCGCATCGCTTCATCTTCCTCCTACGACCCCGTCACGGACAAGGGCAAGCGCCCCATACGAGCCATGACGGACGTCTATGTAAGTGTTTCTGAATTCAATTTTGTTATCTCTTTTGATAGATGCGATTATTGTTGGGCTTCCCAATACTAACTGGTGTAGGAGGGATGGGGAGAGACGCCCAGCTCGCCTCGGTCGCCGAGCCGACCGCCCAGTATCCGTCATCGTCGAAGTATGCAACACCTCCAAGAACTTGAAGCTCGTCTCGATCAACTCATCTCCGAAAATCGACTCCTCATTGCAGCTCGGGAAGCCGCCGAGGATAAACTTCGGAATGCTAGTGTCGCCCGTCGGAAGAGCGACCATACACTCAACGAGCGCAGTGCCGACCTACGTGACAGAGAAGCCGAGGTGGAAAATCTCAAAAATTCCGTGGAATGGCTTCAAAAGGAAGTGACCCGCCTAACAGAAGAGAACGAAGGGCTTGCTACGACGAATTCGAACCTGACCGCCGCCCATGCCAAGGAGATTGAGTCGGTGCGCGAATCGTCATCTCGCCAATTGGACGACTTGCGCTCAAGATATGAGCAGCTCTCTATGGAAGTGCAGAACACAGTGCGGCACGAAATTGAGACTGCGCTGGCGCGAAAGGATAATGAACTGCGACGGCTGAGGGAAGAGCTTGAGACCGCTCGGGATAAGGTGTCGCAGTTACAACAACAAATTGCGGCATCCTTGCATGATAATGTTCTCGTCTTCCGCGATGAGGATCACTTTGATGCTGCATGCCAAAAACTGTGTGGACATGTGCAGCAATGGGTGTTGCGGTTCTCCAAACACTCTGACCATCGACGCTGCCGCAAACTCGCTGAGATACAGGACGAGAAGATTGCTGACCGCTTCGACAATGCGATCCTGGACGGCTACGATGCAGATACCTACCTCGCCGACCGTGTTCGTCGCCGCAATATCTTCATGTCTGTGGTGATGACTATGGTGTGGGAGTTTGTATTCACACGGTATTTGTTTGGCATGGATCGTGAGCAACGCCAAAAACTCAAGTCCCTGGAAAAGCAACTGAGCGAGGTTGGTCCACGGAGCGCTGTCCATCGTTGGCGCGCAATTACTCTTACTCTCCTGTCGAAGCGACCGGCATTTGCTCGTCAGCGTGAAAGCGACACGGAAGCGGTTGCATTGGAAATCTTTGAGACTCTGTCGCGTCTCCTCCCACCCCCAAGCCATGTCGAAGCGCAGCTCTTGGAGTCTCTACGCAAGGTTCTCCGGGTTGCAGTCAACCTGTCAATTGAGATGCGCACGCAGCTGGCCGAATACATTATGCTGCCGCCACTCCAACCTGAATACGACACAAATGGAGACTTAGCACGGCAGGTCTATTTCAACGCCTCGTTGATGAACGAACGCAGCGGGGAGACAACCTCGAATGAGGAGCTGGAGTCGCAGCAAGCAGTCGTCCGGGTCGTCTTGTTCCCGCTCGTGGTAAAGAAGGGCAACGACACAGGCGAGGGTGAAGATGAAGTAGTTGTCTGCCCTGCTCAGGTGCTTGTCGCTCGACCCGACAAAGATCCAAGGGCCAGCAAAGTCTTCAGCAGCGACCGCATGTCACTGGACGGAACCAAGTCTGTTCACAGCGTCGCTCCATCATCGACCATGGATATTAGCAACGTGATCTGAGGCGTCACACTCCGATCACGTCTTGTTGATGCTGAGCTACATGGATTGATGTAAGCTGAAGGCTCTCAGCTAATCTTCATATTTTCTTTCTGTTCTGGTATGGTAATTGGCAATGATATCCGGAGGCGTCAGGGTCAAAGAATTGGATCTATACAAGATCCCTTATGAAATGGTAATGGATAATCACGGAGGCTCGAGGTTCTCTTGTGTTCTATTTTACGAATATGCTTACGATGCTACGGCCTCTATCTTCTGGTATTGTTGATGATGTACATGCTATTCTTGATTTGTTGCTATCTTTTCGGATCTTATTCAAAAGGAGATCTTTGTGTGTATGTATCTTTACATAGATGATCATGATGACTGATGACTATTCATAAAGTTCTTGGATGAATGCGTTGAGATCATTGACGTTCACATATGTCCTTGCTACTTAACCTCGTAGATCTTCGAGGGTATACGGGCGACATGCTTCACAAGAATGAAATGCAAGTTTTAGCTGTAGAATTGAGCTGGTTATCGTTGAGGTGAGCGACATAGCTACGGAGACATAGCAGACTGTACCTAGACTCTAGGATTGGCAGAAGCTTCAAGCAAGGTTGCAAGGCCGCCAATCAAACCGCTCGAATGACCTCATCGTCATCGCGAGCCTGAGGCACTCCGCCATCAAAAGCGCCGCCGCCTGCTGTACCCGCTCTCTACTTGCTTCCTTAATCGTCGCCCTCTCTCGTACAGTTGTCGCTTTTTGTGACCCTTGGATTATTTAGCATTACTCTCCTACTGCCTCAATTTTGTGTCCTTGATGGAAAAGACCCTTTAGCTTTGTACCGCTCCATGTTTCGCTGCACTGCGCCACAGGCGTCATCCCCTACGGCTTCGGTACAGTACAACTCTGCTCGTGAATTCTTGTCCAGAGAGCCCCGATGAATTATCAGAAGGCATGTAGGTTGCTGCAACGATAAAACTGCTGCAACTCCGTGGATCTAGCCAAATTTCGGATTCCTTTTTATCCCCGCCATTATTGACCCTTACGCCTGGGATTCCAACCAAGTTGTTTTCACACCGCCATAATATTCGATTGAAAGAGGCCCATTGACTCACTATGCCTTCCGGCAAGTCGTCGCGAAGCAACGGTCCTCAGACCGAGTCGGCTGCGGCGACAGGAGGTTATCGTAGCTCTGGGGGCTACGAGACATCAGCCCCACAGACCCATCACGACACCGCATCGGAGGGTCGACCTGCGACGAACAAGCCGAAGCGGAGAAAGAACCGTCATCGAAAGCGTCGCAATCGCCGGCAGTCCTTCATTACCCCTGAAGAATCCCATAATGCGGCTGCGGTCTCGGGTGCTGACGCGGAGGCCATGATTTCGGGGGATCAAGCCCATTCTCGTCCGGCACTTCCATTCTACAATCTGGGAAGGGATTTGAGCAGTACGAGCTTGGAGAGTGAGGCTCTGCTGGATCATCGGTAAGTTTAGTTTTCATTTGGGGGGATATCGAGTCGTTATCTTTCGCATTGCTGATATGCGCCTTCGTAAATCTATGCAGAAATCAACCCATGATGCGACCCCGGAGAGAAAGCCGGCTGGCACAGTCCTTTCGACCTGGATCTATGACGATTCCCTCTCGTTCTACCGATTTAGCTTCGCGCGGTACACCCTCCGGCACCAGGGCCTTTCATGCTGGAGACGACAGTGATGGATCAGACGGAATAGATGATCATACGCCGTTGATACGACCAACTTCAGGCCATCATGACAATAAATCCTGGTATGGAACAGATGCCAGAGCGAGCCCCTTTGCATCGCGCCAGCGACGTGCCTCTGTGCAGTCAGCTTCCTCCCGGTGTTCTCCTCGCGGTCTCGCGACTTCTGACCCTGATCGGGATTATGATATCAATAACCCGCCTTCCATCCCGAGCTCACCAAAGCTGGGAGGTGAGATGAACTACGACGACGCGGTGGTAACGGGTGCGGACTTCGACTTTGCTCTCGCCAAAACGATTGATAATCGCAATCAGGCGGGCTCTCGGCCCAATGACATGGTAATTGACGTGGACGGTCGTTCCACTCAACCGAAGCCTTCTACTCAGTCCTCCCCCAGTTCACCACACCTTCCGCCTCACGAGGCTCTTCGTCGGCGCCGCACTGTGGCATTACCGGTGGAGGAGGATGTTTGCTTTCCCATCGAAGAGGCGTCAGAGCTCGCCGAGGATGATGCACGGAGGACGTCCCGCGAGGACGGGCGGCGGCGGCGAAGGACCAAAGAATGGCCGGATCTGTCTGTTCTGGAAGAATGGAGTCGGGAGGAGAAGGAGGAACGGACTGGTGTGCTTCGCGCCAAAAAGATCAGCGAGCCCGTGCTGATTGAAGGTCGACTGAGACCTCAGTACCGAGTGTGGCGGCGCGAGGAAGACGAGGCGCCATATCGATTCACTTATTTTAACGAGGAGTTTCAGAGTACCATTCATGCGCAAAGCATATCCGAGCTGGTGCAGCCTGGTGGTAGTTTCCGGGAGTTATTCATCCCAGATCCCCCGGAACTGGAGGATTCGTCTGATGAGGAGGACTTTGAGGATGAACACATTCACAGTGACCATTTCACCGACTCCAACCACAACGGCCAGGACAATGTCAGGGCGGAAGAACCCAGGGTGGCACAGGCCGGTGAACACAATGTGAACGCTGCGAATGGCCCAAAGGGGCAGCATAATATGTCCGTCATCAGCGAAGGCGTGTCCGAAGCACGCACATCAGTTGAAGCCTCGCCAGGGCGCAAGATCTCACCACCGAAGCCTAAGAAATTTGGGCCTCGTCCGACCTTCTGGCTGGATGTTCTCTCTCCGACAGATGCGGAAATGCGCGTGATTGCCAAGGCATTTGGGATCCACGCCCTGACGGCCGAGGATATCATGATGCAGGAGGCGCGTGAGAAGGTCGAGCTGTTTCGAAGCTACTACTTTGTCAACTATCGGACCTTTGAGCAGGATCCTAACAGCGAGAATTACTTGCAGCCTGTGAACATGTACATCGTCGTGTTCCGGGAGGGAATCTTGAGCTTCCATTTCTCGCAGACGCCGCACCCGGCGAACGTTCGCCGGCGCATCCGCCAGTTGATGGATTATTTGATCCTCAGCTCCGACTGGATCTCGTATGCGCTGATTGATGACATCACGGATGTTTTTGGTCCGCTGATCCAGTCGATTGAGGACGAAGTGGACGAGATCGACGAGAAGATCATGAAGATGCACTCTCCTGGGCGGATGGATTCCAGCGACAACCCTGCCAACCGCCGAGAGGATGAGGACGATGAGCCAGAACCACCAGCTCCCGGCGAGATGCTGCGGCGCGTGGGAGAATGCCGTAAGAAAGTCATGGGCATGTACCGATTGCTCAGCAACAAGGCAGACGTTGTGAAGGGGTTCGCTAAGCGATGCAATGAGCATTGGGAAGTGGCGCCGAAATCCGAGATTGGGCTGTATCTGGGAGATATCCAAGATCACATCATGACTATGACCAGCAGCTTGACCTACTACGAGACGTGAGTGCTTCCCAGCGAGTGCACTGCATCCAGAGATGTAGCCAGCTAACCGGTCCCACAGGCTACTGTCACGAGCGCATTCAAACTATCTAGCCCAGATCAACATCTTGATGAATGAACGGCAAGAACAGACAGCAGATGTCCTTGGGAAGCTTACTGTTCTCGGAACGATCGTGCTTCCCATGAACATCATCTGCGGTATGTGGGGGATGAACGTCAAGGTTCCCGGTCAAGGTGTAGATAATTTGTGGTGGTTTTGGTCAAGTAAGGACTCCTTGCATCATCCTCTCTTTCCGGGGATACTACCATGAGATGGTCATGTGAACTGACTGACACTGCCTTGAATAGTTACTGGAGGCCTAATCTTCTTCGCTTTTGCTTCCTTCCTGATTGCAAAGCGAGTCTACAAGATCGTCTAGTTGGCGATGCGACGACCGGCTCGGCGCAGAGCTATGACAATGAAACATGATACCCTGAGTGTCTATATTGTTCTCGGAAGAGATTTTCTGGTATTTATCACGGATTGCACAGGTCACTGTTGGATAGATGGGTGATTGATTTTGGTGTTGATGTGTACTCTGTATAGAAGGGCTCTCCGTCTTCTGTTTGGCTCCATGTTTCTGTGTTTGGAAAAATGATTGCTTCATTATCCAGCTACCTGTTTCATATAGTCCAACAGAAGGTTGTATACAGATCAAAACAATAATAATATTGCTGCCTACCTACTCGGCCAGATCGGAATCTATTCCACCAATATGGTCATTGTCCCATGCTGCCAACAATATCCTCTGCAGATCGTAATATTGCTTGGCTGGTCGAACTGCATCACTTGAGCATCAGCAAGTCTGCTATGAGCAATTTCCTCTACTTCTAAAGTGATATTGAGTCTTCAAATCCCCTGGATCTTTCTTCCATCTTTGTGGTGTGCCTTAGGTAAAGTTCTGGAAAACTGGGCAAGTTGGAGGGAGATGACCTCACGATGACTGATTGTGACGAGGTAATAATAATACCATCGCTTTGCCCATTATTCCCCCTAATTCCTCGGGTAATATTACATAATAATGTCACATCACTGTAACAGACCCCAGGGGCTGGACCGTCTCACCCGTCCCACTGACTGCGTTGTTTCACTATGGGATGTTGTGTGTGTTTGTCTCTCTTCGTTCGTTCTCGTAACTTACCTATTCTCTTGGAGGCTGCGTCATCATCGTCATCATCGTCTTTTTCATATCCGAACCCTTGTCTCCCTCTATCTCTACAGTCTGCCCGTTTCCAGATCCCCTCAAACCACTCCGTACGCTCCCCTTGTCTCTCCCCATTCCGATCGGTGACGAGAAGACGGGACCTCCGGCCTTTCCCACGCTACCTGCCTAAGCCTACCTTCCTACCTTACACACTAGACTCCCTTCAGCCGTTGTTCCTTGACGTGGGCGGCTACCATTGGATCTCGTTTCCTCGCTCCCCTGACTGGCCGATCGTGACGGGTGCGCTACCGGCTTCTACCTTCACTTCTATTGATCGAATTTCAACGTCCTCCGTTTTGCCTCTTTCCCTTTCCTTCAACCTAACGCCCTTTTCCACACCGGCTTAGTGTATTGCCACTGCGAAGACTAGATTCCTTGCGTTCCCTCTGCACTTGTTCACCTGCTACTGGCGAGATCAGTCCACCAGCACTCAACAACCGTCTTAGGATCCTTGGCTGCACTGCACCAAACCGTTATGACAACTCGTGGTGGGCTTCTAATCGACACCGCCATCGCCTAAACAAGCACAGAGCTTGTTCTAGACGTTCTATCCTACCTGTCTTCTGATCAAGTTATGTGCCTACGACTTGCTCCGTACAATCATTCGTCTACCTGAACGGCCGGGTTTATCGCATTGCAGTAACTATTTTGACCTCTCTGCGTTCACTCCTCTTCTTGGTACATTCTCCGTCAGCATGTGGTCTTCGTCTATTCGTCTTTTGATTTCGTCTCCCGTGTAACGTGTCTTTTTTTCTTCTGTACGACAGGCGATCACCATTATTCGATCCCATTCACTTTCCCGCCTGTCCGAACCCCAGCTGCGTCTATCCGCTTGGTCAACATTACTTGGATTTTCGTTCCGACATCCCACGCCTTTTTTTCCCCTTTCTTTTTTTAACCTTTTTTTTTCTGCTCGCCCCTGGCTTAGTGGTACCCTCTCGGATCTCCTGACTTGTCAATACCGCATCAGCAAATTTCTGACCCGACAGAGACCATGGCAGCGGAGTCCGAGAGGTCGCCCTACCCCAATGGTTCCTCTGGTGGACCCAGCGTGGCCCAAGACGATGATGAGGCTGCTTCATTTACATCCCGGCGGTCTGCAAGTGAAAGCGACATGGTAGAACTGCCACGCTCCGCATTTAAATCTCAAACCCAGGCATCCGTTCTCGCCCAGCTACCAAAACTATCCTCCGCAGTTCCCGGCATTTCGGCCCCTCCCTCTACCACGAATTCCGCCCGATCCTCGCGCGAATCCTCCCCCGTTCGTTCCTCCCGTCGTGCACGCAACCCGACGTCGGCGCCTCGCAGTTCCAGATCACGCCGGAACAGCCAAGATCGCAGTCCGCCACGGTCCATACCAGTTCCTACCGCGAGTGCTGTGCAAAGAGCGCTCTCCCAGCCCACCAAGCCTCTTGTGCTGAGCGCTTCCCCGAATGTCGAACCATCCTCCAATGTTCCCAGCCCAGAAAAATCTCCCAACATGCCGTTATGGGGCTCTACCCCTCCGAATACCTCGAGCAAGCGGTCGTTGCCGCCCTCCGACGACCTTGCCGCCAGAGCAGATCGGAGTGCACCTCGCAACGTGAGCAGCCGCATCAGTGTGCCGGGTTCTGCCCTTGAAACCGTGGAGGAGATGACCAGCGATCCCTCGACACCGTCCGCCGATACCATTCTGAACCAGCCTCTGTCGGAGGAGCCGAAGCTGCAAAAGATCGATGAAGACACAACGCCAAAGGCGTCCAGACATAATAACAATGTCGAGAGTGGAAGTGACAGTGGCGGAAACAAAAGCTCAGAGCGCATGGAAGACACTCGTCGTTGGGTATCCACGGGTACCAGAGGGTCCGATTCCCTCATGCCGAAGCGCTCCACTACCTCATTGAGCGGCGCTCGCGGGAAACCGGCAGAAGGGTCCGTCCGCAACATGATTGTCGAGACGGAGACGGTGACCTCGATTCCTCAGGTCTCTCTTGGCGTGGTACCGGGCGAACGAGGCAATTCAGGCCGGGTAGACAGCGGCACTTTACGGATGAAGCCGAGTACGGAGACCATTCGTCCCAGAAAGGAAAAACGGAAAACTCGCAAACCTGCTGCCCTCTCCAGCGGCGCGGCATCTTCCAAGGCTGATATCTTTGAAGCGAAAGTGGCCAGCGCAGTCGATGAGGCGGACGTCTCCGACTCTGATGAAACGTTTGTCTATGAGTCCAATCCTCCAGACCCATATCCGGTCCGGCAGAACCGGTATCATTCCCGCACGCCCAGTGCAACGTCTATGGCAAGCCAAGTCGACCAGCTTGCAGGTCGGGCGCGACATAGCATGAGAGACTCAACGCACAGCATTACCGGCAAACGCAGCATGAAATTCACAAATAATACATACAACAGCAGTGTGGATGGGGATGCTGGGGAGGAAAGCGGCCGTCCTCTTTCCAGGGTAGATGGCAGCGGCACGCACACTCCCCGGCACCACCATATCGGGCGGTATGGACGCAACAGCAACGTATATCCGTCACTGTTTGACAATGACTCGCCGTTCCCGCAGTCCCAGGGACATCCCAAGTCGCCCCGGCATTTCATTGGCAGTGGACTTCGACAGTCAAGGCATGCGAACTCGCGTACACTTCCGAATTATCGCACGATCAATGGGTCAAAGAAGGCTGGCGATATGTATCCTTATGATTTCGATGCAGAAGGTGCGGATGATGAGCGCACGCCTCTGGTCGGGTCGACACGTGTGTCACGAAGCCGGCATGGCGGTCGACGCCCCGGCAGTGCCAGTTTGCGTCAAATGGAGTATATGCAGCAACGGCAACGCAGCTATTTTTCACGCTACGGAATCTGTCTCATCATCGGTCTCTTGTTACTTTTGGTCATTGGAGGCGCCACCTCGTTCATTATCGGGATTACAAAGCCTCTGGTGGACGTGCAGGTGCTTGCCATCCAGAACGTGCTCGCTTCGGAGCAGGAGATCATGTTAGACCTCAGCGTGCAGGCCGTGAATCCCAATCTTTTCCCCGTGGCTGTTGATGACATGGACGTGAACATCTTTGCCAAAAGCCGATTTGTGGGAACCGACAAGCTCTGGCGCGATCACAGCTCAGATCCGGACGGGTTTCCCCGCGTCGAACAAAGCAGGAAGCGTGCGGAGATGGCTCAACTTGCACGCTGTGGCAGGGATAACGAATGCACGTCGGATATTCTTGCCAGAGAGTCCCCCAAAAACACTGGAGGCGTCGACAAAGGCACTGATCCTATACCGACCGATCCTGCTGGTGATCCTCAGACCATGCTGCTAGGCCGTGTTTTCCACTTCGATTCGCCCCTCGCGTTCGAGCCGTCCCCCTGGAACCATGTACCCACTACATCCAAAGGCCAGATCCGCCTCGCTCGACCTGGCAACAAAACCGAAGAAGGCGGCACGGAGCGGTGGGAGCGGGTGCTTCAGCATCCTTTTGAGCTGATTGTTCGCGGAGTCATCAAGTATCAGCTACCCTTGAGCTCTAGGTACTACTCGTCGCCTGTGAGCTCTAGCGTAAAGGTGGTACCCAATGATGACAACGATGATACGCCCGACCCTGGTTCCGGAAAGAATGACACGGCTTCAATATCCTCGTCAAGGTTATATCGTCGCGGCTTGAAATCCTCAGACAGCCGATCCTCAGGAGGTGTCAGAAAGACACTAGAACGAGTGGCGCGAGCCTTCACAGCCTGATAATAGTTCAGAGTTGGACGGGTGCCAGTCCTCCTTGGTGATTGCCCACAAATCCGTCTCATTCTTCTGTATAATTCCGTTGGTATGAGCTCTGGATAGTTCTCCTCGGCCTATTTTCAGTTGTATAAACCCTGAATTTGGACCAGGAAACGGCCACTGACTTGCCACTGGCTGTGTAAGACGTACGCCTTTTTTTATCTTCTCCATGGACGGTGATATCTCTCTTTCCTCATTTGGATCTCCCCCCTGAATCAGGGACCGGCAGTCCTGACTTTGGATCTGTTTGATGTCACTCCTTTTTGAGATATACCCTTTCCTTTCCTTTGTTGAGCGACTTCCCTCATCCTCATTTTGATCTGACAGGACTGTTTTCTTGGTCTGTTGGTTCAGCTTCACGTGTGATGACTTTGATATATTCACCTCATGAAACGACAGCAATACGGATAAGAGCAAAGAGCATGGATTTTTTTTTTTCTTCATATTGTCTTTATTCTCGATTGTGAGAACAGAAATATTCAATATGGGATGCATCAGCGCGGCGCTTTGATATGACTTTTGGCTTGATTGCTTGGCACATTACGTCCGGCAGGGAGATCGTTTGATTAGAAAAAAGATAGGTTTAAAAACTTGGTCGGTGGGATTGTTATTTTCTTTCTTTTCCTCCTTTGTTCCTCGCTCTTGGAAGCGACCATGTCCATGCGTGTATGTGTATGTACATAATCCTTATCAAGATCAGCTCGATACATATATCTCTAGGTATATTTTGAGGATATGGTTTTGTTTGCCATTCTATGTAAATCTCATCATAACATCAAGCATAAGCAGAGTCATTAGGGCATCTCAATGTCGTATCAGGTCATAACATGGCAAAATCGTCAGGTATTGAAAATCACAACAGAAACAAGATCAGAAAGCCACCCAACAGTAACAGAACCGGGAAAGCAAAAGGACAGGAAAGGGACAGGGAAAGGACAAGGAACCAAGGATACAAAAACACCTAGACAAACACGCGATTGATCCCACGAAGCAATTTCTCGAGCCCATCTGCCAGCGGATCATCATCGTCCCGCTCTGGAAGCAGTCGGCCCTGCGAGTCGAACCGGTCAGGAAGGTCGATGGTAGAGTCGGAATCCGGCTCCTGCAGATCGGTAGTATCCTTGTCTTTGAGGTGACTGGGACGATTGCCCTTTGCTTGGGATGCGCTGGGTTGAAATTGGGGTTTGCGGGGGGTAAAGTAGGGATCGGAAGAAGAATGGCCGCGCCGGTGGGAAGACGAGGTGTCGGAGGAGCGATGACGCTCGCGATGATGGTGAGGAGTCAAAGAGTCGATGGTTGTGTCGCTATCGTCCGTCTCATAACCAGGGTCAATTGGGCGCTCAGGGTCGATTGGGCGCTCCTCCGCGTTGAGGTCAAAGGCAACAGACTTGGGCTGAGGTGGTTGACTAGCTGCGCGTGCGCGATCTCTGAGGGTATGCGGACGCGGTGTTCTCAACGGCGACGGAGGTTTATCTACACCTGAGAGGTTCTGGTTAGCGACAAGCTTTTTGAATGTCAGAGATTTAATTTATCCCTAGACCCACCATCATGCATGGGATACTGGGCAGTAGAAGGGGGAGAGTTCCATGCAGCACTCACATTCTCGTCCGCCCTCCGGGGCCGGGGTGCGTACCGGTCCGGTCCTGGCTCGGGGGGATAACCGTAAGATTGCGCTGGAGGGACTGCACCTGGTGGAGGAGGGTAATCGGCCGGATTATATGGCGCGGCAGGAGCGGGGGGAGCCGGTGTAGAGCCAGGAGGTGGAGGGAAGTAGTTGGAGTTGGGATAGTAAGGATTCTCTCCAGGCTGTGTCGGTGGCAGGGGCGACGGCGGGTATGGAAGGTCCGAAGGGTACGAGTCATCGTCGTACTCTAGAAGGACGGTCGTTAGTCTCCCGAATCAGCAGTTCGTTCGTGTATTTATTGAGCTAAAACTTACTTGACCGTTCTCTCTCTTCCTTCTTGCGATCCCTGCTCTGCTTGTACTTGTGAGCGGCATAGCCGACTCCAGTGGCAGCCAAAGCGGCTTCGGCCAATTCACGGGAACGGCTTCGGTGCTTGCGACGGCGGCTGCTTCGTCGTCGATGGCCGTCTCTGTCGGTATCAGAGGAGCTGGTGCTATACCTACCGCCTCGGCTGCGACTGCGGCTACGACTGCGACCACGGAATCCTGCTGCGTCCCGGGCTACTCGGTCAGAAGCATCCGAGTAGTAACCCTGTTGACTGGCGGGCCGGCCATAGTAATGGGCCGCAGGGATGCTTCCGGTAACCGGATGTTGCCCGTACTCGATCAGACCAGCCGAATCGCGGGCGGGATCTGGGTAGGCCTCGGACGGCGCCCGGCTTCGAGATCTGGAACGACGTCGCTCCCTCCGCTTTCCGTCCTCTTCCTTCTTCTCCTTGTTCTTTTCGTACAGGCCGGTGACGGCTGCGGTTCCCAGCCCGGCCGCAACGACAGGGAGCGCCTGTCTGAGTCGGCTGTGAGAACGGGACCCCTTCCGAGAGCGCGACCGGCTGCGAGCCCTCTCTACCAGACCGGCCACTGCGGCACCAGCCAAGCCAGCTTCGGCCATATGTTTCCGAATCCGGGATTGGCTGCGTTTCCCACTCTCGGCATCTGCTCCGGGTCGAATGGCACTGGAGGACCGGCGGTGTCGGGAGCGGCTTCGTCTGTCGCTAGTCGACTTCTTACGAGCCAGAGCCATGGCACCGGCAATGGCAGCGGCACCAAGGCCGATCTCCGTCAACGTCTTGGCACGAGAGTGAGAGTGCGAGCGGCTGCGACTGCGGCTGCGACGGCTGTGGCGGCTATGGCTATGGCTGTGGTGATGATGGTGATGGTGACGGGAGCTGCGATCATCATCATATGAGTGGGAGCGGTGACGGCTCTTGCTGCGGTAGTAATCGCGGGCACGCGAAGCAGCACTCACGGCAACAGCGCCCAAGGCGCCGGCACCCACGTCGTGACCGAGACGGCTGAGGCCCGAAGCCACCTCGTCACCTTCCTTCTTTCGATGATTGCGAATCAGTTCTGCTGCGCCGATACCGACCAACGCACCCTCCGCAAGGTGGCGTCGATGATGGGGATGATCGTCGTATTCACGAGTCTCTTTGCGGATGTAGACCATGCTATCATCACTGCTGTAGCCTTGGTCGTCCCGACGACGACTGGTCTGAGAGATAGAGTCGCCAGGACTGAGCTCGCGGCGAAGGCGACGGTCGTCGTCATATTCGCGGACCCGGCGATGATAGTAGTAAGCCGGCTCCCGTTCTACCTCGGACCGGTGGACAACCTCGTAGTCAGATTCACGGGGATGAACAATGAGGGGCCCTCGCGCTGCTTAATTAGGGTCAGATTTACTCGACCTAAATCCGTACATTGGTACTCACCATCATAGTAGTCTCTTTCGGAGCGGTAGTCGTACGGGCGCGTGTCATAGTCGACCTCTCGCTCGTAACGTTGGACCATGACGGGTTCTTCTCGCTCAGTAGAGCGGCGGATTACCAATTCTCGATCACCAGTGACGGGGGCTTCGCGACGGTAGACAATTTCACGCTCTCGATCCTCCTCTGAAGGTATGACGTAACGCTTGATTGATACGGTGGAGGAACGAGGCTCGTCCCACTCGCGATCTCGCTCGCGTTCTCTGTAAATGTAAGATGACATGAGGATGAAATTCGTTCAGGGCGACAAGGGAAATAGAAGTAGGAGTAGACGGGGTAGAAATTTAGAGGAGAGAGAAAAACGGGTCAATCGAACGGAACAAAAAGAGAAATAGAAGTGCCTGGAAGAAGGAGGGGGGCAAGGAAAGGGAAGTGGGGAAGATCGGTGCTGACGAAAGTGATGATCAATCAGGCTGGGCGACAAGGCTGATGGAAGACCCGGGCTGTCGGGCGTCGAGTCCAGTGCCAGTGAGTCAAGGGGCGCAAGGATAAGGTATGACAGGATATTCGATGATGAAAAGAATAAAGATTCAATGTATGATGATAGCAGGGAATGAGGGATGGTAAGTGTCAGTATGGGTAAGGTAGCTACAAAGAGGGGTTTCTTGATGGGTATGACTGGAAGAAGCGGGGCTGATGCACAATGAGAATTGAAAGAAGATGGAAAATAAGATATGTGAGACGTGGTGGGGATTTGAAGATGCAGGTGGTAGAGTTGATGAAAAGGATGATATGATGATGATATTGAATGGAAGAGTGAGGAAGGGAAAATAGATGGATCCAAACTGCAATCAGAGGTACATACAGTAGTGTCTAGTACCTACCTTAGTAGTGCTGCAACTTGTCTGCAAGTGATGAGGTCCCAAGACGGACAAGCCGATGTGACTTGCTGACTGACACGCGCAGTCGATTCACGTTGTCAATCCCGAGAATCAACTTTTATCAACAATCAAAAGAACAGTAAGTGTCAATAGAACAATGAATAGTATGCGATAGCAGTCTCAAGTCTTCCTTAGATCGGCTCAGTAGTATTTATATTGCGTCCTGAAGATGGAGAGGTCCCACTAAGCATGACTTCATCATTGACAAAGATAGTGGCTGAGGAGTGCGCCCGAGATATCCGCCTTCTCCTTGACCATTTAGCATCCTTCATCTTGGATGTCAAGGCTCGTATTGGGCACTGTTGTGTGATGATCACCGGGTTTCTTTAAGCCTCATTCATCGTGTTTCATTCATGATGTTTCGATACGTTGAGTGTCTGGGACCGGTGGAGTAGAAATCTCGGATTTGATCCATGGGTGCCCTACTGCCTTGGAGATGGTACCTGACCCTGCCTGAGGTTACCACAGCTCCGTTGCAAGCAAACCATGGATCTTGATGTACGCAGAAGTGACAATATTACTACTCCATAGAAGGTGGAAGTTTGGCGGTTTCTCTCATAAAGAACTCCCCAACAGGCCACAATGACATGGCTGGCGCCGTCTTCTTCTTACTCTCTGGCATCTATCCCATATCTATCCTTTTGCCATCTTCACTATCCTCCTTAACCCCTACTGAGCGACTCTCTCATCAGTTTGTCATCGAATAATCAAACTGGCAATCACAGTAGTTAATATGACTATGGTCTCCTATGGTATTTCTCAGTTGATTAGCGATGATTTTGCCGACCACACCATCCATCACTTGAGCATTTTCCCCCTCATTTGCTTTCTAACTTTGACGACCATCAGACTTCTGTTTACAACTTGCAGGTGTCTGACTATTAATTCAGAAGCATGCCCTTACCCCCCAGCATTATGAAGTATCTGGTCTCATATCCAAGCCTGAAACAACATAAGTAGACGCATCTACATCCCAGAGTACATCTACCCTTCTTCTCGGAATTATATATCGGCTTCTTCCATCATCGCTTTTTTTTCTTTCTTTCAAGCTTTCGGAATGAACAATATTGTCGTAGTCTACCAGTCACACTCAGACTTGGTTGACCTCTCCAGGCATTCTATTCCTTCGGTTGGCAGTCTTCTAGAAGGTATTCTCATGGTGGGGTACTCCACCCCCTGCCTTGGCGAGAGACTTTTCTGGAACAATTCTCTAGTCTAGTTAAACTCCTAGGGCTGCCGCCCGAGCACCACCACTTCCCAACAGGACTCTATGCACATAGTTGCCAGTGTTAATTCACGCGATTCAGGAAAATTATAGCAGCCTCATCCACTTACAGGTGGGGCAAACTGATGCAGTTGCTGACAATGCCGTCTGAACTCTGAGTTCGCCCCGGTGCCCAGAGTCAGGGCTGTTCGACTTGCCCGAGTGCCAGTGGCTATGCTTTTAAATGTAAATGTAGGAGTCATTTATTCAGAGCTCCAAGAAATTAATTACGGAGTACTTGTGGAAGATACCGTGCCTAGTAATCCTCCAATGGCTTTTGGTAATCCTCCTTGCGAAACGCATGGGGCCAGCCATGCACAATATATATCACGTATTTGCTAAGGCTCATTAGCTCAGTGGTTAAGAAATAGCAGCTTTAGGAAGAGATGATCTTCAGAGACAATCTGACTTGCATGAACAGAGATCTGGATTGGGATAAATAGAGGAGCACTGTGGCATACCTTAGCTTAATGGTCTGGTCACTTTGCATTTCGCATGCATATCCGTCCATGGCTAAAAGCTCCCTATTGGAGGGCATATAGTGTAAAGTGCTGATTTCCGCTTCCAGCCTGACCATCATCACGCATAGTATCTACTCCCGTCCAGTATAGTAGTAATTGCTGATGTAGACTAGCCTGACAGAGTCTGAAGTGCTACATCTTACAGAACTGACTGGATAACATCTATACGCGAGACTCCTCGCCATCTCCCCTCTTTTCAATAAACCCTCAATCTTCTCCAGACTCTGTCCTTTTGTCTCCGGCATCAAGTAGCAGACTGCCGCAGGAAGGATGGTGGCAAAGCCGTAGAGAAAGTATGGACCGCTGGGCGACGACCGTAGGAACAGAGGTGCCGTGAGAGTCACAATGAAATTCACGATCCAGTTAGCGACCAGTTCCAGGGCGCAGAATTTGGCCCGAAGCCTGGTGGGGATGATCTCCGAGGCGTAGATTTTGCCAACCTATACAGCATTATTAGTAAGTTTATCCTCCATACCTATAATGCCGGTTCTTTGCTCCGTCCAAGGCATAGAAAGAACATACCACGGCCCATGACCAGGAAAAGTTGGCCACAAACACATATATCAAAACAATGACTACCCACTGTGCTGCAGTCGAAGTGAGAATGACCGAATCCGCAGTGGTGTGACCATATCTGGCATATAATGACCCTGTAACAATGAAGCAAATCGCCATCACCAATCCTCCGATAACAAGGGGCATCCGGCGCCCCTAGCGGTCAATCCAGATCTGAGCAGGAATTGTGCACACCAGCATCACAATGCCGGTAACTCCTGAGGAAAGAAACGAGGCCTTTTCGGACCTTTCGGAAGTGAAACCCGCTTGTCGGAAAAGGATCGGGGCATAGTATAGAACAATGTCGATCTGGCTCTCCATTAATGTCTGGTTTATAGAATAGGACTCAAGGAATATAACCAAACAGAAAAACTACTTGCCCCAGTCAATTGTTGGAAAGACATCAGGAAGATTCCAAGAGACGTTCGGCTAATATACTTTCGACCAAAAATCTCTCCCCAGCTGGCAACTGATTTGTGTCTATCTGACTGTAATCTCTGCTGGATTTCACGTAGCTCGGAGTCGACTGCTGTCGCTGTCCGTAACTTGGTCAAGACACGCCTGGCATCATCGCTTCGACCGGCCTGGACGAGCCACCGTGGCGAGAAAGGCAGGAACAGCAAACCCGAGTGAGAGCACAGCCACCATGACCGCTTGCACAATGAACAGCAATCTCCAGGCCATGCTGCCCAATAATTCATGAGATCCATATGCGATAAAATACCCAGTCATGATCCCAACTACCACGAAAAGCTGCAGAACACAGGCAGTCACCCCACGGATATCCGCCGTGGCGATCTCCACAAGATAGACCGTCGCGAGGGAAATGGCTTGACCCATTCCCATTCCTGTGATCAGACGGCCGACGATCAGAGCTGCGAAATTGGGCGAAGATGCGGAAATGATGGCCCCGATAAGAGAGAGGATGCTGCCGATGAGGAGTCCATAATTTCGCGAAATGCGGTCGGAGATATGGCCGCTTGCTAAAGATGATACGGAGGAGGAAAGGAGGATGCAGGAGACATAGATTCCTTGTTGCATGGAGGTTAAGTGACCGATGGACGCGGCGAACTGGTCCATTTGGGTGATGGCACCAATCGAACCTGCTCATCTTATTCAACGGTTTTCGCGTCTTAGTGTTGGTCGTGCTTGACTGACCTGTGTCAAGTCCGTATAAAAGCCCTGACAACGAGACATGGCTAGCGATGAGGAATATCTTCTTGGTTGGTGGAAGCGTCTGGATATTGCAATCTACAGGAAGATATGTATGGAGAGAAAACTACATGTGAAGCAAGAATGGAAGTGACTGCTTAAGGAGAGGTTCAGCCCTAACATCTGACAATGGAGAAAGCTGGGAGATACTACCTTAGCATAACTACGAAATGGTAAGATTGGGAAAAGCCAATAAAACAGACGCATTCAGTGAAGTCACAACGAACTGCTTAGCTTTTGTCAAGCTCTTTGTCCTAGGGGTACAATATCAACCATCTACCCCGCACTTGCGGTTGGCCCAGACATAGGTACCTACCCTTTTCAAGGTAACCTCCACAGGCACCCAGCGGACCGGCAGCCTGCAGCCTGTAGCCTATAACAGCACAAGAGAACGCATGATACGGGGTAGTGGCTCCCTTCCGAGTCCTGTCGGGATGATCAGGATGTGAAAGCGGCCCTCTGTGCTCTATAATAGAGTTTTATATACAGTCAAGACTTTCGGCCCGAACCGACACCAATTCTAGGTTAGGTTGCTAATATTCATAAACGGCTGCTCATCCTCATTAGTACTCATATTTTGAGTGAGGTGTGGTCAAATATGGGAACTGAGACTACTATGTCTGTGTGGGTTTAGTCTCCAGCAGCATGACAACGACCACAACTACTACAACGACAGGAACCGGAGGCGCAGTCGTGACGCCTACCCCAACCCAAGCGGGAATGGTGAGAGACTGCACGAAATTCTACCTTGTCCAGAGCGGCGATGGGTGCTACGACATCGCTGCTGCAGAGGGGATCGCACTTTCTGACTTGTATGCCTGGAACCCCGCTCTAAATGGGGACTGTTCTGGGCTGTGGCCAGATTATTATATCCGTGTGGGACGTGGTGATGTTACTGCCACAACAACGGCCACCACTACTACTACTACCGTGATTACAACTCCTACACCAACACAGACGGGTATAGTTTCTGGGTGTAAGACGTTTTATCTGGTCCAGTCCGGTGATGGATGTTATGACATTGCGATGAAATACAGGATCAATCTGGACCAGTTTTAGCAGTATAACCCGGCTGTTGGGAATGATTGTAGAGGGCTGTGGCCGGATTACTATGTTTGCGTGGGCGTGTAGTGCGAGGATGGACTGTTTCAAGGCTACTTAGGGCGAACAAATTAAAGATTTGGGGGGGAAAGGAAGGGGGGTTGTAATAATATTACTGAAAACTACATTTCCATATCTATTGCCTAATAGAAACCCACACACCAAAGGAAATGTTCTCGTGCGTTGTAAGAAGCCAGAAGAAAGTCACATATAGCGAGCAGGTGGTGGCCAAATCCCATCTACCACCCCATTTGCATCCTTTGACCAAGCCGCCGCTCTGTGAAGCATCTCCAGCTCAGATGTATGTTAATATAGCTGATGTCTTGCTTCTGCTGGAGAAAGATCTCGCTGTGTAAGGTGAGCAAACAACGTCAGCACAATGTGTTTAATATGCACCTTAAGCGGTCTTGCCGTCTCACCTGGCTCTAAAAGCCAAACAAATAGTCTTGCTGCATCTTGAGATTGTATAGCCTCCTCATCCATACACAGAAAGGCATCTAATTGCAGGCCCTGGGGGAGCTCGCCTCCATTACACATGGAGAGAAACTGAGATTGAAGAGCAGCAATATTATTATCACCATCATCAGAGACATTACTACACTTCACTATACTCTCCATATAATGAAGAGTAAATTTTACTATAATCTCCTTATTGATAACCTGCGGCCTAGAATGTAATCCATGATAAACAGCCATGTTGATCTGCTCCTTGAACGACTGCCAGTCAGGCGTATTTCTTGGGAAGAAAATCAGAAGCCCACAGATTACCATCTGGGTTTGAGATAGAACATGCTCCTGCCATGGGACACATAAAGCAAACTGAATATTCCAGACATTGTCATCACTTAGGGTTTTCGACACCTTGGTCTGGATGTTTCCCTATCTTTTCATGATGTTACAGGCGCTCTCCTGCACCTGTTTCATCTCCTCTGTAGTAGCTGCGGCCCTGGCTCTCTGCAAGAGTTTGCGATCAGCGGCACTAAGCCGCGCTACTTCATGTATAAGTCTCTCATTCTGGGCAGAGTTAACCCCAGCAGCTATTATTACAGATTCTTTGTAGGTTAAAGAGTCTCCATTTTCAATGGCCTTTTTAACAAGTTTAGATAGGCGTTGTCCACAGCGCCTATGACAGAGAGCATCCACCTCTTCTAGCAGTGGGCGGCAGGTGATTATTCTTCGCTCTTCATCTGTAAGGGAGGAGGGGTTGGTAATAGCTCAATTGTAAAGAGTATAAGTGGCTTCATCAAAGGTGATGGGGTCCTTGTTAATGTTGAGTATGACGTCCCCATCGAACAGTCGAATAGGTATGGACATGTTGGTGTTTTTTCATTTTTTCATTTTTCATTTTTTTTTTTCATTTTTCATGCAGTGACTGTGTAGTGGGATGTTAAGTTTTTTTTCTTTGCAACACTTGCAGAACAGCAGAATAACCAAGTTGATTCATTATTATTATTAGTTAACGTATTTCCCTACCGGGTCGATCAACACCCCCGAGCCGATCACCTTGTATTCCATATCAAATGGCCGTTTCCAAGGCCTCAATATCTCAACCACTAGCAAATATTAGGAAGGGTCAGTGGAATCTTTGGAATATATATACTATAAAACATATTATACTTATTTTCTAAGTCTCTTAAATGTTGTTTTTCTCCCTAGAAATCTAGAGAATATAAAATACCAAAAAATACAGGCGTCATCACTAATACATAGAGAAATACCTATACCAATAGGCTACATGGCTAATATATGTGAGTATATATTACTATACTATGCTCTATGACTAGATGTAGTCCCCTGTAAATGCTTTGTTGTTGAGATATTAAGGCCTTGAAAACCAAACGCTCTGCTCAAGCTAGGTGCAGCAGGAATCGATACCAGCATATTCGATCCTGAGATCTCCTCTTTTGGAGATGTCCACCCTGATCGCCATACCTTGTTCAAGACTCCTTCAAGCGTGTTACGGTATTGGGATTAACGCACACGATATCATCATTGTGGGTGACACCCCTCTTGACGTTGAATGTGCCGAGCAGTCTGGTTGCTCGGTCATTGCCGTTGCTACTGGGAGCTACAAGATAGATGACCTCGCCTTGCTCCAGCCTGACTTTTGCTGTAGCCAGTTGCCTGAGGCCAAGGATTTCTTGGCCTTGATGTTCAGTCACTCCTCGCAGCGAGGTGGCGGCCGAGGTTGAGAGATCAGTGAAACAGGGAAAAGCGGCAGAGGTTTCGATTGGAGACTAACGCTCCTCGTAGTAAGAGTTGATTGAAACAGAACTTGAAGAATGGCCCCGCAAAGTCGTTATATTGCTCCTCCCGGTGAAACAGTTCTACTGTACATGTTTGTACAGTTTTGGAGGACCAGTTCCATGTCAGTCAAGACTTGTGTAAAGAAGCTGTTCGAGGCTGATTCCCCCGCCCCAGATCTGTTCCAGGTGACGAGTCGGATCTAGAGTTGTTTTGGCATTAGGCTCCGCGCCCCCTCGGCAAGAAGCATGTTCGCGACGGAGACACCGAGTTGTTCGGCTTCTTCGTCGCACCGGACGGTTGCCACGTCCTCAGCAACAATCTCCGATGTCCCTTCTATATGAAGAACCATGGCTCGCAAGCTAAGGTTGCCGCCGCTGCTGCCATCACGGCCTCGGTGTGAGTCGTCTGTCAATCCGTTTTCTTCTTTTTCTAGAGGCTCCAGAGAAGACTGCACGCCGATTGGGGACGAGCATCCTCCCTGGAGGCTTCGAAGCATCGCTCGCTCTGCCATCCCGCGCCATCGCGACGGCTTATGGTCGACATGGCGGACAAGCTCGAGTATGTCTGGACGGTCCGTCCTCACCTCGAACCCTAGGGCGCCCTGCCCTACAGCATAAGGGAATATACTAGCATCCAGTCGATGCGTAATCCGATGGCCGAGTCCCAGGCGTAACAGTCCTGCGGTCGCCAAGAGAATGCATGAGAACCGGGAAGAAGGTGCGTCCAGCTTAGCAAGACGAGTATCTCTAATATATACAAGAGTCCTTTATTAGAATCAAGACTCAAGCTTTTTGCGCTGGTAGAGATTGCCTTGAGTAGTAGCAAGAACCGACCCTTCAGGGAAAAAGGTAAAAGACTCATCACTTACACATTGCCGCGACATTCTACAACTTCCAAATGAGGCCAATTCCGCCGAACCAGCGCTTTCCTCCGGGAAGAGCTCGTTCCCACTACGGAACCAGGGGGTAATTGATCGATGGATGTGAACTTCAGATCGGACCTCATACAAACAGCATCGGAACAGTCCTCCCGATCGGGGACCGCGGCCAGGAGACAGTGCGGCGGTAGCGTGGTCGGCATGTCCTTTAAACAGTGCACCAGACAGTGAACCTTGCCGGCCACCAAGTCCAATTCCAGGTCATTGGTCCATAGACTTTTACCAATATCGGAGCCACCGGTCAGCTTGGAGAGGACCGCAAAGGGTGTCTGCTTATCGGCATCGCCAACGGCACTGCCGGTGGCAATTTGAAAGGTGGGAGAGGGATCGAGTGTTTGGCCCAGCTTGGATATGACCCAACGAGTTTGGACGAGGGCAAGCTCCGATTTCCGGCAGCCAAAAATCACAACCTCTTCTTCTCCTGATGATGAATTGTGTTGCGGCTCAGAGCAGCCATTCACGTCAAGGCTCATGGTGGGCGAAAGAAGTCCGGCCGAGGAGTTTGCTGCGTTCTGGCGATGTAGAAAATGGCAAGATCTGCTTCAAAGAGGGGTTGTTCTATGGCTGTAGACAAACTGTGTAAACCGTGGCGCTGATTTCCCCAGATCTTGTAGAATATAATCGAATAAGGAGGAAGAATATGAAGATATTGCGTTAATTCGGTACTTTGTAAAGTGTACCTTAGGTATGTTTAGTTGTTTACTGTCATACAAATGGTAGGAGCAATCTACTAGGCGATATCACGTGATCGGACCACCGCCATATCGAGTATGGCCACAGATTTCACTAGTGACAGCCTATACTGGATGTACCTTAAGGTAGTTACCTATATTGCCATCTATTAAAATACCTAGGTAGAGAGTAGTTATGTCGAAACTAGCTAATCAGCTGTATCCCGTCTCGAGTCTCAGGGTGGGTGCACGTGATGGCTACGCTTGTCAAAGCAATCCATTCTCTTTTTGTAACGAGGATCCAATGATTTCCCCAATCTCTCCTGAGGCTGTTCCTGCTAGAACCCCGATTCCAATTATCCCGCCGTCACTGACCTCGCGAAGGAAAACGCTTTTACCTCCTTCCTGCGGTCCAGCGCACAAGATGAGCCGATCGATATATCTCTGAACAGTCTCCTTGTAATGAGGATAGTGTTGGATGACTCCGCCTGAGACAGCTACTGCCAGTTCTTCTGGTCCGTTTTTCCAGCCTGATTTGGACGAAAACCTACCGTGTAATTCACATTGTTCAGTAACCTTCAGTGCACTATGCGGATTCTGATCGATCTTGGCGCTTAGAGAGTCAGGACTCCGCAGCTGTATCTCCCGAGTGCAGGCGAGAAGGCCAACAACTGCAGACGCCACCAAAGAAGCAGCTCGGTCCTGCACTGCCGCTGCAATGGCACGAACATCACCTGCTAATTCAGGCGTCCAACTCCAACTGCTCGTTGGGGGAGGTGGTAAATGCTTTGATAGATCGCTGGCTAAGCGTTCATTGGAGTAATTGGGAGCCACAAAGAGAGAGAGAAAATCTGTTGTGAGAGAATATTCCTTGACTAGTTTCAGGGGCAGCGCAGACCGCGCGATTCCTAGAGATCGATGGAACCAGTCGTAACAGATGATTCGGACCAATTCCCCGATATATCGCCCACCGACCATGTACTCGAATGGTTGAAACCCTGGTCGTTGGGAATGCATATCCAGTTCAGTATCCCATGGGGTGGTAATGCCAAGCTCATGCAAAGGAGCAGTCGCACTAGAAAGTGTCCATTCAGTAGAAACTAGCGTTTCTATCGCATCAGGCTCCCTAGCGCGTATATGACGAGTCTTTGAATCATGGAGATCAGTAATTCTAAAAGGAACAGTAGCATTACAACCGGCGCCTACAATCAGCCCCATGACCACGCGAGTGTTGGGCAGAGAAGGCATAAAGTATGCCAGAGAGGCAAGAGTCGCGACAGTGTCGTTGGTCATGACTGCGATTTTTAATGAAGGCAGACAGTAGAGCTTCCGTTTCTTAGCTGGCATTGGTCCATCGTTCTCATCAAGGCGACGGGTGTGCCGTTCATATCCACTCAGCAACGCCTGGCGAAGGTTCAAGTCTGAATTCAAGGCAAACCCTTTCCCTGTTGGCATCAAGATGGCTTCATCTAGAGATTTTTGCCTGGTCTCTAATTAGATATAGGGTCTATTGGAACAGACGGAAGGATTATCATTTACTTAACAGGAAAACAGAGAGAAATGCCTGTGGTCAATTCGGTAGGCATCTTCTCACTTGGATTGGCGAGACTATCCGCCACTACTTCGGCAATACAGTCGCCAATCCAAGTGAACAGGTCCATGGCGTGATCTCGTCGTAAGTGCTCTTCAATAGGCCATGCCTTCTCCAATGTTCGCCTTACGCGCGAGTGGCCCTCAACCTGTTGATCTCCCAACAGGTCAATGAAGGCGATTCTTAGATACGATAGACCAACATAGACCGCTAGATAGCGGCCCGTTTCGTGCCCTGTAGGAAGACATGTGATTGCCGTGGGGAAAAACTCCTCTAACGAGGTTGAAGCTAACTTCTGATATGACAAAGAGAGGCGATAAGACAGCTTATATAGCGTATCGAGTTCCGCATAAAGTGGCCGAACGAATTCCTTAAGATCCGAACATGGTCTTGGTTTTGCTGGGATACTAGGGTTTGGCCTTGGCATAGTGTTTGGTACGATGTATAAGTCTGCAAATCTCAATTAACAATCATATGACTACTGTCTCCAGTAGATAGCGTGATGGAAACAAGAGATGCCTCCAAGTCCAGCGCGCCTGGTCAGGCTGGTCTAGCGCCTGGTGGAGGGACGGTATGATATGCCAGATCATTATTACTAATCAATGGTATAAAAATACTACCTTATATTCTATGATTGGAAGCAGAATCGACTTCTTTATTAACCGAGGAATAATAATCTCCTTTTAAGGCTTAACTCCTAACTTAGCAGTAGAACCTGAGACTCTATCATATTACCAGCACGTCATCCGTTCAACATTCCCATGCCATTAACCAGTTCAAGCGTGAGGAACTCACTTAGCGCCATGGGCATCAGATACAAAAAAGAGCAGTGCAATATTGCCATCCATGTTGAAAAGGTGCCTAAGCACACCTGTGAAGACTGATCAAAAAAAGCTATGTCTCATCCAAAGGATTTAATCCCACAATGGATTCACAATACAATTTCAAGGCCACCCTTACTAGCAGAGCTCTTTACAGTCACATGTAACATGTGCAACAACATCATACCGGAAATTGTTTATTTAGGATAGGGGGCGTGGCATTGTCCAGCCTTATTTATGCTTATCTTTGCAGGCTCACTAAAGATGATTAAAGGAACCCGCCTTGTGGAGGATGATTGAGAACGCACATTCTACAAGGGGTCTAGTGGCTCTGGGGTTGTGAGACCTCGTGTTCCCGGGAGACCAGGAAAGGACCAAAGTGAAACCACAGAAAGTATACAAGGCTGCTAACCACATAACCATGAGACTGGAACAAAAATACGGCGGTATGCCCGCTTATCAAATGGATAGTACACTAGAACCCCCAGTCTCTGCTAACCAGGATCCTCAGCCAATCCCTCGTTGCTTCCATGGAAGAAGGTAGTACATGATACATCTTCCATTATCTCTTCCGTCGCTTCCAGCATTTCAAAAGCCACTGTCCAAATTAAGGATTACTCCGGCTCTGGGGCTTGCCATAATCTACTTTCGTCGAGATTCAATGCATCTACATCCTTTCCTCCCTTGGACCGAACTAAGCCGTTAAGATTGCCAGCAAAGTTCCAGCCTTGCGGGCGATCCCTCCCGATGCTGATCTATGGTCAACAAATAAAATCAGTATCCCCTTGACTCGCTAACCAAGGTGCTACGAGTCAATTGCTGATCAAGTTTCCCCAGGCCCGGGGTCACCTTCTCCATCCGCTGCGAAAAAGCCTCAGATCGTCGGGGCAGTATGTGTAGTGAGCCGGTAGTCGACGGGCTGGAACCGCTGGACTGGACTCTGGGAATGCGCGAGTGGGATCCGTACCTGATTGGCAACCGAGGAGGAGGTGCAGCCACTCAGGCCAGTAGTCATTCAGCAAGAGTAAGACATGGAAGAAGCGGAGATACCGTATCAGTCTTCCAGAATCCAGCTGACAGCCTCTGACGACTTAAAGTTTACGCAAAATACTGTGATTGGCCCATATCCAGGGGACTTCTCCAGTATATGCAGAATTATTATTACGGTCTCCCCTGCCCAGAATGAAGTTTTTCACTTTTTGAAGATCATGTTACATCTAGTCAGGACTGCTACGGTGGCTGGATGATTGCTTGGCGGTCAGTCTTTTGTGTCCATTCATTTCCTATGAGATTTGGAACTTGGATATATTTTGTTTATGTATCTGGTATCGCAAATTTTGATTTGGGCGCTCAGGAACAGCTTACCGTATTCTATGTCTGACATTACTACTCCTCGATTGGATATTCCGTGTGCCCCAGAGGAATTCATCTTGGGTTTGCATGAACCTTTGCACTTTTGGGGCGATTCATATACCCAGGATGACTATTTCCAAAACAGTAATTTGAAGGGTTGTTGGCCTGCATCCGCCTCACACCCGGTGCCCTCGAAGCGACGACGACGTCGTCGAGGAGAGTGGAGTCTGGGAAAAAGAAAAAGCACTCAGCCTTGGGCGTTCAGAAAAAAAAAGGTCCTTTCTAATTGAGACGCTATGACGACGGCAGTTGGAGTCGATGGAGTATCCGGGTCCCAGCCTAAATCAATAATCATAAATTCATTCATCCTCCTATTGTCTTTCAACTGGATGGTCGGCCTTGTTGACGAGGTTCATACTCGGTATCAGACAGACCCCCAAGATAGCATATGACGGAATCATGCATCTATATCGACCTTCTCTTGCTCTCCCCTCCGTATCGGGCGGACCGATTGTAGACGGACACCTCAACCCGCGAGCTGCACTGATTACACCCGCCCCTCGACAATACGCCGAACCAAGACCATGTGAGTATTACTTAGGCATGTTGTCTGTCTGCAGAGCTTCATATCACAACTTCGACCGCCTCGGCAAAGAACAGCAAGCAGACTGTCTCTGCTGTGACGACCCAGATTACTACTACTGCTTCGACAACTACGTATTCACCTGCCTCGAAGCCTTCGATCACCGACTCTTTTTACAACAAGATGGAACGATCATCGAGTCCGAGTCCGTCATGACGTGGAATAATTTTTGTTTTCTTCACTACACCCCTTCTCCCACTACAACACAACCTCACCCCGTAAGATGGTCGACTCCGACCCCATCCCCTGTCGCGAACCTCGACGCCTGTTCAACAATGCTCTCTGTCCTGACCTCGTGCGAGCACAAGTCCTCCGGTCTCATGACTATGAATAGCGCCACCCAAGCTGCCTGTCTGTGTTATACGAGCATGATGTGGCCTCCTGATATGTGGAATAGCGCTGTCGCGTCGTGCGCGACTGAGGCCCCAGCAGCGAGTAGCATGTCCCTTGCTAGCACTGCGTCTAAGTTAGAGGGAATCTGTCATTCAGTTAGTCCTCTCGGGGACCCGTGGCTGACGCCAACACCAACGCCGATTCCGACGCCGGCAGCTGTTCATGCGCCTAGTTCTAATCATGCGGGCAAGATTGCTGGGGGGGTCGTCGGCGGAATTGGTGGTCTTGCACTGATCGTCGGAGGAGGAATAGCGTTCTTCGGTGGAGGCTTCGCCATCTTCAAGAGGATGATAGCGAAATGAACTACAGCCATGAACGGCAGAGGTGCACATTTGAAAGGGTTCAGCATAGGACAGCATGGGAAGGTCATATAAAGGCATGTTCTGGTGTTGGACGCATGATGTAATGATAATGATTCTTAAGTTGTACTTATAAAATATATACTATATTGCATACGCACTGGTGTTGGTTACTAGGGATGCCAGCACAATCTTTCGTAGTGAGTGCTCCCATACATAGTGAGAGCAGTGGTCTATGGGAGAAAAGAGCTGCAACAGCAGCTACATTCCCTCAAAATGATCTATCAAAGTAAAACAACATGGGGTTCCATTTCAGCATATAGAGTTATCTTAATTACTGTCTTCTCTGCTTTTGCATCTCTCTCCGATGGGGTCCCATGCAGATCACAGCAGTCGCTGAGTCTGACCGCATCTCAGGGCACGGCCAGCACCCAAGCATAGAATGGAGTCGATGGGTGATCCAGGCCATACTCCGCATGTCACGCGCATACACGCCACTAATAATAGACACCAACAACCTTAAAGGCATATTCAGGAGGTTAGAAGAGAAGCTGGACGCCACTGCCACAAGGTTACAGCACAGGAGGCCCAAACACGGGCAAAGCGTGGCGCTGCCACCAAAAAGCCATCTCAGGGATCACAATCAACAGGACTACAATGGGTAGCTAGCCTTCAAGTCAGCAAACTTCAATTGCTGACAATGGGCCACACGCGTCAGCATGCAGGAAGCAGGTGCAGTGCAGGGAGTGCTCAAACTGAGCCAACCTCATCAGGCTGGAGGGACGGCTGCAAGAGACATGTCGAGATGTGATTGATGAGCGTGATGACGGATTTGATTCGAAGTTCCAGCCTTGTCTATCACCATTTCAGATGTCTACTTATCCAATCATAGAAGCCTTTAGCATGCAGCTTCTGGGCCGTTCCTGCCCCTTTCTCGCAACCCCGCCTTCACAGCTGATCAGCTGTGCTGGGGCTGAACAAAAGGTGACTCTTCTGTCATTACTTCCTGTGCATCCCTCCTGCAGTTGTCCGATAGCGGTCCTACACAGTTCCAGGACCTGGGAGACTCCAGCCGACAGTCTTCAACCTTTACTCTCATTGAGATTTTCCTTTCAACAAGAGGCTGCGCGGATAAGTAAGCAGTGATCCGAACCGATATCAAAATGGCGGCCCTGCGACAGCTGTACCCCAGCTCTGAAGATGGACCAAGGTCCGCTCCTAAAGTCGAGTAAGTCTCCTGCTTAATTATATATGCCAGTCCTCGTGCTGACAGTATTCAGTATTGTAGCAGTGCACGGTCTGAATCCATTTAACAAGGACAAGGCAGAGCACGCCTGGGACACGTGGCGCAAACCATCTGGGAACAACGGACGTCTCTGGCTTCGCGATGATCTTCCCAAAGCTCTACCAGAATCAAGAATATTTCTCTGCGAGTACGACTCGACGGTCGCGTATGACAGGGACCGGAGCTCGTTCCTTGACAAGGCAAATGCCCTTCTTGAAGCGATCACAATAAAACGGCGGGATGCGAATCAAAGGCCGTTGTTGTTCTTGGGCCACAGCCTAGGCGGATTGTTGATCAAGCAAGCTTTGATCAACGCTCACAACAACAAAAGGTACACTCCTATCAAGGATGCCACAGTCGGAGTTGCATTCTTCGCAACCCCTCATTTTGGGGGAGATCCGACGGCAGTCAGAATGGGGAACGTCGTAGCGAAAGTTGCCATTTCGCTTGGATTTAAGGCAGGTGACAACATCCTTGAGACACTCAAGAGTGGGAGTATCTTTACTGGCATCATGAAAGAGCATTGGAGGCACCAGCTACCAAACTATGACCTCCGATCTTTCTGGGGAACCCTTGACACCGTAAGTAGAAAGACTTGGCGCATTTCCCCTGGCTCCATGTTCCAGTTCCACAGCATGCTTCGACGTACGAGACACCGCTGATTCACTACTTGCAGGTTGTTCCCAGCGAGAGCACACAGTTTGGCATGTCTGGGACACACGAGAACGTCGTCTCGTTAATCGCAGATCATAGCAGCGTTTGCAAATTCGACGAAAGCCAAGTTGATCGGGACAACTATGAGATTGTCGAGGGCAATCTTAGAGAATTATACGACTTGGCTCTCGAAAGAGCTGGTGAGTCAATTCCCATGAATCTCGGCTCCCAATCTTCGGAGTATAGGCAAGCCGACCACGATATGCAACTTTACGCCAGGTTGGCTATGCTCAGGGACAGTTCTGTATGAGACTTCATGTGCATCTCAAGATCTAGAAGTTTGCATTAGGCCTATACCTCCAGAAGGATTACTTTCCTTCCCTTAAATTCCTTGGTGTGTTAACCATCACTTTGTCAACCCGTGTCTCATTGCGTGATCTCACACAGTAGGCCCTAGACCGCAAGATTGTTTGCGCCACCCGTTCTTTACTGATCAAGACGTGTATAAAAATGATCTGAAGCGCAGAAAAGGCGATCGCGCTCGTGGCACCTGCGAATGGATTATTCAGACGGATGAGCTTCAGAAATGGCTCGGACTACAACCTTCTCCATCCGCTCAAAGTGCCTCAAACGTCCTTTGGCTCTACGGTAATCCAGGGACAGGGAAATCCACAATGGCGATCACCATGGTTGAAGAGCTGCCAAAGCTGCCATGTTTCATCAATGGAGCTAAATTTCTTGCCTACTTTTTCTGCGACTCAAGCTCCAAGGATCTGACGACAGCCACTTCTATCCTTCGGAATCTTATTTATCAATTCATCACGCAACAACCACAGTTGACCAGATTTCTACTACCTGCCTGCGAGAAAGAACAAGAGAACTTGCAGTCATTTGATAGCTTTTGGTCCATACTGATGAACATCGGAAGTGACACTGTCACTGGAGCCAAGTATTGCATTATCGATGCTTTGGATGAGTGTGACAATGCATGGAGGACTCTGCTGGACCGGATCAAACGGCAATTCAAGAGCCATACGTCCAGGGATACCCAACCGAAAATCAACATTCTGATCATCAGCAGAAAATATCCGGAGATCGAGCGACGGCTGCGCGAGTTTGACTCTAAGAACCTGGCATTGTACCCTAGCATGGCAGATGACCTTGATACCTTCATTAAAGAAAAAGTCGAAGAACTGGCCAGCGACATGAGATACCCACGGGAAACCGCAAAAGAGGTCTCCCGAATCCTACATGAGAAGGCAGAGAAGACGTTCTTGTGGGCCGGCATAGCATGCGGCGCATTGATCGATGTACCTTCGAAAGATGCTGTCAAAAAACTATCGAGCTTACCGCAGGGCCTTGAAGAGCTATATAAAAAGCTACTTGACGCAGCTCTTGAATTTGCACAGAAAGAAGACAATCTTGAAGAGATTACGCGAATCGTAGACTTGGTCGCGATATCGCGCCGACCATTGACTGTGTTAGAATTGGCTGAAGCTTGTCAATTGTGTCCAGACCGAGAGGATGATACCCGTAAACAACACACCGAAGAGCACATCGAGACGTGCCGCCTGATGGTCGTCATCCAGAATGATACTGTACAGCTGCTGCATAAATCTGTGCGAGACTTCCTGCTTGGTCCTTCAAGTGGGCTCCCTATAAACGAATCGAGAGCTCACGCCTCAATGGCCAACCGATGCATCAACTTTCTTCAGAGAACCTTTCGACAGGGAGGAAAGTCGGAACCGCGTCACAAAACAGACCGATTTCTCGAATATGCGCTACTACACTGGACGCAACACGCTTCTTCGGCGCACAATGACTTCTCTGTCGTCCGGGAAACTGAAAGCTTTTTCCGAATTGCGTCCAAGGAACGAGAAACTTGGTTGAGAAGGTATAGAGTTATGCGACCTTTTGAAAAGATCCCAGAGAGATTCTCCGTCTTCCACGTGGCAGCGCGGTGGGGAATTGCTTCCTTAGTACATTTCGCGTTAAGTGAGATATCTGGACGCGACGAGATGCAGAGCACTCGGGGTGATGATCGGGATATCCGTAGATATGACGATTCAGAGTTCGTTGCGGCGAACCGTGTCACACCCCTAGAGGAGGCGGCTAGAGAAGGGCGAACAGACATCATACATGTCCTGTTGGAAAACGCGCTTCCTGCAATGGTGATAAGAACGGAGGTGGTTGTAGCAGCAGCAGCGAATCAACAGAATTCCAAAGCATTGATGGCGCTGCTCCTGAACGAACGAGGAGACCAGATCAAGGTCACTGAGGCTGTAGTCAAAGCCGCAGCAGGGAATAGGGAAAATGGGGAGGTAGTGATGGAGCTGCTCCTGGACCAACGAGGACATCAGATCGAGATCACTGAAGACGTGGTCAAAGCAGCAGCAGGAAATCAAACAAAGGGGAAGCAAGTGATGGACCTGCTCCTGGACCGACTAGGACACCAGATCAAGATCACTGAGGACGTGGTCAAAGTCGCAGCATGGAATAGGGGAGGGAAAGAAGTGATGGAACTGCTGCTGGACCGACGAGGAGACGAGGTCCAGGTCACTGAGGATGTGGTCAAAGCCGCAGCGGAGAATAGGGGAGGGAAGGAAGTTATGGAACTCCTCCTGGACCAACGAGGAGACCAGATCCATATCACTGAGGATGTGGTCAAAGTTGCAGCAGAAAATAGGGGAGGGGAGGAGGTGATGGCACTACTCCTGGATCAACGAGGACATCAGATCCCGATTACTGAGGATGTGGCCAAAGTCGCAGCCGGGAATAGGGGAAATTGAGAGGAAGTGACGGCACTGCTCCTGGAGCGACTAGGAGACCAGATCCAGGTCACTAAGGGTGTGATCAAAGCGGCAGCAGGAAATGGAAGAAAAGGGAAGGAATTGATGGCGCTGCTCTTGGGGCACCTGGGGCGCCAGATTCAAATCGAGGATCATGAGTTACAAACAGCCGCTTGGAAGGGCAATATAGAGAGTGTGGAGCATCTTCTTGTAAATGGAGCCAGTGCTGCTTCTGCAAATCGCTGCGGTTGGACACCACTAAATGCAGCATCCTGGAACGGGGATATCCAGGTTGTCGGATTGCTTCTCGCTAAAGGCGCCCATCCCACTGCCAAAAGTAATATTGGCTGGACGCCCTTGGATGCGGCATTTGCCAAAGGCCGCGTTGATACTGTTCGACTTCTTCTTCCACATGACCCTGACGCTGCCGCGGACTTCACTCCGACATCTTTTAGTGACGTTAGAAAGTCAGGTGTCCTAGAGCTGGACGGTGATAAATTGGAGGTGAGGTATGTTAGGCCACCAAATAAAGGTAAGTGAGGACTATGATCTGAGACCTTTGCTGTGGCGACCATAGAATGTGCAATTGACACTTCCTGTCTTTCTAGGGATGGCAGTTCCAGTTGTGTTTGGCTCAGTGCATACAAATAAACCCATTTCTCCTTTGGAAGATGTCTTTTACTTTGAGATTGAGGTAATCAGTTCAGGTCACAATGGGTTGGTTGGTCCATTACCCCCGAGAATTGAACGGATGTGCTAAATTTGTGTATTGTTTAACAGCGCAATAGCATTAGGTGTCTGTAGGGAGGGCTCTGCACTAGAGCGAATGCCCGGATGGGAAGGCTCGTCATGGGGCTATCATGGAGACGATGGAAAGAAATTTCACTCTGCTTCACAAGGCCAGCCCTACGCAGAGAAATTCGGAGATGGGGACAGAATAGGCTGCCGCCTCGAGATATCTAGTGGACACCTAGAATTCTTTAAGAATGGCCGATCGCTTGGTCAGTCACTCCGAGATTTGTTATTCAGTGTTTGCATCGTGGCTGATGATCGTCCAGGAGTTGCATTTACAAATGTACATGGCTTTGTATTCCCGGTGGTAGGCATTGGCTCGTATGGTGCCCATATTCGGGTTGATTTCAGGCCGCATACAGAGAGCTGGACCGGAAAGTCCGAATTATAGCGAAGCCAGTTGCTTGCGCGTGTATTGTGGGAGTTATGAGGACGTTTGCTGGGACTCGCCAGATTTCGAGCCTGGCGAGGCACTTATGGAAGGTCTTCCAGCCGTTGACGAACCATTGTGCATATACAGTGGTCAGGAATACTCGAACAGCGTGCGGCAAGCACTTTGATAATACTTGTGCTCTACTTCGCAGACACGTATATCCCTCACGACAGACCGTCAAACATAACCATCATGAAACATCAAGGTTAAACTGAACCATCTCTTCCAGCTACAGCCACCTCGATCCGCTGAGAGTTCGGCTTGACCTTCACATCCTCATCCTCATCCTCATCGTCCTCGCCTTGCTCATCACCCTGATCCTCAGGTAGAATAACCTTATCACCAAAAGACGCAGCAATCTCCTCGAGAGTCTTCTGCTTCGTCTCACTAGCAGTATATCAGTACACATCAACCAAGTACCAGGTACCAGTAACAATGCATAACTCACGGGAAATAGAAATACGCCACCACGAAAAAGAACGCCGTACACGCCACGAAGACATAGTAGTAGTTCTCGTGGATGTTCGCAAACGCACTGGGCCCTGCTTCGGTGACTGCACATTGGGATAAGTTTAGCTTTTTTGCCCTTTACCCAGAGGAAAGAATCGAGAGAACAGACCAGCTACATTGACGATGAAATGGGATGCGGCTGCTAGCCCCATTACTTTACTTCGCAGCGCGATGGGGAGGACCTCGGCGCCGTAGAGCCAGGTTGTGCTGTTTAGCATGCCGTCTGGGATTCCTTAGTACGGTTCTTTTCATTTCATTTCACACCGATAACCGGCACGGGATGCACTGTGGGGCTTAGGTAGGGGAGAGGAAGGACGTACAATAAATCACGACGAACAGGTAGATACCCAGTATGGCGAAGCCCTTTCCGACGCGGTTATTTGTATTTTGGAATTCGCGCTGCATGACTGCGGCGTAGATCTCGATGAGGATTATGCCGCCTAGGCCGGTGAGGATCATTCTGTGACGCAAACAAGGATTAGTTTGTGTTATGAGGAGACTCGGATGGCAGAGGTGGTTACTTTCGGCGACCCCATTGGTCAGTGAGGTATTTGGTTGTGAGGCAGTTGGTGAGGAAGGCGATTGTGCCGTAGACGGCGGCTAGGGCCAGGATGGTGTGTGAGTCGATGCCGAGGGATTTGTAGAGGATCGCTTTGTTCTGGTTAGTTCCAGCTTAGAGAGTCAGGTTAGGCAGGGTGTCTCACTTTGGTAGTACTAGTTGTATGCCAATGTTAGTTGAGTCTCCGATGGTTTGGGACAAGTGACGTGGCAGACATACCTGGATGACATTCACGCCAGTCAGACTAGTCATCGTCTGTACGGCAATCGAACTACATCCATCAGCTGAAGTACCTTCATTTGACCCGCAGCACTTACACCAACACACGGTGCCGGAACAGGCGAAAGATCTCCCGGTAGGAAGTGATCTCCCGCTCCTTCTCGTAGTTGATCTGTGCAAGCATAAGCTCAAACTCCCGATGCACATCATCCGAGTGAAGATCCCTCCGGATCCGCACGAACTCGCTGCGCGCCTGCTCGATCTTGCCGTTGCGGATCAGGTGCCGCGGCGAGTTGGGCATGAAGGTGAGTAGTCCAACGAACATGATGATGCCCCAGGGAATCTGAATGCCCAGCGGCAGTCGCCATTGCACGGGTCCATAGGGAGCAAAGCTACAGGCGAAGCCAACCCAGTTCGATGCCATGGTTCCGAAGGAGATACCGCAACCTGAGATACCTCCTATGAGGCCTCGATGGCGCGGGTCGGATATTTCGCTGAGGTAGATGGGTACAGTGGCTACCATTCCTCTGCAACCGAGTAAGTGAAGGAAACTCTACGTAGAGTCATGTGAGGTCTCCTTACCCAACAGCATATCCAGCAAGGGCACGACCAGCCAGGAACATCCCAATGTTGATTGATGCTGTTTGGATAGTCGTTCCGATTGTCACGACGACACACATCAGCGCCATGAACCGAAGTCGACCCAGTCTATCGCCGATCGCGGTCTGTGTGAGGGCGCCGACTGCCTCGCCGGCGATGTAAACAGCGACGACCTGGCAGAGTCAGATTGCATCCTGAATATTGCGGAGATCTAAGCATACCGCTCCGGTGAGGCCAGCCGACGGGTGGCCCATATAGTTGATCCAGCTTCCATGGGCAATAGCTGAAAGAATTACAGGGTTAGCCCCTTGCAAGATATCGAATCGAGTAGCGCAAGCCCTGCTTACTTGTTGTGGCAATTCCTGTATCAAAGCCCTGCTCTGCGATTAGCACAGCTAACATGCCATATTCATCAGAAACATACAAAAAGAAATGTCCCGATGGCCGCAAAAAGGGCGATACTCAAAGTATACCACTCCGTCATCTTGCACAATCCGAGTTTACAAAGTCCGCAAGAATGTTCCGAGGTGCGAGATGCAGGACGACAGTCTGTCGGACAGGCGCAGATCCCCAGCATCCACCGCCATTTATACATCAAGCTCCATCAATATCAAAATAGGCAATAGATTGGCGGGTGTATACTGTCCGACAGCAAGCCGAGGGTGTGTAACTGTCAGTCCCACTCGGAGGATGGCCGAGAAGCAGGACCCCATGGGGTCAATCAATCTGGGGTAGATAACACCGAGCTTCGTGCGTGTAGCTTCGGGTTCATTTATTCAGCAAAGTTCAGCCAGAATGGGCAACGTGGGGATATCCGAGTCATTCGTGGGGGTTCCTTTGATGGCGGTTTACTCCGCATCTTGTAGACCAATGGACGTGGTGCAACGGCTGGGGTAGCGATGAAAGACGTCACTCGCAAAGCAAATGAATCATGCTCTTTGAAGATTAGCTAGAGCTATTACCCCTAGTATCCGTCAATTATAATGATCTGCAAGGATCACAGCGTAAGGGGAGCAACAGAGCTGTGATGAAGGTGGGGTGGGGATAATGGCAGGTCCTACTTGAGAGCAGAGAAGATGGATTTCTTGTCTTCTTTTGGATAACTTCACGATACTAATATCCGAGCTTCAATGCGCGATAACACTGAGAGTTGTCGTTGATATCAAGTCGGACAAAGTCCGTCGGTGATCAAGGTGCGTTTGTAGTTGAGGTGATTGTAAACTACTCGTTCATTTTCGCAGTAGTGCTTCCGTCTACTCTCTGGCAAAAGGACGCTGCATTTTGAATGATAACGAGAAGATGCATAGAACGGAAGATAATGCTCAAGGACGCAAGTACCGTTCGGGTTGCGTAGCCGCGCTCACTGGAGCCAACAAGCTAGACTCGATGGAAACGGACATGATTTCCTTCTCCAATTCTGCGGTCAAGACACGACTATTCAGGTATGAGTCACATGAGAAGCTGTATGCTCGTTCTGCCTGATAATATGATCTTGTCAAAGGTCCTCAATAGGTCGTTGCTTCGGGATTTGACAAAGCTCAGATTGTCATTGGCAGGGCGCATTGCCAAAAAACATTGCAAAGGTTGAGAGGCTAACGTGATGGTCTACATGGAACACAAGAGAATTTCGTGAAGAGACTCATAATCTAGGAGTCATATTGTCATTTTGTGAATATGAATTCCTATTTCATTTTTTCCATTGCCAATGTCATATGCCCTCCGCCGGAGTAGTAGACCGGTCTGCAATGCACGAAACCCAGAGCCGAACAAGGAAATCGCAAATTTAGAAAACAAGAGCAGCACCCTTGGTCTTCTTGTCACCACTAAACAGCAAAAAGCGCGCGTTAGTATGTATGGATCAGACATCACCAGAGTCACAGACTCAACGTACCCCAACTCGAAGTGCTTGCAACGCTTCAGAGCGAGCTGCTTCTTGGTCTTGCAGGCAGTGCACTCAAGACGCAGGACGATCTTCTTGGTGGTCTTGGCCTTCTTGTGGAAGACAGGCTTGGTCTGACCACCGTAACCGCTCTGCTTCCGGTCGTAACGACGCTTACCCTGGGCGAACAGGGAGGCCTAATAGATCCATCATCAGTGCCTGTGCCAACTCGTCTACCATGGCGTGCGGGTTGTATTCACCTTGCCAGCCTTGTACTGGGTGACCTTGTGCTGGGTGTGCTTGTGGCACTCCTTGGACTTGCAGTACGTCCGGCGGGTTTTGGGAACGTTGACCTGGAGCGCAAGAGCTATCAGCAACTGTCCGTAACAATCCAACAAATTCTTGGTGCTGCTGTTTCCATGTCCGGGTGATCGGAGAATCCTATCAAACTCGGCACCGGTATAATAGAAAGATATTCCAAGCAGAGACTAGGTCGCAAGTCCTTCTGGCGAGCGACTATTCGTCATTATTTTTCGAATTTGATGCGCTGAGTCTTTCGTTGTCCGGGCGTTCGTCGGGTCCTCATCGCTTCGAGGAATGTCCCGTAATTGTTCCTCTGAACTCTGACGCATGGAAATAGTTCAAAGTCTCATATCCGAGCAAAATTCATCGTGGTTTGCGATCGATAGCATTTTCACCCGTTTTTCCCTTGTGCGCAACTTCATCGTTCTCGACCCCGAACAAATATCTCGTTTCATCGCCAAGTACCGAGTTTTCGACAGAACTTCTCCGAATCTCCAGGATGGAAACAGCATGCGAGCAAGAATAACGTAAATATGTTCTTACCATTTTGACTGAGTTGGCCGGATCGCGAGATTGTTGGTCGTTGGTAGTCTCTTGTCGGAGAGGAGCAAGTCGGACTGTACGTGGGTTGTGGGATTTCGTTCGCTTAGGGCCCTATTTCGGGTGGGCACTAACCGCTTCGGGTGTGCGTGCCAAGACCGCTTGCTGCCCCAGGCATCATCTCCGTCTACCATCATTATTCTCGGATCGCCCTATCAACTGTAGATTCTTTGTGATTAAATTGAGCAGTGCTCTTGTCTACTAATTCCGAACTCAAATCTCATGCGTAAATGCTTTCCCGACAAGCACTTTCTCTCCTTCTCCGTACCAACATGGACCTTTGCAGAGTTCTAACCCCGTTTCTTCTCCCACGATCCACTCTGCTCCAGCAGATACGGTCCGATTCTCTCCAGGCCAGTACTTTGCTTGAATTTTCTGGTTGATTTGTTCGATCTTGTCTACCAAGGCCGCAACGCGCTCACAATCGAACGCCGGTTCTCCACCCGCGCCCAACTTCTCAAGCAAAAATCCATCATGTGTGACGAACCTCGCAATCGTGATATGCGCCGAGGGTACTAGGTACCTAGGTTTGAGTTGTAATCCCGTAGCTGCGACCCCAGCATACAGATCTCGTCGCAGGTGATGATACGTATATTTGTCATCGTCTGCGGAGCGACTCCATCGTGATGGCTCTCCAGCTGCAGGAACAAAGCTAAGGGCCATGGCTGCGGCGTCGAAGCTGACAACAGGCTTGACCAGCCGTGCCCGGTGGTTGAAAGTATAGTTGACCAAATCCGGAATCACACCACTTTGCTCTAGATGAGACACAAAAGAGTCGACCTCCAAAGAAGTCCGGGAACTGGCTATCTCAAGGACCGTCGTATGTAGGAAGTCTGGTGGTGTAAGCCATATGTCTATCCCCGGTCAGTCATAGCTTAGAAGGCAGAAGCTGGTTAATAGCTCACTTGGCACAACACTCTGAATTTCTTTCTGGATCTCAGCGATCAAGTCCTTCATATGCTGTGGTGGTCGTGCGTAAAAGTTGAGATTGTTCCTATGATCGACGAAAGGTGTCTGGCCCTCATGGCTGGGTATAGTCGTTTGTACATGTAGCTTCTTCAGGATTTCGTCAACCTGCCATCCTGTAAAGTCCGGGCTGAGGAGGTGGGCCTTGGACTTTGCGTTCCTTGTAGACCGGTGCGCTTCATATTGAGCTTGAATCTGAGCCTACTTGAGTCAATAACTACAATTCCAGATGAGGCTGTGGACAATTACCGCGTTGCCTTGACACTTGGACATCAATTCGTCAAAGGGGTTTGGGCTTGAGTCTTGCGCCATATTGGAGAAAGTGTATCTGTAATGTTGTTGTCAAAGATTGAAATTCAACTACTCTGTAGATCTCGGTATTGGTATCTGCGCCAAAAATAGCAAAATATATACCTGTTCGTGCATGCACACCACCAAGTTACAATCGGCTACTTCTGCATGTAAACAGAGTAGAGGCGAGACAGTTCAACACTGCCTGTGTATAGCTTATACGATAATACATGGAGGATATCATACATTGACATAAATCCCATTTCAAAATGCTGTCCCTGAAACAGGCTATACAGCTACTAAGAGTTGTCCTGTTAGGCTACCTCTACAATCAAACGTCCCTTCTTTACTGCCCCACCGATAACCCCGCTACGGCGAAGCCTTCCGTCACCATCATCTCCGATCAACCACCGTCATCTCTTACTCGCCTCAATACATTATCTTCGTTTAGCGCGTTAGCAGCTACTTATTGCCTTTATCTTCGAGTCCTTCAGGTGCATTTCACTACTAAACCCGAAAATGTTGATCAAGTGAGTAAACCACTGCAAGCGACGGGGCTGATCAATCGTGACTGGCACTGGAGACCTTGCCTGAGCTAACCGATGATTTACTTTAGAGTCCGTACCCTTACCGGCAAGGAAATCGAACTGGACATCGAGCCTGATTACAAGGTACATACTTAGTTGTTGCATATTCCGCTTCCCTTTTGCTCTGGTCCCTGCCACCATGTGACTCCGCGTCGTCCAACAGCATCGTCTGCGCCGTGACCGCAATAAAAGAAGACCTGCACACAGCATACCGAATGATCTTGCGAAAGCATATACTGAGACTTGTCCCAGGTGTCCCGGATAAAGGAGCGCGTCGAGGAGAAGGAGGGTATCCCCCCCGTTCAACAACGACTGATTTTCGGCGGAAAGCAAATGTATGTTGTGTTACTATGAAATGTGATGGTGCAACAAGGCTGACGCTGTTCGCATCTGAAGGGCCGACGACAAGACTGCTGCGGAATATAACCTAGAAGGTGGCGCGACGTTGCATCTTGTCCTTGCTCTGCGCGGTGGCTGCGACGCTTAATGGATTCCTCCAATACGGCTGACGCCATGAAGATTTACGCGAATAGATTATGAGCTGGAGCTGTGGCACCCGTGGATCATAAAGCGGAGGAGGGCTCCAGGACGTCATATGAAGTTTCGCTCATACTATACCCGAGTCGTGTTGAGCAGGAGGAAGCGACTGAGAATTTGCTGTGACGAACGAAGTGGAAGAGCATTTAATCCTCGATGCCGCCCACAGTTCCTGCACACCAGGTGCTGCATGATGTCTTCTTTTTAAGCCTAGACGTCTTTCTACTGACCATCTGAACGCACTAATGACAACATCATTGAAGAATGTACACGTCAAGAAAAGGGTGGCAATCCCTTGTTCACTCGCTCTGAAAGACGGATTAATTCTAAGCTCTGGACTAGATCGTGTCATGCACCACGCTGTAGAGAAAAGTGTTCACGCTGTACCATATTTGCACCAATCCCGTCACGTCCCATCCAAACTCCATGCAGATATAATGGCTAATCCCGCGATGACCCAAAAAAAGATTCCGTGATGAAAATAAAGGAGTCGACCAATATTGCCAACGAATAGATATGATAAGCCCTGGTGAATGCCAACAGTGTTGAGATGAAGGCATCCAGAAATCCGAAGCTATACATGCGTATAGTCCATATAAAATACCCCTGAACCATGGACCCATGGCTGGTCATCAGTTCACTTTTTTCTTCCTTGGCTGGATGAACAGACTTGGTGCCGGTCTCTTACGCATGACTGCGCGCGGCGGTTGAGGGGGAGGAACCCCTGAGTTGTCGGAGTCGGGAATCGCCTCCAGCGGAGCTGATTTGGAGCTATCAGCAGAGGCCGTGTCATTCGTACCCTGTAATCGGCCCGCCGGAGGAGAATCAGACGACTCTTGAGTCGAGGACGAGGAGGGAGGATCCTGCAAGCTTTTACTCGCGGCAGTTGCTGATGCTCGGTATGGCGCAGTAGCCGGAGCCGGCGAGATTTCAGAAGACTTCGGGGGCGATGAGCCCGACTGCTTCCCCGAAGTCAACGCTCGGAGCCTCGCTTCTCTTTCGCGCAATGACGGGCTGACAACAAAATGGCCCGGCCCTCCAGAGGGCCGAGTGCTCTGCAGCCTCGATCGCCCGGGTGCTACTAAAGTTGGAGGGCCGTTGCGCCGAGGAACAACCGGCTCGGGCGGTCGTCGGTGCTCCTCAATCAGAGAAAGAGGAGCCTGTTTAACCTGACTGGCTCTGTTGTTTAGTTGCTTGGTTGGTACTGCCAGGACAGGGTTTCTCTTCGTCAGGTTAAAGATGTTGCTCTTCTTCTTCTCCGGCCGCGGAAGCTGTGGTCGCTCATACGACCAGACAGGTGCGCCCAGGGGATCAGACGAACCCATCCCGCCCCTTGGAGAAGCGAATCTTGGTGTAAGGCCTCCCATCTTCCTGTCAAACGAAGCATACCGTTGCTTCGTGGTTGGCCTTTCTCGAGGCAGCGGAATAATCCGTCGGTCGGTGACGAACTTAGCGCTATGTCTGGCACGCTCAGAGTTGATGCCATCGAGAGCCATCTTGAGCTTCTCTGCATCCTCCTCCACTGCTTTTTGGACACGTTGCTGGAGATCGCAGTATACAGCGTACCAGCAATCGGGCTGTTCGGGCAGATCGTATTCGTCCCATCTTGGTATATCCCTTTTAATGAAATCAAGCCAGAGTTCGGCATCCTCCTCCATGATATGCGGCGAAAGCAATTCGAGAGATCTCTAACAGTAACGCAAGCGTTTGAGCGTCAGCAAATCGATCCAACAATATGTAAACAGGAGCTACCACTCACGAGTTTCTCGGGGCTCTCGATTTTAAGAAGGAACGGACGAGCAAGCGGATAGGGGACATTGCCAATATCGTTCAAATCTAGAAATACTGTTAGACAATGTTCCAGTACGGGAGCAGTCGCACTTAAAACTGACATTTGACGTTCCTAATGGCAGTCGAGGTGCAAAGTTGTAGTAGCGACGGCGGCGGCATTATCCTGGATGTGATGGAAGGCTAGATAAGAGCAAAGACGATGGCATGAAGAAGGTAGAGAAAATTAGAGATCCGGAAGTATTGAACGAGGTAAAGATAAAAGGACGCCAAAGCATATATACCAACTGCCAACAGTCAATCATCCCCATAGTCTTATGTACTCGGATCGAATTGAGGAAGTGCAACTGGTGATGACAATGGCTGAAGGCGGATGATGCCTGTCACATGATCTTATTGGCCAAATCGATGCACGACAATGAAGACATCCAAGAATCACAGAAAATCATCAATTGGCTATTATTGATTGAGGGCTACCTTTATTTTGTCTACTGGACAATAACAGGCTGATAAACATTGAGCGATTGTCCTTCCAGTGTCTGGCGTTCTCAATGTCATGGTGGAACTGTGAATATATTTGTGGAACTGCCGCATGACTGGCTATCGCCAATATATGTCACAAAATACATCGAAGCAGGGAGAACCAGAGTTGTCTACTGAAAATGAATACATATATATTTAAAGGCTGCGAACGTGTGATGCTAGAAGAAAGGACAAAAATATTAAGAAACAAAGAAACGGCAGCGATTTGTGACCTTCTATTAAAGCAACCCCAAACAGCCCAAAGTTCACCAAGTTCACCAAGTTCACCAAGTTCCTAGTCTGCTCATCACTGACTTTGCTGACCAGAAGGCATCTGAGCCAACCAAGTCGGCGGTGAAATGCCAGTCTGTTCATGGATTGTGCTGAAAAGAGGCGGAAGGCTCTGCATAATGTCCCTGATTGGGCCCATCGTGTCATTGGAGCTGGACCCATTTCCTGGAGGGATGTTAGAAAGCCATTTTCGCGGAGGACGTAGCGGTATTACTCACCAGTGTTCCATGTAGTGATCCTGGGGTTAAGACCTTGAATAGCGAGACCGTTTGCCTGAGCCAACTTCTCGTAAGTGCCTGTCTCCAGCATCCTATACTGCAGGAAAGCCTGAGGGCCACCAAGAACATCGACGAGCGCGCCATATGCTTTGGCCATTTCTAGAATTCCTTCTGCCTCGCGCTTCTGCTGATAAAAAGCGGCGTCTGCCTCTTTGCTCTGGTGATAATCTGGTATCATTAGTGCAAAGAACAAAGCAAGGAAACGGAACTCCAAGAAACGTACAGGTCGCATCAGCTTCAATCTTTCGCCTGTATAGCTGTGCATCTGCAGCTTTCTGTTCCGTATAGAAGGAAGCATCTGCATTTTCCTGGGCAGACTCGCGTGCAACCTTGCTTTTCGTGACCTCCACGGCTCGTAGGCGTTCGAGCTCTGTTTCTGCACGCTTGGACTCAACCTGTTTCTGCAGCTCTGCGTCCCTCATTTCTGCTTGACGCTGGGCTGCAATTTTGGCAAGCCGAACGCTGTTATCTAACTCAGTCTGACGGTTCATGAGCTCAGAGTCTGCCTTGGCCTTTTCGGCCTTCCGCTTTGTCTCCAAAACTGCAGTGTCGGCATCGATCTTCGAGATCTCCTGTTTTGCTCGTCCTTTCTTTTCGGCCTCACCAATTTCTCCCCTCATTCGTGCCTCAGCCACATCAATCTTGGCCTGGTTGAGGGCACCTTCATGAGCTTTACGGCTTAGGAAGGCGAAGTACTCGCTGCCTGGCGTATCCTGAAGCTCCTTCACGTTGGCGTTATAACTATGAAATGCATAAGCCACCGTGCTAACAAAAGCGCAATGTGCCACACGTACATTTTCAGTCCAAATTGTTGAAGCTCGCTCTGGACGTTTCGAATGACTACTCAGTATCACGTTAGCAAGTTGTAGATTCGAACACAGTAACAACCACGGACCCTTTGTCTTGAAAACTTGTCTCTCCTTGAATATCTCTTCCATGGTCATGCTGGAGACAATGACACGAGTCTCGCCTTCAATGATACCCTTGACAATGTCTTGGACATGATCTCGTCGTGTTGGGTCCGTCAGATCCTTGGCCTTAGCAAAATCACCCTCGGAGGTGCTGCCGGACAGAAGCAACGCATATTTCTTCAGGGCGTCGGCTTCATTATCTGGGCCGATTGTGAAGACTGCTGGCAGGGAAAACTGCAGCTTTTCAGTAGTCATGGCTTGGAGGTTGAGGGAGAAATCGAAAGGCGCAACAGAGATTCTTGCGCACTTGATTGTAGAACGAGAAGTCAGCTACTTCAAGACCTTAACTGATGCTTAATGAAGACATACTCGCTGCCATGGCATGACAATGGCTTTCTTGCATATCCGTATATCATCGATCCCAGCACCCGTAAGCACGAGATACTCGCTTGGTCGAGAGATCGCGTATCTGGAGAAGACGATGAGGATTTCTGCTACGAGTGGGAACTGTCATCGCAACATACCTCATCTTGGGAACCGTGGGGTGAGAATATCAGGAATATATAGATGTTAGGGAGATACAGGCGACGAGCAAAGTTTAACTTGTAAACAATACTGATATATCAGATATTCCCTTGATATGAAGAAAGCGTTGCGATATGACATCTTGGAAGAAAGCAGGCTTATATACCCATCAAGAGTTCTTCTGACTCTAAGGGCTCTCCCAGTGAGCCTTGCCGGGCTTTTACCATAGGGCACTCAAGACCAGGATGCTCTGGAATCGGCCGAAGTTTGAGCTCCATATCTTGACTTCATGACGGAAGTCAGGGGGAAATCAGGTGCGAAAAGCCACAAAGTAGCCTCGTGTATGTTCCATGCTAGCCACCGCCACGCCTTCAAGAAAAGATCTCAGCGAAGAGTACCAAACAGACTCGTATTGCATCTATTCTACCACGGCGCTCTATATCTTCTATAGGCTGTGTTTGCGGCTGATTCTTGTCGAACTCGCCTATCTTGACCTTGTTGTGTTCCTGTGGATAAACAACGGATCGGGCAACGTCTTGGCCAAATGCAGGAGGCTATGGCATCTGAACGCCTGCACGTGGGTACCAGGGCAGGCTCATCTAAATGTGCTTATTGGCAGAGATGCAGACTGTAGGTTCAACCACCTCGAGGCAGACTGAGCCTCCTCGAAGTGTCTAATCATGCCCGTCTGCTATAACATACATTATGTTAGGCTAGAACTGATGACACGAGTCCATAGGGCTTTAATTCTAGCAGAAGCAATTGCATTTGGATCTTGCGCAAACACGACTTTGCGTGCATGAAGCGTCACCAGGCTATCACTGCAGGCAGCTAACGATGTTGAAAAGGTGATATCGTTTCCTCCTCAATGTTTACACAAGCATCCCACGTGATTCCCCCTCAAACAAACACTGCAAACTAGCTCTTTTGATAGCATCATAGCGATGGAGGGGCATGGGGCGACGATAATCACCTTGAATTATTACCTACTACAGCCTAACAAAGACGTATTCCTGATTTACCTCATTGAGCTGTAGGAGCTCTATATTCACCAAGCACAAAGGATCAGGCAAAAGGTATGCTGATCTCGTTCGTGATATTTGCATTCTCCCCTCTGCGGAATTTCGAGCCATATATTTCAAGGCCCTCGACGGCGGGCGCACCATTGCACCTCAGACCGGGCAAAGGGCTCACAGCCTTTCAATGATTATGCAGTTTATACGCGAGTTGTCTACGGACTCATTCGCAGTAGCTCTTGCACATGTTGAGCACCCGAGAAGCAATTGGATTTTAAATATGTTACTTGCATGACATCATCTGAAATATCATTGCCCGCCCTGGTTCAATGGAAGCTATGGTTAGATGCTAGATTACTGACAAGTCATGTAGTCCAAATCGTCAGTATGGCACCACGTTCTCAACTAGAAATTGCTACATCCTCTGTTGAACGTCTGGTGAAGGAAGAGGCGTCCTACCACCGTGAGCTCCAGCAACAGACAGAAAGAATCCAAAAGCTAGAGTCTCAAGAGGCTGGCGAGGACGAGAACCGAGAATACATGCTGAAGCAGGAGGTGGGTTTTACTAGATTAAAGACATTTCCTCGATTCTGACAGTCCCGCAGCGCCTTGCACTTGAAGAGACCAAGAAGGTTTTGCCCAGTTTGAAGCAGAAGATCGATGAGGCTGTAGCGAAACTTGAGAGCCTTCTGGTGAGTCGTGTCTGTGATTGCGGTAGTCTGACTATTACTGACATTCGCCAGGCCGAGGAGGGAAAGAAAGGCCCTGAGAGCAATGTAGAGCAGATCACTGCTGGCAAGGAGGCCATCGCAAAGGCTAAGACGGCTAAAAGGGAAATCGCCTAGATGCGATGATGAGTACGGATTCTCCCAACGCAGTGTTCTTGAGATTGTGCTGCCTCCATCGGGTAGGACTAAACTAACCAATCGAGAGACATTTGGTGTATAATAAGACAAATTTGACGAATATGTGAACGCCTCCAGCCTAACTCCGTGCTATATGACCCAACTTATTTTTAGACTCACGTAGTGTCCATTCTGTCAGCAGTTTTATCATCCGGTTCAGCCTCTCCTTCTTCCAATTCGTCAGGGTGTTCTGACCCCTCCTCTCCGGTCACTTCACCTTCGTCCATGTTGGTATCATCTTGGTCCGCGGTGGATACGTTCCGCAAGGGAGACGCTGCTCCTGTTGTTGCAGACATTCTCTCTGCGTGCAAACCAGCTGAAGATCGACCCGCTTCATCCTGGCTGTGCTGTGAGGGAGTGACAGTATCGGACTCTGGTCGAGGCGTATTGGCTCCGCTAGATTTGCCTTTCGAAGGAACGTCCCCTTCATCTCCATCTTCGCCTTCTTGCATGCCTTCTCTGCGCTCTACCTCCTCCTTCTCATCGCGAATGAGACGTCGAAGTTGCATGCCCTCTTCTACAATGCGGCCAAACTGTTCTCGCCGCTCGGCCCATGTCTTGGCATATTCCTTGCTTTCATTCTCGAGATCCGCAATTTCTGCTTGGAGCTTCTGTAGGTTCGCCTGCTGATCTTCGCGTGGCTTTAGAAGCCTGTTGCTTGTGATCTTCTCGGCCAGTTCATCATAGCTTTTCCGTAATGCTAGTAGTCGTTGAGCTTCCTCTAGTTGCACCCGTAGTTCTGCCGTGTTTTCGCGAACGGCCTGCATTGTGGATAAAATCCGAAGCTTTTCGGCGGCATACCGCTCGCGTTCTCGCTCGTTGCTCGTAAGGAGAAATTGAACGCGCGCGATACTGCCTTCAAAAGAGGCAAAATCCAGATTCACATCCTCGCGGAAATTGCGCCATTCATCCAGCCTTTTCTGCTTCTCAGCTTCTGCTGCTGCTGTAGCGTTCTCGTCTGTTTCTTCAGGCGGCGGGGTAGGAAGGATTGTCGCATTGGAGATCACGAGTGAGTTTGGGTTAAGGAGTCGTTTCGATATACGTTTGAAGGGTTTCTCTTCGACATTCAAAAGGCGTAACTTGTGTAGGTTATCTGCATCCCAAATTTAGCGTGGAAGGAAATGAGCTTGAGGAACGATGACACCAACCTTCCTCTGGTTGATCAAGCAAGCCGTACGATGCCATCTTGTTAGATTTTGTAGTGGAGAGCTGTGATAAGTATCGACTGCAACAAAATTAACCACAGTCGAAGATTGTCCAGCTCGTGGCTATGAAGGTGTTACAGGAAAGGCCGTGTGAGCGGTTGGGGAAGCAGCTAAAAGCGGCACAGCTTGATCTTTCGGCATGCGCCCGATGTTGTGGTTCACCCCCCAGTCTCCTTATCGGCATTTTTCAGACTACCCCAGAGGTACTTCTGGGCGAAAACAACGGCTTAACAGCGCTCTTCTTGCGCGTACTATGCCAGATCACTATGCCATCGCAGTGATGCCAAATTCTACTTGTGTCATTTTCTTGATCAAACGTACAAGCTCCCAGTGATCCGATAGAAAGGCGTGCCGTGTGTGGACAATGCTCAGCGCAATTGGTATGGCCGTCCAGCAAGCGCTTCGCCTTAACGACGTCCAGATGCACCACTGATGGAATACGATACGTGCGACCACAAACCTGGCCCGGCTGTTCGGTGTAGTCGACCGCTGTCATGACGGAGATGTACTCGGGGCTCCATGTGGGCCAACGATTCGTCTCGCTGGAAGAGTTCAAGTCAGTTGTGCGAAGTATATCAGTCAGGCAGCATTGGGAACTTCGGGTGACCCGAAGCAATAAGAAAAGCGTTGTCATAGGGTGCCGATCGTCCTCCAATTGCTACTTCCGCGTTGTCTGCCGTGCAAACAAAAACGAGACTTACATAACGAGCCTTCAGGATAGCCATAGCTGTCGACGGCATGCAGCATCCCCAGGAACAACTCCAGCCCGGTCCGAGGCTTCGCATGTGCGGTTCTTACTAAACGAGATACCAAAGTTGTTTGACCTGAGTCACAAGATCAAGGGACAAGATGTTGTGGATGCGGTCAAGCGGTATCATGGGTATGACATATCCATAAGACAAGCGCACCGAGCGCTCACCAAATTACAACCAAGGCTACCACATCACCAGAACGAAGAACCAGGGGATCGCGCTTTGAACGGGGATAACCAGCCCGGTCCCCAGGTTCACGCCACGCCGTCGGTCAATGGCTCAGTTTACAGTGCCATCTCCGAGCAAAGATGGATTCCCGACAATGTTCATCAGTCGGGATTCCTGGAAAAGCGACCTATCGAGCTGACAGATGACCCAAGTCATGAGCCTCCGCAACCAGCAGAGCTTGCTCGCGATGCTGTGCAGCCACAGATCCCATCACAACGTCCGCAGCCAGTGCATGGCTCATCCCAAGTACAACTTCCATCCGGGGCACAACCACAGGAGCAGATTACGCTCAATGATGAGTTGCGCACGACTGATGAGCAGCAGTCAGATTATATACTATCGGCACCTACAGTACTGTCTGCACCACAACCGGGGCCGTCTCAATCTCCACAACAGCCACGCAGTACTGGACATCCTTCTGCGCCACAGATGATCTTGACCAATTTCAAGATCGAGTTCACTTGTACTGCTTGTGGAGCTTTGAATCAAAGCTTTATCCCAAATCAGGGGAATATAATTGGTGGAGCGTACTTGCCTTCAAGTAACATAATCAACCATGGTCCTGTCGGCAGAACTACAAGTTCTTCAATGCAGTCAGGTGCCAGCGGTGTTGAACGTGTGGCCCAGACTAATGAATATGTGGAAGCTCCTTCAGTCAACGCACGAGGCATACAGCCGCTATGGCAGCCGGGGAGTGTCCCGGTTTCAATTCCACCCACACATACGTGACCATGTCTGAGGAAATCTACCTGACTGCCAAAAACCTATAATCCTTCTCCAAGACGATTCTAGGACCGTACCACTCTCTGAGCGCCTACTCTACAGCTCCTTGAATCTGGGCCTCAAAGTTGACACACTGAACCTCGAATTCGTCAAGAACTTATGATCTCTGCCGGCCAGATCTAAACTCAAGACAGAATCCAGGCATCCTGCTTACTGTTCCTCAATGGAAAGCCCTGGTGCATAGGAGTCATGAATGATGATGATGGAGATTCGCAGTCCTCGGTCCTGTGGATACTCCGACGCAGTTACTCTGTTTCCATGACATGACTTTATTGCGAGAAATCTCACAACTGTACTTAAAGGTGAGATAAGCCACCGTATATATGCATCATCACACAAAATCCGCGTATATTTGCGACACCGGAAGTACACCCTTGACGGGAGAATACTTGGTGCGCCACGTGACGTAAATAGATATATGACCATCCGTGGTCGGAAAAGCTTGAATAATATGTCCGAGCTGTCTAATTGCGACTGTGGATCAAACATATACACGTATCTCCATCTACTGAGCGATGCCAAGCAGGCCTTCTAATTGAGACGCTCTAGAGAGGTACATTCGATTCATTCAAGACCCAAATCACTGTGCGGAATTCGGCACTGCTTCCATCGGACGTCCGAAGGAACTAACGGCAAATGCCGACGACAAGTCTCCACATTCGTTTTCAGTGCGCACCAACTATCATTCATTTATGACGCGGAATTGGTCCGGTCTGTCAATCTCCAGTTGATATTACCTGAAAATGTCCTATTCTGACACCGACCATGACTCTGTCGGGAAAGAATCCGACATTGATGCAGGATAAAGGCCCCGTCTGCTTGAATTGGGCTGTGACTGTCCTGAGAGGTCACTCTTGATCGACCGTCCATTGGACAGTGCGATGAAAAAAATTTCATCTTTGTACATGCCAACTCACTGTTGAATTGATATTATCGGCGGTTGCTCTCTGTGCAAAGCGCCGAAACCGATGTACATACCTGACTTGTCCGCCATAAAGTGATTGACCAAAATCCTGTTGCAAACTTGCGCTCGTTGGAAATCCTGTCTCAAGACGCAGCTCATGGCCTGGAGTACATTGCCTATTTTCAACTGTCAATAGCAGAACGATTTCTCGATACCACAAGCTAGACCCCAGAGGCGCACAAACATGAATCGACAACAGGCCGCCGAAAAGGCCTTGCATGACCAGATGAACATCCTACCAATCGTGCAGTTGTTGGTAGTCTTCTCTGGTCTTGCTGTATCTCTCCTCATCACGTTTGTGGATCAAAATGGCATCAGCGTCACTCTTCCCACAATTGCCAAAGACCTCGATGCAGAAAATACCATTTCCTGGGCGGGTACCTCGTCGCTGATCGCAAACACCATGTTCAGTGTGCTTTACGGACGTCTCTCTGATATCTTTGGTCGGAAGATTGTTTACTTATCAGCACTGGCCCTGCTGTGCATCGCTGATTTGCTCTGTGGCCTCTCGCAAAATGCAGCAATGTTTTACGTCTTTCGAGGCCTTGCCGGTATTGCAGGAGGTGGCGTCGGTTCGCTGACTATGATTATCGTATCTGATATTGTGACCCTTGAAAACCGCGGAAAGTATCAAGGGATCCTAGGAGCATCGCTGGGACTGGGCAATGTGATCGGACCGTTTATTGCGGCAGCTTTCATCATGAATTCTACCTGGCGAGGGTTCTTTTGGCTCATATCTCCGCTCGCAGCATGCTCCATGGTCGTTGGCTCTTTTCTAATCCCGAGTAACGCCTGTAAGGGTGGCGTGCGGGAGAACCTGGGCAAGATCGACTTCTACGGCATCATTGCCTCGTCCATTGGGATCATCTTTTTGCTTATACCCATATCAGGTGGTGGCTCCTACTTTCAATGGGATTCTGCAATGGTGATCAGTATGCTTGTCATTGGAGCGTGCTCATTGGTCGCGTTTGTCTTCATCGAGTGGAAAGTGGCCTCCCTGCCAATGCTTCCAGGTGCGTTACAACTCGTGCCATTTGCTAATTCAAGAGGAGCTGACCTGTGACAGTGGTATTCTTCAAGAACAAAGTTTTATGTGCTTTATTTTTACAGAGCTTTCTTCTTGGCGCTGTATATCAATCGTACCTCTATTATCTGCCACTGTACTACCAAAACGCACGAGGGTGGTCTCCGATAGCTTCTGCCGCTATGACTGCTCCCATGGTCGGTTGCCAGGCTCTTGCATCCATTGCATCTGGTCAATATATTTCTCGAACCAAACGGTACGGAGAGGTGATATGGGCTGGTTTTGGCCTCTGGACTCTGTGAGTTTCCCTTGACATTCAGAGTTATTTTCTAAGCGTGGATTCTAACCCGTCGGCTTGAATAATTTAGAGGCGCTGGTCTGATGCTGCTTTTCAATGACCACACGCATCGCGCAGTGATCGTTGTCATTGTCGCTATTACCGGTATCGGTATCGGATGGACCTTTCAGCCAACTCTGATCGCTTTTCAAGCCCACTGTACCAAGTCTCACCGAGCGGTAGTAATCTCAAATCGAAATTTCTTCTTGTGGACTGGCCGTCTCCGCTGCTATCTTGCAAGCAACGCTCCGATCAAACCTACCGAATGGATACCAGTACCTGGCTCACTCGACGTACTCTCTTCCCTCGCAGTCGGACATATCCGCTTCGGATTGGTCTCAAATACTCGATGCGTATGCAAAGGCGTCAAGGGGCGTCTTCATTTTACAAGTGCCTCTGATTGGATTGTGTTTCGCAGCTTGTCTCTTCATCCGCGATCGGGGTCTCGAACGGCCAAAGGAACCAGGGGAGGAGGAGGAAGAACGGAACGCTGCACAACAGAAGTCAGACGAAGAAGCACCTCCGACTGAGCCTTCTGAGGAGTCCAAGAAGGGCCATAATCATGAAGCGGCCGGCAGCAAGAGTCAATAAGCCAACATGACTGGGATGAAAATACACTCGTCTCGCATCGTACAGCGCAGTGATCTTTGGATGGCTTTAACCTCATCTTTAATAGTTCTTGATGGTAGCATTAGCGGCGTTTGTAGAAATCGAGTGATTAGATACATTTTTAGGTGTACATAGAAATTTGACGAGAATGATCTCTCATGATTTGCGATGACTGAGTATATCACACAATTAATAAGCATATACCTATCGTCTTCAAGCAACCATTTAACTAGAAGAATGGACCATACCCCGAACCGGTCCAGTTACCACGTCTTGGCATCGTCCACGTTCTTTTGATGGCTTCGTCAACTTGGCGAGCATCCACTTGACATCCATCTGACACCAGTGGTGTTATTCAATCAGCAACAGAGAAGATGTCTATATGTGTAATCTGTCAAGATGGATATTCTTGAGCAAGTGTCAAACTCAGAGGCGGCTTTCCCCTCAAAAGATCATAACCCCCGAAAGCGCGTAAGAACGTCATGTACGCGGTGCAAAACTAGGAAGCAAAAGGTCAGTCGTTGGCTACTAGGTTTGGTCTATCATCAGGCTGAGAGATATAGTGTGATAATGATTATCCGGCCTGTTCCAACTGCCGCAAAGCTGGGGCTTCGTGCGATAAATTGACGGTTCTTCGACAGGAGAGTGGTCAATCGAATGAGTGAGTCATCTTGTTCCGATGAGCACCAGTTCTTCCTGACGATAATTGTTCGGATCACTAATTTCATAAAGCTATATCCGGGCGCTGGAAGAACGCATTGCTTATCTTGAATCCCAGCTGCAAGCGAGACCACAAAGCAACAATGTCAGCAGCAACGCCGGTCAACCAGTTGCAGCACTTTTGTCTCCTCAGGACCACGAGGCCGTCCAATCTGCGTCTACCTCGAACTTGAACCACAACACCGTTGGGGAGCTTGTTGGCTTCCTCGCGCTCAACTCCGCAGAGGCTCCCGCCTATGTAGGCTCAAGCTCCGGGCTCTCACTGGCCGCCAACCTCAGCGAAATGGTTCAGGCAACGGTTTGGAACCAAGTTCTCGCGCCATCTCATATCCACCAGGTCTCTTCACGCGGTAGTGGTGGGTCTACCGCTGGTCAGGCGGTAACTTCTACAGGCCTGCCTCCTCAACCGTCGAGCGGGAGTCAGAATGTCTCTGACCATCCACGACCGCGGCGCATGGAGGAGCTGCTGGTCAAAAGTACCGAACCGCCGAACGATGAGATGGGAACACGGATTTTACATGCGTACCTGACCAGACTGCATGTACGCTATCCATTCCTTGACCGTGCGGAGCTGTGGAAACTCCATGGAGCGCGATGGCGGTTGGCCAAAACCAAACGGGAAGACCTCACCAAGGCAGAGAGATTCGGTCTGTTTAAGTTGTACCTGGTGTACGCGATCGGGGCGACGACGATTCAGCTCAGCGAGAAATACACATACGTGCCTCCAGAGGTATGTCTACCGCAGCTTTCTTCTCTCATCAGGGCTGAACCTCTGACCTTGTTTAGCGATACTACATCACTGCTCTACAACAGGTTCCTTCTATGTGTGAAGTAAGATCTATCGAAAACATAGAGGCAATGACTCTCCTGGTGGTATATCACCTTCGCTCCGCATCGAGTCAGGGCCTCTGGTACATCATCGGGCTCGCCATGCGCACTGCTATTGACCTCGGCCTGCACAGGAAAGCGAACGAGATCAATCTAGATCCGTGGACCGCGCAGATGCGGCGCCGACTTTTCTGGACAATCTACTATCTCGAGAGGGTTATCTCAATGTCTCTTGGTCGGCCCTTTAGCATCGCAGACCGTCAAATTGACCTGCCATTGCCAGTGGACGTGGATGACGACGTCCAAGACCCCGCTATACTGACCGCCCCTCCCCGGACCGACAGGATTACTTCCATAACGTTCGCAATCTACTTGTTCGAGCTGCGTCGGATCGACTCGAGGATCCAGCACAAGATCTACCGCGCGGACAGGCCACTACACACGCTCCGCTCGAAGATGGACCGTCTCTTCATCGAGCTCGAAGAGTGGAAGAGATCTGCCTTGCAGCGTTTCAGCGGGTCGGATCTGGACTATCCCATGTTGCACTACAACCGTGCTCTTCGACTCCTCATCCAGCCATTCCTGCCCTCCCTGCCCCTCTCGGATCCCTACTACCACATCTGCCTCCGTGCAGCTGGTGATATCTGCCAGACCCACAAGCGGCTCCACCAGACGCTCGAGTACGGCCATTCTTTCATCGCCGTCCAGACGGTCTTCATGGCCGGCATCACGTTGCTATACGCCCTGTGGACGCACACCGACCAGGTGTGGTCCGTGCAGATGAGCAACAACATCCGCGCCTGCTCGACTGTCCTCTTCGTTATGGGCGAACGAGCAACCTGGGTGAAGAAGTACCGCGACGCGTTCGAGATGCTCGTCAACGCCGCCATGGAGAAACTCGAGGGCAACAGCGAGGCGGCAAAGAAAGTGGGCATGGCGGAGCTGATGACCGCGCAGCATGGTGGTGCAAACCCCAACCTCCAAAGTACCACGCCTGGCACGTTCAAGGAGTACCCGGCAACTGATCCTAACACAGCGGGACCGACGAATCCGCCTGCTCATGATCATGGAGTGCGGATGGCATTCCAGCTTGCTCCGTGGATCGATCTTGAGGAAGATTGTCCGTTTTGGATGCCGGACTTTGAGACTCTTGAGGGGTTCTCGGGGAATCTCTGGGGAGGTGATACTATCGCACCCTTTGATCCTCTTTAGCTTTCTTCTGGTAGAGAACCCAGAGATATGTGACCAAATCTGGATTTTACAAAAGCGTTCCATGAAGCTTAGGGTCACTTTCACCAAGATACCGCCTACCGCGATCGCCAGTTGAAGATTACAATACCTTATGTGGGTTATTCCTACAGTCATAACTACGGGCGTGTGCACTCATGAAGATATGGTCTATTAGCTATGGTCATTACGGCATATACACTTCCAGATTACTTCAACAACTTTGGCAGCTCATCCACACTGACTTTACCATCGAGTATGCCTGTCTTGGTCAGCACCGACTTAACATCCAATATGCTGTGTATGAAACTTACGATTGACCGCATTGAACAAGGGAAAGTTGTCCAGCTTGCCGTGCGTCGACAGAAAATCGCACACGGCGCGAGCAGTCGACGTCCCCTGCAACTTCTGCCCGTTCAGCTCGGACTGTTCGATCTCGTCGACGCTCACACCCTTCTCGACGGAATGCTTCGCGGACCGGAAATTACGACCGGCCGAGCACGAGGCGACCAGATCCGCCACGCCGGCGCTCTCCTCGGTAAAGGTCTTCTCGTCCACGGAGTCGGGGAACCAGAAGCGCCCGAAGCGGATCATCTCCAGCAGCCCGATCCGTATGATGGCCGCCTTGGAATTCTCGCCCCATCCCTTGCCCGCGACGAAGCCGGCCGCCAGCGCGACGATGTTCTTCAGCGCGCCGCACAGCGCCACGCCCGCCACGTCCGCGACGACATGCACATGGAAGTACGGGCGCTCGAAGAGACGGCGGAGCAGCTTCTCGTCGACGCAGGGGTAGTCGTCCGGCACGCGCTTCAGCTCCGCGGAGGTGGAGGAGATCTTGCGCTGGCGCTGCTTGTTGATGACGTGGCGGTTATCCGGGGAGAACTCGTCCTTCGCGTCGAGGTCCATGGGCGGCGGGTCGTAGCCGATGGTGGTCTCGCAGAATTCTTCGGCGGCGACCTCCGGGGCGATGTTGGCGCCGGACAACGACCCGCAATAGATGCCTAGCTTCTCCATGATGAGCTCCGAGAAGAGCGTGACCCGGCCGTTCGCGACCTCGACGCCCTTGACGCACGAGACGGCGCGCGCGTACGGCAGGTGGTGACCCTTCATCTGCTCGAGCGTCTTATCGATGAACTGGTGCGGCAGGTTGAAGACGAGGATCGTGGCGTCCTTGATGGCAGCGCGCAGGTCGGGGTTGGCGACGACGTTGCTCGGCAGCGCGATGCCAGGGAGGTACTTGACGTTCTCGTGGACGCGGTTGACGACGTCCGTCAACTTGTGCTTCTGGTCCCCGAGAGCCTCGCGGTGCGGTGAGTCTTCAGGGATGGTCACGTCCTCCTCGAACACCCACATCTGCACCTCTTCTTCGAAGACATCGGGATGCTCGCGCGTATTTTCGGCGAGGATTTTGGCGATAGTCGATCCCCTGTCGTAATCAGCCACCGCAATTATTTATAAATCATAAATGAAACTACAGAGTAGAGAACTATACCAATTTCCCGAACCGACCACCGTAACCTTGTGCTTTTTACCCGTCATTTTGCCTAAGAGGAATCTATACTGCTGTTGCAAACTAGAGAAAGACATGGCGACGGCAGACCCGCCTTATATATACAAATAGCAAAACCATAACGTAACAATTGATGCAATCACCTTGCCAGTCACGCCGTCAGTGGCATCGCCAAAACAGGCTGTGTGAGGTCGTCCGCTAATCGCCTGTTTGAGATCGACGTCATCAATACGTTTGCTCACTTTAACCTTTAGTTTTTGGTACATCAGATTAGATCTTACCAAACTATTGGAGCTAGACGTAAACCAGTAGTTGGACGAAAAGTGAGAATGTGCATTACTGTAGAGCCATGGATTGATGATATTTTGTTGTGGTTACTGTTGCCATACATTAGGCAACTAGCCAGTCCTGCGACGGAATAATCGGAAGAAAGCGACATTGACACGAGTACTACCTAGTATTCTACGGTATATCTACCTCTCTACGAGAGGTACAATATTGTAATACTGAATGGACACTCCACAGTAATGCAAATACTTATAAGATTATCAGTTAAGTAGCTAGAATGGCCTGCTGTACTATGAAGCTGTGTCAATTTTAAATCCCTATCCTCCCTCAAATGAGATTCGTTAGATCAATCAGCATCATCATCACCATCATCACCCAATTCCATATCACCCACTTCTCCATCACTCTCACTACCATATTGATAATCCGGCGCCGTCGTCTGCGACGCGTTAAAGGTTCGGCACAAATAGGGAAATCATCTGTTGTGGATTTCATATCAGAAAACTGAGTATGCAGGCTATCAAATGCCTGCAGAAGTGACTCACGATCATACTTGCATAGCTACATATTACGTTGCTGATGTCGAGTATCCATGTTCAAGATATTAGTTGGATGCATGCATCTAGATCAAGTGTTAGTATTTGAATATATAGTAATCACCTCATACTTACATCGTACCCACTGGAGCTCGCTGTGAAAATAGTCATCAAAATTAACTGCCTCTGTCGCCCAGCTAAATACATTATTAAGCCAGGATTGATGGAACCGGCTAGTCAACAGGTCGCCTAGGTCTTGTAAAGTTCTCATATGTTGGAGTCCTTCCAAGCCTTCCTCAACAGCTATGTTATTAACGATGGTTTGAGTGTTGCTTAAGGTTCTGTTCTTCCAAGTCTTAAAAAGATCCCGCACCTTTAGAAGAGCTTCCCGAAACCGTTCATAATTAGCTGACATTGAGGGGCAGGCACGATGGACGACAACTTCAGCATGGCGATTATCTAAGTTCATCATGAACTGTTGACGAGCCAGTTGATCAAGACGGGAAAAAGCATCATGGGATGTCTCCCGTGCCGTCACAATATTAACGAATGGGGATGGTTCCAGCCTTTGCATACTTGGACTTGAGCCCAGTGGGGCACCTGCGCCTGAGTAAGGAGTCGATGAAATGGAAGGAGTGCATGACACAAACTGATTTGTTGTCTCAATGCCTGTGTTCAATGATAATGAAGGCTCAGGCGATGGGTTCTGATCATTGGCCTGAGGCTCAAGAGCACGAACAGGCCCATAATCTGAATGCCTGTCAACAGAATCATCGGGCTCAATATTTCCAGAGAGACTGCTTGATACCGGAGTGATAAGACGACTATGTGATGGTTGATGGGTGTGAATCGTCCTGCTTGAAGCAGGAGGAGGGCCGATTCCACGACGTCTTTACAATTGTGGGTGCAGTTGAGCTTGGGATTTGCATTTTAGCCCCTAAACAAACAAGCACTATGTTAATTCAATGTCCTAAACAGCAATATAGAAGGTATGGTACCCTTGCCCTATGGCTGGTGTGTGGCTCCATATATTCCAGATCATCCTCATCAACAGCACCAGCATCTGGATATGTTGAATTAGTTTGCTGTGATGGCTGCAAACCAAAAGCTACTAGGTAATGGCTTTAGCACATAATGAAGAACATGAGGAGCGATGGCATTACCAGACTGCATTAATGGTTGACTCTGAGTTGTTCCGTGGGTAGATTGGTTTATATGACCCGGCAGACGCAGACGCGACTGATTGCTTGATCAACAATACTTTTTGACGTCCCCTCAGAAAAGAGATGCACATTCGAAGACAGCTGTTGCAGGTTTAAACCAGCAGCGTTCACAGAATACGAGCAAACCAAGACCACGCACTTGTCCCGCTCTGTTATGAACTCATAGATTAGTGAAGCACGCTCTGCAAAGCCAAGGGAGGCATGGAAGACTTTTGCATCAATGTTGGCCTCAGTAAGGGCCGCCCCAATAGACACTTGTTCTGCCAGAAACATTATCCATATGATGGCCTTTTCATAGTGGATAAGGACCTGATCCCGTAAGATACTGATCATTGATCTGAGCTTTGGAGACCCCCCTGAGCAGAAACTCAAGGGGGAGCATTCTTCTTAGAGCTGCATCATCCTTCGCACTCCCAAAGAAATGTTGGAGGGCTTTTTCATCAACAGCAGTGCTGCCCTTTATTCCTTTCATGAACCCCTTGGTGATATGTCTGGTGTGCAATTTTGAGCAGATCATTGGAATATTTTCAGCCTTGAGCGCTGACTCGATGAAATGAAACCCAAGCCAGGATGTGAGAAGGACCAGCTTCCGGAGCTTCTTCATATTCCAGACATATTTATTGGGGTCCAGCTGACTGCGGTTGAATAGTCCTCTCTTGTGGGGAAGTGAAAACTTCTTGTACTCCTCTGCCTCAATCTCTCATTGAAAGTCACACCTATGACCTTGTATTGCAGGGGTGGTATATCAGCACCAATGCTGATCACTGAGTCGAAAGGTATGTGTGACAATAGAGTGTGGTGAATCATCAATTGGGCCAGGACAGTCCGAAGTCTGCTACCAGCCACGGGCGGTGGTACTGACGGGAGTAGGATATATTTCTCAACAGCCTCCATGGTGCAGCAAAGGCTCTTCCCTGGGTGATCATCTGGTAGGTCAAACACATTAGTGTTGTTGTTGATTCCCAATGCTTCCCAATCTGCAGTGCTCCAGAGTGATGGGCTAGTGAAAGAAAGGGCATGTAGCCCCTGAAATCCTTGATGGAATTGAAGATCAAAGTGGCTGAGAGCAGGAGGTAAAAATTGGCCCTTAACCAAGTGACTGCTCTTGATTGGTTTGATGTGTGTTGCGCAGGGTATGCACTTCATTAAGAATAACTGTTGGGAAACACCCCCTGAGGTCACGGGGGAACTCAGCAGGAACTGACAATATGGGTTCTTGAAACTCCTTCTTGTTATTCATCAACCAAGTCTTCACTACAGCCGGCCTATGTTGAGAGTAGAAAAGGGTTTCTGATGTCGAAGATGGATGCAAGAAGGGAAGAGAGATGTAAGAAGGAAAGATGTTGATGGAGACATAAGAAGTGGAAGATGAGGCTGTATATATAATCATGCTTAATTCTTGATATTCACTACTGTCAATGGGCAGAATGAATATAGTGAATGTCAGTGAATAGCAAGAATCAATGAGCAGAGACTGGAGAGTGAATATAATCAAGGTGGTTATCTTATAGTATTAAAATTACTCTCCTTTAAGATATTAAAGAACCTAAAATAGTATTACTATAGCTTTAGAATAATATTAAAATAAAAAGAAGACTTAAAGTTTTATTAAGGTATAAGAGGAGTATACTTCTTATTCAACAATCTGGTCTTAGTCTACCAAATAACTATTATGTACTCTATCTTACTATACAAATTAGTCACAACGAGGGAAAACGAACCACGACCTCAAGGAAACAACAAATGTGGGCACCTAAGTATCTATATCACATCACAACGACGGCGCAAACGTCTTCAGCCCCTCACCTATCCGCTTGATCTGCCCCGCATAGTACGACTAACAATAACATTAGCATCAGAGCACTCAACAGAGGGACAAGGAAAGTACTTACACCCTCCAACCCCGCCCCAACCGCCTTAATCGGCAGCAAACTCAGCAAAAACGGCGGCTTGACCTTGTTCAAGTGCATCTCGGCCTCCTCGGCAGGCACACCCTCGTCCAGCAGCCGGCGCGCGAACGCCGGTTCCACGGCCGCGGGCCGGGCGATGCCGATCAGATCGCATGCGTTCTCGCGCAGGGCGTGTTCTGCGCCAGCGCGGCTGCGGAATCCACCGGTCAGCATGAGGGTGAGGGATGGGAAGCGCTTGCGGGTTTCGCGGGCAAATTCGAGGAAGAAGGCTTCGCGCGCGAGGGTGCGTTGGCTTTTCTCGGGGTGGGAGTTTGAGTCAGTGCTCATCATCTGTTCTCTTGTCAGGGTTGCTCCTTGTGGTAGGGTTGGGGAGGGGAGTGGGACGTACCTTGAGATCCTCGTATGATCCGCCGCTTACTTCGAGGAAGTCGATGCCTGCGTCGACGAGCAGGCCGATCTGGGTCATGGTGTCTTCGAAGGAGGCGGAGGAGTGGTCTGCGGAGTTGAACTTGATGCCGATGCAGAAGGTGGCCGGGAGGACTTTGCGGGTTTCCGAGAGGATGTCGAGGACGAACTTGGCTCGCTTCTCGGCGGAGCCGCCGTAGGCGTCGGTTCGTAGGTTCGTCTGCCCGGTTAGTTGGACCTTCACCCGGCCTCTAGAGGTGCAGGCATACCTTTGGATTCAAGAACTGGTCTTCTACAATCAGTACAACGCCTTACCGAGGACAGAAAGAACATACCAATCAGATACCCATGCGCACCATGCAGCTCAACCCCCGAAAACCCCGCGTCGGCCATCAGCCGCGCGGTGTCGACAAACTGCCTCGTCACAGTATCGATATCCTGCTGCGTCATCTCCCTCGGCGCAGGGAACGCCAGGCGGCTGATGATCCAATCCAGCAGCCCGTCCCCCATCTGCAGGGGGATCGCGCTGGGCGCAATCGTCGACGCAAAGATACCGCGTTTGCCTGCGATGCGGAACGACTGCCGGCCGGGATGGCAGATCTGCACGATGGAGGGGACGCCGTGCTGCTGGCTGGCCTCGGCATATTTGGCCCATGTCTGGACGAGCGCCGGGTTGGACTCTTTGCCTGTGTACTCGCCTGGCAGGGCAGGATCGAAGGGGCTGCCCAGGTGGTTGACGTCGACTTGGACATTACCTGTCCAGCAGTATTGTACTTAGCGTGTGTCCTGGTTGAAGTAACAGGGACTAGCAAATACCCGTGAAAACGGCACCCCATCCTCCTTTGCCCCATTGGTTATAGACTTCCATTAGTTTGGGTGTAGGCGTATGTTCTGAGCCGGCCAACAGCTCGGCCATCGCAGCCTGGAGTGGTCAGTCATGTTCATGATCGTTATCATGAAAAGCTTACCTTGACGAGGCGGTTGGGGAAGACCAGCCCGCATGGAAGCTTGACAGCATCACCTAGAGACGAAGACATGATGATCGATCTGTACCAATTCGAGAAACGATTTCCCGCAGATGAGAAAATGGAAACCGAGGCGTTTCTTTCACTATATACGAGTAAATCCTCCGTAGATAAGATGAACGGCTCGGCAGCGGATAGAAGCACGGCCGAGGTCGAGTCGAGTCTATTCCCAACCAGACGAAAGTTGCGAACGCAAAGTCGATAGGCACCAGCTAGTACGTAGCCACAGTACCTGGCCCTGGCTCCGCATCTTAATTCTTAAGGTTAATAATCCTATTTCCAAGCAAATCATCCCGTGAATCATCGCGATAGATGGATTAGTGGTACTCATTTTCTACGTTCGGGCTATAAATCTCTCCGAGTCTCCACTTCACATGATCCACTCTACCGACACGAGATGTCAGATTCAAGTGTTGCTTATGAAAACTGTGTGGAGAGAATATTTCCTTCATCAATCTGGGAACAGTAGATTATAAGACCGACATAAATTATCGGATTGATCAACTTTTGACGTAAACGTCGGTACCGAAACCAATCCCAAACCCAACAAACATGGTCCAATAGCAAGTCATTATCAGCAATATGCAAAGGGTATACAGGAACACAGGGGCATCCTTCAATGCAAGAGTCGAAGCAAAAATTCAAAGCGCTCCACAACCTGGGACGACCAGGAACGTAAATGAAAACCGGAAGAACGAAAAAGTAGAACCGAAAAAGTCAAGCAGAGACTGTGGTAAATATCTCATGCCGGCTGACAAGAAACGAGGAAAACTACAGCTTGGCATCCTTGGTCTGGTCCTCATAATAGCCATTCAAGGCAGGAGAGGCAGGCCCGAGATTCGAGAGGAGAGCGCCGACTTCCCTCTCCAAAGCCTGGACTTCGCTGTGAGGGTCGTACATGTGAGCCTTGATCCATGCATCGAGGTTCTCATCGTTCATGGTGCGCAGAGAAGTCTCACGGTCCACGCCGGCATCCTGTGCGGCGCGGATGACCTTGCGGGCCACGACGATGCTGACTTGACGGATGCGGGTCAAGTCGGGGTAGAGGAGACCGAGGTCGATCTCCTCGGCAGTCAGAGCTTGTGAGAGAGCTGCGCCGGAAGCGTAGATCATCTCGTCGGTCACCTTGACCGCCTTGGAGAGGATAGTGCCCAGACCGATACCAGGGAAGACATACATGTTGTTGCCCTGGCCGGGGTAGTAGGTGCGGGTCTCTCCGGAGGAGTTCTTGAAGGAGAAAGGTTGGAAGGGGGATCCGGAGGCGAAGAGGGCACGACCATCAGTGTGGGTGATGGCGCTTTCAAAGTCACATTCTGACTTGGAGGAAGGGTTGGACAGGGGAAAGATGATGGGGTGCGTGTTCCAGTCGGCCATCTTGCGCAGGATCTCCGGGGTGAAGACGCCGCCGAGGGTCGATAGACCCATGAGGATGGTCGGCTTCACATGATCGACAACCTCGTTGAGGGTCTTGAACTGCTGGCCGTTATTGTCCGTACGAGCAAAGTAGACCTTGTGATCGGCGAGCTTATCACCCCGGTCAGCGGTGACGAGACCCTTGGTGTCGACCAGGTAGAAGCAGGAGCGGGCCTCATCCTCCGTCATGCCCTCGCGCATGAAGAATGCAACAATCTGCTTGGCCACACCGACACCAGCACTTCCAGCACCGAGGAAGACGGCGCGGTGCTCCTTGCAGGGAAGTCCCGAACGCTTCACAGCGTTGATGACACCACCAAGGATGACAGCACCCGTACCCTGGATGTCATCGTTGAAGCATGTGTAGACATCACGATACCGCTCCAAAGCGGGGAAGGGATTCTTGAAGTCCTCAAACTGAATGACGATACTATTTACCTCCGTTAGCGTCCGGTGTCATCGGAAAGAGTTGGGAGGTGGAGCCACATACCCAGGCCAGCGCTCGGTCAAAGCCGCCATCAACTCATCCATGAATTCCCGTTCCTCCTCGGGGGAGATCTTGTCACGGCGTGTACCCATGTACAGCGGATCTTCCCGGAGAGCCTTGTTGCTTGTCCCCAGATCCAGAGTCAAGGGCAGGGTGGCCTCGGGACGGATCCCCGCACATGCAGTATACAACGCCAGCTTACCAATCGGAATGCCCATTCCGTTGATGCCAAGATCTCCCAGTCCGAGAATTCGGGACCCATCGGTGATGCACGTGATTTCAACATTTGGTTGCGGCCAGTTGGCGATGACAGCTGCCAGATTGCCGCGGTCCTCCCAGCTCAGATACATGCCTAGGCAGATGAACGTCGTTAGCGTCAGATCGATGCATTAGCAGGAAAATTGCGAAAAGGTCTGGACTCACCTTCTGGCTGCTGGTAAATTTCCGACCATTTTTGGCATGCTTCTCCGACAACAGGTGTGTAAATCAAAGGTGTCAATTCCTGTGAACGTTAATTTCCAATCGGCCGTTTGCGACTGGCTTCTATTTCCCATACCTTGAGATGATCTGTGATTAGACGGTAAAAGAGGTGGACATTGTTTTTGCGGAGGGTGCTGAGGTAGAGGAATTTATCAATGACAGTCTGCTTGAGGGCCAATTGAGCGAGACCTATATTCAAATTAGACTCCCGTAGCAGACGCCAGAATGTTTGTGTTGTGTGGACATACACCGTGTCTTCTGAACTTCATATGACTCCGCGCGCGGGGGAGTCAGACCGTATGTGCGGAGATATTTGCGAATGTATGCAGGGTTGGCAGTATCGTAATTTGGGTCACTAAACATGCAACAACGAGTCAATCAGCATCAATTCCTTCCACGATAGCTTGTACCAGATCGAAAACATACACGGGAGCAGCATGATTCACGTATGGGGTCGGCGTCGCATGGACCGGCCGGTTCTGATGGGAGGGAAATCGAGCCATTGTGGAACGCTGAGACGGCGCAAGACTGCTTCTATGGCGAGTAACAATGGCGACGACAGAGGCAGAAGAGCGGAGAGGTGAAGATGAAAAAGAAAATAAAGAAAACTGAGACAAGATGGCCACAGGTGCCAGTCTGTTTTTATGTGTCCGCACTAGCATTGGAGACCCCTGAGGAGGCACCCAAAACATTCCGATGTCAAGACACAAGCACCCGTTGGTCGCAATAGTACTCGGAGAAAAATACTTAGTAGGAAATCTCCAACGAGGAGGTTATGAGGGCTATGAAACAGAGCGCGAGCGGTGATTAGTTCGATGACTCCTTCACTCAACAGTCGGGAATATTCGGGGACGAGGGGACCACTCAGGGAGGTCGGGATCGCAATGGTGGATATTCGGGGAGAAAGCGGTTTGCATGGCGGCGAACCGTTTCAATTGAATTCGCAAGTGGGCTTGAAATGAGGATACGAAGCTTTCGGATGATTGGATTGGGTTGAATTGAATTGGATCGGGTTGGGGGTCACAGAAAATTGAACGGAAGTGGAGAACGGGAAGTGCCCTCTGAATTGCGACAAATGCGGAGAAAGCAAAGAAACAACGAGAGGCCGATTAATAATAGGAATGAGCATGATGATCAATGTTGAATCGTTGAAGGGATACATCGCATTACAGAGTTTGCTTTTGTTGTACAGAGTTTACATGTAAAGCGCTACATATGACTCAATGTACGAAGTAGACTTGGGTACGTTGGCTAGTTTTGACATGCAAGGCTGACGGAGTACTTTTCAATATTGAGAGTGAAAACTACTTGTTGGAACTAAGACATTGATACACTCGCTCGTTCCGATGTACGTAGTCAGGAGGATCAGATTCATGGATCATCCCGTTCTTTAGATAGTCGAGCTTAAGCGAATACTTCATGAGGGGATTCCTGGGCTTCTCCGCATAAACCAGCCTAGGTTTACAACCAGCTATCAACATCACTATTTGCATATAAACCAAGTAGAATAATAACTCGGGTTTGAATTCATTCCTCTCAAATATTATCATAGCCTAGATTACATTAATATTTTTACTAGGGTAGACATATTCATGCTGGAGGTATCCGAAAGATCGGTATCCGACAAGGCATGCCGATATTCAAGGCAGTGGAGCATTTCTGCAACGGATGCGCCATTTTTTCGCGCGCAAGTACTCAAACTACAGTGTACACATGAGTCTAAGTTGGGCAACTGTCCACTGGACCCGACTTGACCATAGGGTCCGGTGGATCCCAAAGCTCATGTGGCATCAATTATTAGCCTAATAGCAGAGCTCTCTGCCTAACTGCCTGAGGAAAGCTTCTGGACCTTTTTCTCACTGCTTGCCTCCCTAGGCAACTCCCCGCAGTCGACGCGGCCGGGGACGGACGACGGCCGAGTTCGCTCGCTTTAGTCATCGAGAGGTCTAGATTTAGTAATTCGTACTTTTTCAATAGTTCTGTTCCTCGGATTCGACACAGGAGAAGCAACATGAAGATGAACTGTTATGTTGCGCAGATCCAGAGACTTTGCTCCTGCATGAGAGAATAGGTTGCCATCAACTCGGTGGTTGTGCAACTCAGACATCCTGAAAATTAAGGAGTGCTGCCGTCAGTGAGCGATTTTTTGTTGCTGACCCCAACTCCATTCCGATGGTCACGACCGGGTATTACCCCAAGGGGAATAGCGTCGCCCACCGACCGGGGCCGGCCGATGGGGCGACCGGAAGAAGCCACAGTCCTACAGGGATTTATTGGCCAGCCCAGGGTGACCCCAACGGAAAGGTTCCTGACTACCTACAGCTAAGGTACAGACAAAATCAAGCTTGGCTCTTATTACTAATACAGAGCTACTGAGCCAGATTTAGAACCTCGTGGCTGTGCTTTGTTTACTTGAGCTCACCAGCCACAGACTATGTGGTACTTCTGTACTCTATGTAATGGTTGTATATCAACGCTTCATCACTGGAGATGATTGAATGTGTCTCAAATGCACTACTGAGTTAATGATGGATATGAGACACCTTTGTCATTCCATGAGCGATTTAAGTGACAGAAAATCGCTCATTACTCCTTGCAGAAAGATGATAGATCAACGATTTCAAAATCCGACGCAGAGGGAGGAGGAATGCTCCACAAGGATATCCCCAGATTTGCTGGCATGAATCATAAAGCTTGATCATCCAGCATTGCGATGATCATTCCGCCATCTGCTATTGGACCTTTGCCAGCGACTACATAAGTCCTCAGAGCCTTACAGGTACTCCGTGAGACGTACGGAAATTGTGATCATATATACATCGTACACCAGAGACCGTTGAATTTCCCCTCAGCACAGTTGAGATTGCAATCCCAACAACTGATGCCAGCCACCTCACTCATTACGTACTACAAGGCTGAAGTTACACTCCTGACCCCGGCAGTAACACAACTTTAACGATATGTGCGTCATGATCATACGGACTACGGAGAGACTCGGATTGAGCTCTGGTGTATCTAGTATGCAAATATGGTACGAATTACGGAGCAATCTATTCTGAGCTACTGCAAGGTCTGGCTACCAAAGAAGGTTACCCCAGACTTAACCGCCAAAGTCTCGGTGGCTGGGTGTGGAGACCCAAGACACCCTCTTTCCCCAGACTATGTTATGCCTACTGAGGTGTTGATGAACTTTTTTGCATGAAGTAGCATCACGTATACAATGGGGAGGGGTTATTCTACCCGTCTCTTGCCCATCCATATACTCCCATAGCGATTCATACGCCATGATTCTGGCTCAGGAATTGAGCATTCTATGTTATAGACCTTGCTAACGTTCTCTTGTGCTACTAGGGGAACACGCTGATCCTTAGCTTCGTTTTCTCTCATGAAATGGATTCGAAGTCATCTAATGAACAATGTGGAAGCCAACAATTGAGTGTGAGATCTGAGGTCGCTCCTGAACCAACATTAGTATCATGGCCCGAGGGCCTGTCCACCTCGATCTGGCTTGGTTCGATGAAATGCCGTAGGTACGGTAGTAGAGAGGACGGAGGACTCTCCACAGAAAAGAATCTCCGCATTGATCTAGACCAACGATAAGTTATCGATAAGCGTTGCTGTCAGATAAGGACGTTGCTCCGACTCTCTACCCGTATGGACTCTTGGCATTGTGGTTGAAAATAAACTACTTTCTAGATAGATGTGACCGCCAGTCGCTCTTGTTTCAATGAGGCAGAAGATAAATGGATAGTTTATATCAGCAAATATGAGGTGTTTTCATCCCAATTGTGTATGATGACTCCATAAAGATGTGATAAGATCACCTGACTGCGATAAGACGCCAAGGTGGGAGTGACGCAAGAGTGAGAGGTGCTGTCCATGCTTGACAGCAGATCAGGAAAAGCTACTCGATGATGCACATCTTACCACCTTGGCCTGCCTCATCCTAGCAGAGCTGCTGGAACATCCTCCTTCATCTCAATTCATCTCGAGAACCGTTCTTTTAATCTCTTCAGCTTCAGCAAGGCACTCACTTCCCGCCCCGCGACTCTTATCCCTAGCTCCAAGTTTACACAAAGTACCCGAGCTGCGGGGTCCCCAGTACCACAACCACCGTCATGCCTGGAGGAGAAACGGAGCCACTCCTGCCTCGCTACGAGGATGATACCTCACGCCAGCGTCGTCTGCATCAGAAATTGCATAGCTATCAGATGCTCCGTGCCCTTTCCGAGGGTTACATGCCATCCACCGATCAGACTATCGCCAACCTACGTACGCTTCTAGCTTCGGATATTCTCAACCCTCGCAACCAAGACATTGGCTCTGTCGGCCGCCAGCTAGCCCGGGACTGCCGCCTCTGGATTGAAATATTCATTGAATTCCTGCGAGAAAAGAACGGCGATGACCAGCTGCAGGAATTCTTGTGGCATCTCTCCAAGTCTAGAGCATCGATAGATACGTCTGAGGTTACTCGTCGTGCTTCTCAGGTCAAAGCTCGACAGGACACCAAAGCAGGTATGACGCTTGTCAATCTCATTCGAAAGGCATTGTGCTAATAACGTTGAACAGCATATGACAGTCTCCGCACCGTGGGCAGCCTGCTCCTCACCAATGCCGACTTTCGTCTCTTTGTTGAGGATCTCACTACCGTTGGCAGGGAGATTTTCTCCGACACAGCTCTCGCTTTGTCTGATACTTCAAAACAGGTTGGAGAGAAGCTCAAGCCGTCCGAAGAGGAACAAGGTGCAGTTAAAGGCGCGGGTGCGGACGACGGTAGAGCCGTGTCGGGTGAGGAACTCCGCAAGGAAGTCACCCAAGTCGCAGAGGTTGCGGGGCATGGGCTGAAAGACACTGGTCGAGAAGCCATTGACAGTGCCAAGGAGCATCTTACCGGACAAGAGCGAGACACGCTGCTGCATCGGCTCAAGCAGGCCGTTATCAAGCTGCGAGAGCGATCGGATTATTCTGACTCGGTGGCCACTCTGTCACAGATGGTGCAGCGATATGCGCAGCTGTACGCCAACGCTGCCTCAGAGGTCATCTCCACGGCCGAGGAAGAGGTCGATGTCAATGAAGATCTCAAACAGGCAATGGACCAGTTTTGGAAGCTGCTTCAGTCCTATGGAGATGCCGAAGAGTGGAAGAACCTGGAGGAAAGATTCAAAGATGTCATCAAGCACGCCAATAAAGACCCAGAGTTTGAGAAGTTCATGTCGGAGATTGGAGCCGCGCTCCAGGAAATGCTGACGGACCCCAAGTTCTTTGACAAGGCTCCTCAGAAAGTAGACGAGCTGAAGGAGAAGTCGAAGAATGTCGGCACCGAAACTACCCTGCGTCGAGACGTGGATGCCTTCCTAGCTCAGGCGAAGCGCACTTTGCGGACTGTACCTGAGGATACTCAGGTTTCGAAACTTGTTGACGTGACTCGCAAGATCTACAGGGATGCATGGAATGGCTACCAAGACCGAAAAAGCCAGCTGCCATCAGACATGGCAGAAATTTTCTTGCCTCTTATCATTCGCAGTGTCCAATATATCCCAATCCCGCGGCTGGAGATATCCGCGCCAGAAATGGATCTGTTGATTGAGAACCTGATCCTTGAACCCGGTCACACGGTCAATTTCTCATCGTTTCTGCCCTACCGCATGCACCTCACCACGCGCAACGACATTGACATTCTGAAGAAGCATTCAAAGAGAACATCGACTGACCTCAAAACCACATTTACTGCAACGGTCTTTGGCCTCAACATCAGTGCCACCGAGTTTGGCTACTGGATCCGCACTCATGCATGGCCGATGTTCCGCATCAAAGACGAAGGCATTGCCAGCTTCTATCTCGACAGGCGGGGCATCGACATCTCGCTCGATGTGGAAGTGGGTCGGGAACGCCTGGAGCAGATCTTTACCCTGCGCGGTGTGCGGGTTCGCATCCACAAACTCGACTACAAAATACACAAGAGCAAGTGGAAATTCCTCCTGTGGCTGACCAAGCCCTTCCTGAAGCATCTTGTGCGCCGCGTGTTGGAGAAGAAGATCGCCGAGTCCATTGTCCAGGCGGCCTTTGCCCTCAACCGGGAGCTGGTATTCGCCCGAGAACGACTTCGGGCCGCTCGTATTGCCAATCCGCAAGACCTGGCAACCTTTGTCCGGGCCGTACTGGCCCGGTTGAGGCTACCAGAGACGGACGTCGAAACCCGTGTCGGCTTCGAGGCCCCAAAGAGCGGTGTCTTCAAGGACGTCTATGCGCCTGGAAGTATTGTCAAAGTGTGGCATGAGGAGGGACTGCGGGCTCACGAGGCCATCGAGGAGGGAGACCAGAGCCAGGGTCTTGGACGGACATGGCGAAATGAGATTTTCGATGTTGTCGGTCGGTCTTGGGGAAGTACTTAGGGTTGAATTTGAGTTTGTCACTGGTGGTATGAGTTATGAGTGATTGTGCTATTCTTTGTTAAATGTTCAGTTGATGCGACAGTTCAGCCGCCTCTCTACGACTCTATACTTTTAATCTAGTTAATGTATCTGATCACTTTGTCCTTTACTCAACATTTCACATCTAGTTTAAACCACACCTCAAACCAGGCAAAATGCTTACCACGTGACCGGACAAACCATTTTCCTCCACGTTGCGGCCACCTAATCAACAGCTACCACTTCTCTATCAACGCGGACTTTATCAGTAGTGGCCGGCCTAGCACCGCGCAATCAGTCCAGGGCAAGCGCAAAACAACCACCCCAGCACCAACTCCACCTTGAGTTCTTTGCTGATCTCAAGACTTCCTCAAGCCTTCCGGACCACTCCATTAAGACCAAATCACAAAGACTAGTTTTTACTTCATGAGCCTATACCCCTGCTTTTGGAATACAATACACACCTCGGCATTGACCATTGAGACATCGTTGACCAATTGCTACGTGTCAGCGCAGCTGTGATGCAGCTTGCCTACCAATCATCACAATGCGTCTAATTACAATTCTGCTCGCGATCGCACTTTGTCTGGTCTTGGCCTTGGCCAAGGAAGACTACTACAAGATCCTGGGGCTGGACCGCTCCGCCTCGGAGCGAGATATCAAGCGCGCGTACCGGACGCTGAGCAAGAAGTTCCATCCGGATAAGAATCCGTAAGTTTATCCCATTGGACTTTCCCCAGATACAGCGAGAGAGATGAGTGGAGCTAACACTAGTGCGGCTGACAGAGGCGACGAGACGGCGCGGGAGAAATTCGTCGAAATCGCAGACGCGTATGATGTCCTCTCTACACCTGCCACGCGGAAGATCTACGACCAGTATGGACACGAGGGCATCGAGCAGCACCGGCAGGGCGGGACGGCAGGACGCCCCGCGAACGACCCCTTTGATCTGTTCTCGCGGTTTTTCGGCGGCGGCGGACACTTTGGACATGCGCCGGGCCACCGGCGCGGACCGGACATGGAGATGCGGGTGGGGCTGCCACTGCGGGATTTCTACACGGGGCGGGAGATCCGGTTCGGGATTGAGAAGCAGCAGATCTGCGATGCGTGCGAGGGGACGGGGTCGGCGGACCGGCAGGTGGTGACGTGCCCCAAGTGTAGTGGGCGTGGGCGGGTGATTCAGAAGCACATGCTTGCGCCGGGGATGTACCAGCAAGTGCAGATGCCGTGCGACGCGTGCCATGGCCAGGGCAAGACGATCAAGAAGCCGTGTCCTGTGTGTGCGGGGCAGCGGGTTGTGCGGCGCGAGGTGGAGACGGTTGCGACGGTGGAGCCGGGCATGGACAAGGGGACGCGGCTGGTGTTTGAGAACGAGGGCGACGAGAGCCCTGACTGGGTGGCGGGCGATCTGATTCTGGTGCTGGAGGAGAAGGAGCCCGAGCTGGTGGCCGACGAGGCGCGCCGCACCGACGGCACGTTCTTCCGGCGCAAGGGCAGGCACCTGTTCTGGAGGGAGGTGCTGTCGTTGCGGGAGGCGTGGATGGGCGATTGGACGCGCAACATCACGCATCTAGACGGGCATGTCGTGCAGCTGAGCCGCAAGCGCGGCGAGGTCGTCCAGCCGCTTTCCGTCGAGACGGTCAAGGGCGAGGGCATGCCCTTTTACTCTGAGGGTCATTTGCACGAGCACCATGACCACGATTCGGAGCCGGGTGATCTGTACGTTGAGTACGCCGTTGTCCTGCCGGACCAGATGGAGAGCGGCATGGAGAAGGATTTCTGGGCCATGTGGGAGAAATGGCGCAAGAAGCACGGGGTCGATCTCGGCAAGGACAGTGGCCGGCCTATGCCTTCAGAGGGCAAAGATGAATTATAATCGTCTTCGTTTCTGTACATCTCTGATAGACTAGACGGGAATGATAAAAGTCTCCAAACAGCCGACCCATTGATAGTATTTAATGTTGTGTGGCCCAAAAACACAGTCCCCAGGGTCCCCGTCGTCGCGCCAGCTCCGTCCTAACGATCTTCGGCGACGAGCCTATAAAACGAGACAAAGCACCTCCGAGACAATAAGTCAGGAGAAGGCGGGGCCCGCGCAGTGTGGAGGCTCTAGACCTATGGCTTTAACTAGACAGCATTCTCACCAGCACTTCCAATCCAAAAAGCCTCCCACCACGACGAAACCCCTCATCCTCCCTCTGCTACTGCAAGGACAGCCCTTGAACCGCATATCCGTCGCTCTCTTCAACCACTCCCTCCCACTAACCTTGAAGGATTCCCCATCAAATACCCCGCCTGAGCCAGCATCCCGATACAGCTTCTGTGTACGATATCAAGGGTCTGATCTATGGTGGCTGGCTGAGAGGGAATAAAGTTGGTCTAATAAGGCATAAATGCCTCAATCTCATGTTGTAAACAGGACATGTCACATCTACATGCCTGTTAAGGACAATGTTAGCTACCTGATGTAATACTCCTCTTACAGCTAGGAAGATCCACATGTCTAGCAGCTGCAGAACCCTGGTTGCCTTACTACCTCATATTGTGCAATATGATGTATCCTACATAAGACCGCATGCGTAGTACATGGGTCCTGATTCGCAGGAACATTGTTCCATGGCCTCGTGGGAATATTAGAAGTGCTGTTCTACTTGCTATAGGGATCAGCAACTAGCTGCTGCAGCTGTGCCTTGATAATCACAAATAGGATTTGTCCCAGACAAAGCTTAACTTTCCTTGTGTCATGCGGGCCTGGCTAGCACAGTGATGGCTTGAGCCATTGAGGACTGGGACAACACGCAGTTAGGATGTAGGATGACATGGCATTGTTGATTGAATCTTAGCAGCAAGCCTCTGGTCTTTGAAGGATTTCTTTGCATTGTTAGACATAAGAAGACTATACTCTCCCTATGCGTGGTGAGGAACCAGTCCATTTACACTGTCTTAGTATATAGCTTCAATTCCATATTGCGTCAACGGACTGACTGGCAAATCCAAACATCACTCTACAATAATAGTGCTGCTAAGCAACCTGAACTAAACTAACATCTTTAGTGCAAGGCAACCATGCTGCTATGCATGAAGAGCAGAATAGCTGCTGTAGAGTGCAGAATACTCAGAAATCTGCTGTATTGCCCCCATTCATCACAGATCTAATGCAAGCCATGTCACCCTGCTTTCCTTTTCACTTTATACTCAATAAAAGTTCTGCTAAGCAAGCTGAACCAAAAAAACATATATCCAATCCGAGTTGCTTTGGCGCGAGGCAACCAATATAAAGAACAGAGTCTAGCTGCTGTGGAGAGCTGAGAGCAAAGTAGTCAGAATTCTACTTCTATAAAACGCATTCGTCGTAAGATCTAATGCAAGCCACAGCACCATGCTTTCTTTTTCCTTATGCTCAGTGAACACAGCAGCCAAGTACAATATCTGTCTAAGAACCCGCACTACTAATTCGGCTGCAGAGAAGAACGCCATCCCCAGTTAGATAGCAAGATGCCAGGTCTGGTCTTCTCTATGCAGGTCTAGACACACAGAAATGGCTAGACAGTGATGTTGGCGCTATTCAGAGTTTGTTGATTGTGTCTAGGAGTCAGAAGGACTACTAGTATGCTGGATTCTGGTGGCTTGCTCGTCACTGAGTATAGCTCACCTTGGGTTCTTTCCCACATCCAGCTGACATTCTGGCACGGTCTCAATCATACTCTCAAGGACAAGAGAGCTGTAGAAAGTAGAAGCGAATGGCTACAAATACGCTTCAGCTTATGTGCTTCCTCACTGGAATGCATTGGGCAAACCTTATCTGTACCTCAGCAAAGCTGATAGTTGAGCACAGTTATACGGTGACTGGAAAGGCTATATAAACCATCAAGAGGACCTTGCTTGGGGTTCAGCAGGTCAATCAGACCAGGAAGCAGCTCTTGTCATTCTTGCAGTCAAGGATTCTTGCCGTAGTCTGACTTCATCTACTGATTCTCATCCAAGTTTTACATACTTTTGCAAAGACCGTATACAACCACCATGCCTACTACAGCTATCTCTCCTTGAAGATACCGGGTAATGGAAACGACGACGACTTTAACTGGCTTGTCACCTCCACCGATCGAAACACTGCCGATACATTCTTCCGTGTCCTGTTGGAGAACAAGGAGCTCAAACTAGGCAGCAAAAAAGGCAGGGTCATCAAAATCCACGAACTCACCAGGCAGTCTTCTCGACTTTGGTCAATCGACTGCGACGATGGAGACGTTGGCGCGACACTGCATTTTGCTCTTTCGGGCAAAAATGATGCCAGCAACACCGCTGAAGACACCGTCCTCCATGATTTGGTTGGCAAAATCAAAATCTACTGGATGGGCGGCCGCGCAGGGCTTCAGTGGAGAGTCATCGCTCAGCAGACGGCTGTCAACGTGGACGATGACTGGTTGTCCGGGTACAGTTTCTTCATTCGCCGACGAGGCTATCCGAATTCCTACTGGTATCACGACGCAAATGGTACATGGCTTTCCAACGACAAGCGAACTCGGCTTGTTGTCTCTATTACAGGGGCCCAAGTCATGGCTGCCAAGATTCCTCTCATCGCCAGCGACAAGATAGTCATTAGTACGATTGGTCCTGGTGGTGAATTGCAGCCGATCAAGATCCGGAAAAGCGGTTCTTGGACAGAGGAACGCACGTTTTCGTTTGGCGATTTCTTGACAAGCTTTAGTGTTGACGACGGCGACAAGAAAAGGATTGTCATTTCGGAACCAGGTCGCGGGGATAGTTTTGAGCTCTGTGAGGGAATCCCTTGTTATTTCTAAGCGGCAACTTTGCGGAGCCTGGGTTCAGCTGTAGATCATTTTGGTCCTGGTATATATCATTTGCACTATGCCTTGTTGATGTGAATAGCACACACACTTGCCAAACGCCCCTACCGAGAAATGATTGTTACGTCTCTAGCTCTAAGGAGTATATCCCATACTAAACATTAGTCCTATGGCGTAGAATTAGTGGTTTGTCAACCATATGATCAATAATCATAACACACAACACACCTGAGCGGTGATATAGTAAAGACTGGAGACGCCAACAGCTTTAATCCAACAACAGCAATGCCAGGCAAGTAACACTACACCCAAATAGGAACAGTCAACCCGACCACTGGTCCAGAATCACATGTGCAGTTTGCACACTTTGCACCAAACCACCAGCAGAACCACACACCGCCTTTCATCCATAGAATTTTTATCCTCACCACGACAAGACAAGCCATCATCAAATCGCAATCGCCAATCCACTCCTTTTTTCCCAGAAAATCTGCATATATCCTCAAAATGGTCCGCCAACTCAAATACCACGAGAAAAAGTCCGCCCCCCACCCTCTCTACCCAGTACCCAGGTGCAAGTTTCTAACAAATATATGATAGACTTCTCCGAAAGGTCGACTTCATAAACTACAAATCCGACGGCGGCCACCGCGAGCACCAAATCCGCCAACGCTACCACCTCCAAAACGACACAGATTATAAATCATACAATGCGCTCGCCGGCTCCCTCCGCCAACTCGCCCACAAGCTCTCCCAGCTCGACCCGGACTCGGACCCGCTGCGCAAGAAGCTCGAGTCCGAGGTTCTGGATAAGCTGTGGCGGATGGGATTGCTGAAGCAGTCGCGCGAGCAAGGCGCGGGGTTGTCAAGGGTGGAGCGTGAGGTGACGGTTTCGGCGTTTTGTAGGAGGAGGTTGGCTGTTATTATGGTGAGAACGGGGATGGTGGAGACGATTAAGGCTGTATGTTCTTTTTTCTTTCTTCCTTTCAGACTGAAAAAAAGGAAAGTAGGTGCTGACTTCACAGGCTGTGACGTATATCGAGCAGGGACATGTGCGCTGTGGGCCGGAGGTCGTCACGGACCCGGCGTATCTGGTTACGCGCAATATGGAGGATCATATCACCTGGGTGGATAGCAGCAAGATCAAGCGCAATATCATGCGCTACAGGGATAACCTGGATGATTTTGAGCTGTTGTAGTTGTTTGGCCGACTGCTGACTGGGCGGACTAGGCTGACTGGGGATGGCTATACGCTTCTATCGATACCCATATATTGCATTGCATGGCGTTGGGTGTTACGTAAATTACTGGAGATCTAGAAAAGTGCACATCCATCAAAATTATTTCGAAATACATGACATGCTTGATATGCTAAGACTAGGAAAGAAAAGGCCATGGTGGCAGGGTATCACAATCTCAAGTCTACACCCGTATAAACTGGGTCCACAGAAAAAGCACAAAACGAGGCAGGTCGTCAGTGTAATATCGTGGTATCATTGCTGCACCACATCGCCAGCGACAAGCAGCACGCTAAACAAGACGCAACATGAAAAGATCGAGACGCAGCTCAGAGACTAACATGTACTCCGCCGAGGGGCCAATCCATGAACGATCAACTTCTTCTTGAACTTCAGACCTCTACGGGATCTCGACTTTCCCGTCTCATCGGCCGGCTCGTCAGGCAAGTCCATTCGAAACCTCCGGACGCTGCCCTCATAGTTGCCCTTGCCGTTCTTCCCTTCTTCGAAGAACGGCATGCGATTGTCCCCGAATTGGCACCACCGGGGTGCCACTCGTCGCCAAAATCCCCGGACGCCGGTGCTGGCTCGATCAATTTTCTTGTATTCTCGCCTGCGAGTAGATGGTGATGTCCAGTCGATCACCGTCGACGTCACCTGTTTTGGAGCGCCCTCGGCTATTGAATCGGCGGCGGGTACATAAGTCGGATGATCGGGGCTCAGGCTAGTGTCCAGCCCAGGTTCTCGAGCTGAAGTGGAGAAACGGACGTGGGCGATCGGCGAAGCTGGCGGTGAACTGAATTCAGAAGACGCTCGGTGTGCGCAAGATGCCATATAAGGAAGGGCTGTCGAGCAGGATTGTTGTAGGTCGTTGTCCTGGAATAGTCGACAGGACTCGCGATGGAGGGCCAAAAGGTCTTCACGCTTTGTCACTGGATCCTTTCGATCAACGATGGATGGTGTAAGCGATGTAGTGGTTGCTGCACGTCGGTGCGAATGCAAAGAACTGCGGCGGCTTGTAGGTGTGGACCGGCGAGTGCTTCGAGATGTGGAGCGATAACCCTCAGGAGATTTTGCAGAGGACGGCGGCGACACTGTTCGTTTCCTCTTGGGCATGCGATGGCTATCCCGAGTAGGGGTTGAAGGCGTCAACGCCGCCGTATCTGGTTGCCCGACTGCATGCGTCAAGCTGTTTTCCATCTGGTCCAAGTAATCACTCGACGTCAAGTCCAATGCTGTAGGCGAGTCGCATGCACCCGCTGAAATCTCAGTGACCTCTACGGTACTGTAGAAGGTCTTGGTCTCTGAAATGTCGCTTAAGCAGGGCGAGATAGCTCTTGTAGTGATATTGAGGGATGGCACAGTTGAGACTGCCAGATACGAAGCAGGTTGATCATAGCCAGGAGTGAGAGCGAAGGTAGTAGAAGGACTTATTGTAGAAGTCGAGGTAGTGGTTGTGATAGAGGAAGCGAGGGTAGCTTCGTCTACATGGATCGAGTGGCTTCCGTGATGAGGGTGGCTCATATGGGCATTGCCGCTGGGCAGTATAGCTCCATGGCATGTGAACGAGGCGGCCATGCTCCTAGTCGCTACTCAACATCAGGCGGGAAGAGCAAAGGTTCACATGTGCTTTGCCGTCAAATGGCACCCGTCAGAGGCAAAGGATCAAAAGACCATCGACTTAAAGACAAGTCTTTGTGCCGCTGACGAATGTGTTGAACCCAAAGGTTATATGAATGAATCAGATTCCCTTCTTTTGCATCACGCAGCCAATCGGTAGGATAAAGTTAGGGTTCAAGGAGGGGAAGATCAAAGAAGAGAGGGGGCGAATCACGGGAGGATCATTGAAAGGGACTCATGATGGATGATCAGCTCGTTGATCAGGAAGACAATAAAGAATGTTATGTTGCAGAAAGAGACAGTAATGATAATGATAATGATGTCGAAAATAGAAACCTGAAACCAACGAAAGATCTGTGTCAAGTTAGGGAGGGATTCCCAGACGAAACCTCATCCTTTTTCTTTCACAAAGTGAGTCGGTACTGGAAACTAAATACTTGTAGGAGACTAAGGTAGGAAAGAATTCTCTTCACCGACTGTAGGCGCCCAACGGCGCCAAGTTGCCAACAGAGAGCGATCATCGTGGTGTGAGTATCTAGTTTCGTCTCCATAGCGGCAACAGAGGACCCATTTTACTTGATATCATTCATCGACAAATGAATGCAGAAACGATTGTCGCCGGGATTGTTGCCGGCGTTGACGCCCTAATGACCATGAGGACTGAAGAGGTAAAAACCCCCGCAGTGGTCAGAAAGTCCCAAAAAGGAAGGCTCAAGCAAAGAAGAGCTGCGGGGTTCGTCCGTCTGCCATTACCATCATTACATACAGAGTATGGATACCTACTAAGGTACGGAGTAGAAGAGAGCGGAATCCACCCGTCTTTCCTCCTAGGTGAGTCTAGATCCCTTGTTCCTGACCCCCTGCATGGTTCTTTTCAGGAACCAAAAGGACATGGGAGATTCTTTCATGCAGTGTCAGCATTGGATGACTACGTCATTTGCAAGTTGCAACTTTCAATATGGAATACAAGAATAGAAAACACTCCTACAACTGAACTGTCTTTGGTTACCTACCAAAGCAAGGGACAAGCTGAGCCTGTCACTGGCCCTGGACAATCCTGATACGAGACAATTTTCTCGGGCAGAATGCCGCCAGTCTCCACCTGACTTGGCCCCACTCAGCCCACTCCTGCGCATGGACTTTCCTCCATCCGCGGTTGCTCAACGGGTCATCTGCCCCTCCTTCTAGCGGCCATTGGTTGACACAGTTGACCGCCGTTTCTATTCTTTTGCAAGGCGGTCAATCTGGACTTCTCCCTGGTTATGACTTATGATGTTTATAGATCATCTAGAAGTACTACGAATCCTGAATATGAGGGCTGATCCAGTTTTGATACTGATCATATGAAGGACTGGGTCCGTGCTACACCACACAGTCTTTAATTCCTTGATTCCTTGAGTCGGCCGACTCCTCATCTAGGATAAAGTAGCCGGCATCCACAGCTCAATCAAGTTCATGTTTGATTAAACTTCGAATCCATGTCGACACTGGCTTCTGAGAACCAACCAAATCTCTCGTGGTCTCATAGTTGCTTAAATAGGTCTACTTGGCTGCGCTATGACAGGCGGGATCGTAGTCGTCCATGTGCATTGAACCAGGCTGGTAAATATATGGCAGTTCATTTGAGTTTGAAGGATGGTTCTCTGTTCTAATGCCTACTGCCATGCGTGTAGTGCATGATCAGGCACAGCAGAGACTTCAAGCCATCTGAATAGACTTTGATCATTCCAGACGGTGCAGTCTCGAGGGCATCTTGTGGAGAGAACAGGAGAATTGTTCTTCCATGGAAGGTACCGCCATATGCATAAAGCAGGCCCTTTAAGTCTCGGAGACGCTGCTTCCTTTCGACTCGACATTTAAGAATAGCTTTGTCCTTCTCATCCATGGACTAGCACGCGCAGCCTTCGTCTATGCCCATAAATGCAGGATCGAGCAAGTCAACCACCATACCTAGAGAGATGGACGTCAAACAGTCGAGTAGTGTATGATAGATAGGACTTGACGACCAGGACAGGATCTTATCTTCTGTTACTTGTCACAACTTACTTCACTCGTGTTCGCGCACTAAGGTAGTGATAGTCATTGGTTACTGCCTTGGGCCTGCTGGGAAGCAAGAGGATCTCAGATCTGTGCAACTTTATCGATTCTCTATATCTGGGTGGCTCATAGTAGGACACTTACAGCTGCATAGCCATTCTGCGCTCAGCAGTTGGTAGAGCTAGCGAGCCGTTTCGCATCCAGGCATAGCACCCTTTGACTGGGTACTCCTGGTGACTATACGCGTCCTGAATTAGTATATACTGTAAACATCCATATATGGCTGAAGTCGTCAGTGCAAGTCCGCTATCCGAGCCATCAACGCCAGTGGAGTAATATTCTTTGAAGCTGTGCAGAGGTCTCTGCGGTTGCTCATCGCTTCTCAATGAAGTTTTCCCAACGTTCTTGGACAAAGATTTTGTAAACAATGGATTATCTATCTACTCGGCGGCCAGTTCCTTCGAGCCTATTGTTCGACGCTTCCTTTGTCTCTAGCAGTGAAAATGTCTAACAAAAAACAAGACCTGGCCGTTACATTCGCTAAGTGTCTCGAAATATATTCAAACTGGTTGTGTTTATGACATTCCAACGAGCTTTCATAAGATCTACAGTGAGTATATCATACCGATCCCAGCCCTCAGGCCCGGTATCTGGTAGTACGCATCTGAGAAGCTGTGGCAGCCATAAAACACAGTCGTCGAGTTAGTTGCAAATAATGACGCTCTATCATGACTTTACAGGAACAGTGTAGAGGGCATGCGCGAGTTTCGCCAGCAAAAGTGTCATCTCAAACCCATCAACCACGGAACAAGACTGTATCTCCCCTGCTGCCAGCAAACAAAGCCCGTTGTCTTACTGAACTAGAACCAGACTCCAGTATTGACTCAACTTTGTAGTTTGACGTGGTAGCAACTTCCCAGTAATGTCCCTGTGTAGTGTCTCTCCAACCACTTGACCCTTCACAGTCGATGACAGTGAATGACGAATGTCGACGCCAGCTCGCTTGAGACCTGCTACCTAGTTGTTTAGCGAGAAACCACAGGTATAAATACCCCTCCTACCATGCCTCCTTGCTCTTTCTTTCTTTCTTCTTACAACTCTCTTCCCCTCTCAGACTCTGAGCGACTGCCTCTGGTGGAAGCTCGAGTCGACCCTCCCTGTCTGCTTCCCTTCTTGCACTGCTTTCCCTTCTGTCCTCTCCTACAACATCTATCATCATCTAGTACCAATTTACACCCTCTACCTCTTCCCTTCCCATCGCCCTGCTGCACATGCCTCCCCTGTACTTCACCACCTCCCCTCCTTCCTTACCCATCCCCAACCCAAACACCAGCACTCACCAGTCAACAACCAAATACCAAAAGAAAACACGAGACAGAGAAAAACAAACAAACACACAGTCAACTGTCAAAACCAAAAATACTAACCAGGGCATACCAAACCGAATATGCCTCTACCTCTAGCGACATAAACGGGCCCTTGGTTGGGTGGTTGGGAACGGGCCTGGGTTATCAGATGCGTTGTGTGCGCTCTGGTAACGAATTTCTTTATCTCTGCTTTGAAAGTAAGTCTTGCGTTTTGTGTCTTGTGTCTTTGTGTGCGGTGGATTGCTGACGATAAATAGATACCTTTCTACTTGACCTTTCCTTGCCCTGCCCTGAAGGACCTTGGTGTTTGGTGAACGAGGTATGCTTTGCTTACTATTGTAGCTATAGGTGGATCTGCTAATGATACTAACGAAGATAGTCTTCATGTGTACAGTGTCCGTTGTGTATGACTTCTATATATATATACCTGGAGACAAGCAACGCTCCTTGTGGCGATAAACGATGAGTATGACCTTCGTTTCTTGAAGGACTCGATGAGGTATGCTTGCTCATGTCTTCACTTCTCGTGTAGATGCTTGATACTAATACAGAGAACAACACAGGTGTGCGGTACAAGTTCACTTCTTATATATATATGCTGTGAGGGAGCTCGTCGAAGGTGTTCCTTCTGGATGGTCTACAACGTTGAGGAGCAGAAGATTGGGCTTGAGCTTTGTATGGGCGATGTGTTGTTGTATGTATGAAAATGGGCAATCCCTATGTGTGTCTGGTTGATATCAGCCTACAAGTTTGGAGTACTGCTTTGTATAATGGGACTGCCTACAACTACACCCTGAATAAAGGCTCAGAGAACCATAATCTGTCGTTGCCAACGCGACTCACGCGGCCATATAAAAACATAGCATTGACCTCCCAAACATAATCGTGGAATATATATGTCAAGTGAATTAGAGCTACAGCGCATAAATGAACTCATGATTCTCTCCGTCCGTCAAATCGAGGAACCTGATTGGATCAATGTCAGTTGACGCATGACCGAAGAACAGGCAACGAAGAACTCACGCTTGATTTTCTAGACTCACGTAGTCCGGTGACGCCCGGATAAGAGCCTTCCGCTTGTTCTCTTTGTTGTACCACCACCAGATAAAGACAAGCAGCAGCAGGCAGACGCCCCAACAGACGATAATGGTGATCTCGGCGGGTACGTATCGGGGTGCGTCCTTGGGGCGGAACACTTGAGGGCCTATCCATGCTTTAGTATCATTTTTTGCAATTGAAATGAGGACATATTACCGATGATGTTTCCCGCACAGTAACCAATCAGGTACAGCGCAGCAACGGTGGTCTTCTTAGTGTACCCAGCGATGTTGGAAGACACTAGAGACAGGAGTGCTACGAATGGCGTCGGGCTCGCTTGTGTCATATAGTAACCAATCAGGCGGCCAACGTTGTTTGATAGCGGCAGGGCAACGATGAGGACCATTCCGATGATCGAGGTGATGAGTCCGCCAGTACTGCAGAGGATACGTTGTCCGGTGATCTGGCCCACATATCCGTTCAAAAGGAGTGCGACCACCTCGACGGCGCCGCCTGGGGTTCCGTACAAGAGACTTTGCTCGGCGGTGTAACCGAAGCTCGAAATCTAATGATAGTCAAAATAGGAACAAAGTATCAAGATGCGACAACTTACCATTTGACTGAAGAAGTTGGTGATCCCGCCGTTAGGGATATCTGCAATTAGTGCGTAGAAGAAGAAAGCCCAGGTCATTGGGTCCAGGAGTGCCTCCTTCACCTGGTAGAGCTTGAAATGTTTGTTGCCAATACCTTGCTGGTTGACCTTGACTCGCGCCACGGCCAGGATCCGGTCTTCTTTCTTCAACCAGCGGGCATTAAGCTGGCTGTCAGGAACCACCCATAAGAAGATTACTCCCAAGGCCACTGTCAGCAGCCCTGTGAAGAGGAACACAATCTTCCATGGCTCGATGGCCGAACCATGCTTCGCCGTACCAACTGCGATGCCGTATGCCACCAAGCCGCCGAGAATCTGGCCCCAGCCATTGAAGCTGAACCATATGTTGACTCGGCTGTTCTGTTCTTGCTTGGTATACCACTATAGCATAGTTTAGAGTGGAATTATCTCATCAGGTCGGAAGTGGTTATCTTACCTGGGAAGTCAGCAGCGCAAAGCCGGGAGTTACGGAAGCTTCAAAAACACCCAGAAAGAACCTATACAGTCAGCGTCTGTCGCTGATGAGGAGTATGGTCGGCCCGTACCGAATTGCGATGGCCCCCGAGAAGTTGCTGACGGCAGCAAAGCAAGACAAGATGGTACCCCAGATGATGATACAGGCTGCAGAGTATTTCCCTAGGGGTAGACGCTGGAGAAGTCGACTGGTCGGATATTCCCATGCCAAGTAGCCTGTAATTGTTAGAGACAGTCACTGCTATATTCGATGCACGCACCAAAGTAGAATAAGCTCCCCAACCATTGATAATCGTCGCCCTTCAGATTGATATCCTTCTTGATTCCCATGACACTAGCATACGACAAGGTAGTTTCTAGCAGCCGTTAGTGCTTACCATGTCGTTTGAGAATAATCCGTGGGCTCGTACTATCCAAATAGTTCATCCCATACACAAAGCACATGATTGGCATCATATGCCAGTCAATAATCTTCAAAAGTCTTTTATTCGTTTCTTCATCGAGGATAATAGACTCGCCCTCTATACCCTCAAAGGCCTTCATCGCCTCATCCGCATCATGGGCGTGCTTCTCCAACTTCGGATCCATGGTGGGCCGGGCAGCCTTTTCCTCCGCCATTTTCAAGATGAAGCGTGTCGCAGGTTGAGAGGAGAAAGAGACGTTGAAAGATGAAATCAAGGCAAGAAGAAGGTAGGGAGACTTGGGGGCTATTCATATTCTTCCCCTCATCTCTCGGAAAGACGATGGCACCATCTGTTATCTGAATTGCCGATGTGCTCTGTACTAGCATGACAAAGCGACCAGCGATAAGCAGGCGGTATCCGGGGTAGAGCTCGTGTCTGATACTCCACTTGACGTAGTGGAGGCGACGGAGCAAGCTTATCGGACAGGACCGTAGTGTCAATGTAACGTGGGGAGAAACGGGGGAACTCAGGAGAACACGCGAAGAGCCAATCAGACATTCTGGAGTGCACCTATCCATTTATCGAAATAATCGACTGGATCTAGGGATGCACTTAGACAAATCATGATAAACAAGGATGAAAGAAGGGGATACCTAGACGAGGTTGGGGTATACTAACAAATGCCGGGGCGTTGATCCGCGTATCTCTGGTTGGACTACTCCTCTACCTAGATATCATTCCCTATCAACTCCCCCTCCTTCTCCGCTGTTTAGTGAGCGGAGCTTGACCGGCTAGGAAAGCCATAGCGCGCCACCGTAACACCGTGAGTCTGGGCGACTGGGAGGAGATGATCCTGGACTGTCGATCACCAAAGAGGGATTTGACTGGAAGGCATCAATTTGCGGCGTGCGCTGTCCCAATCGAGGTATTGTCGGGACGTATTGTCGGAACCAGATCTAGGTCAGCCGATGACTTGAGGGACTTATTCTGTCTGAATGAGGCATCGATGTATGATGCAAAACTTTTATCTCCTATGCACTGGTTGAATTGTCAAAGGGACCTTCCGTATTAAGCTATCAGCCCACTTTGCTTATCGGCTACATAGATAAAGCCTTGGCGTCTCTGGCGAAGCTTATCTCACTGGCCAGATGACTGCCAGGAATTTAGCGAAAGAAAAATCTTGCCCATTGGGGGCCAGAAAAGATGGCATTACAAGGGTCAGTGTGAAGGAGCTCATAGTTTAATGGCAGGCACATTGTATGTAGCCTTCCTCCACATGACTCGTACTGGTACTATACTTTTGCTCCAAGAGGAAAATCATGACTTGCCGCCCACTCTGGCCATATAAGCTTCCCAACCCTCCTTCTGGTACCGCCGTGCGGCCTCAACCGGGTCGGGAGCAGCATAGATGCCTCGACCGGCGATGATAAAGTCAGCGCCTCGTCCAATTGCCGATGCAGGAGTCTGGTATTGCTGTCCAAGCTTATCTCCCTTGGAGGAGAGGTTCACACCCGTCGTGAAGACCACGAAATCTTCATCTTCCGAGGCCGAGGACACATCCGACTGCACCTCCGTCAGGGCGCGCGTCGACACGAAACCCATAACGAAGTTCTTGTATTTGCGGGCGTAGTCAACAGACGCCTTGGTATATTCGCCCGTAGCAAGCGATCCCTTGGAGGTCATCTCTGCCAGGATCAAGAGTCCTCTCTCAGGACCGTAGGGGAAGTCTTGCGCAGATGCGGTCTGGGCCAGAGCCTCGACGATGCCCTCGCCGGGGAGAACGCTGCAGTTGATAATGTGGGCCCATTCGGAGATCCTCAGAGCACCGCCATGGTATTGCTTCTGGACGGTGTTGCCGATATCGATGAATTTGCGGTCCTCGAAGATCAAAAAGTTGTGCTTCTGAGCCAGCACATTCAGGCCATTGATAGTGTCGACGCTGAAATCGGTGAGGATATCGATGTGTGTCTTGATGACGGCGATGTAGGGACCGAGATCTGTATCCTCAAAAGTTGATTAGTCCATTTCTAGATACGATGTATAATGGATCCAACGGCTTCCGTACGGTCAGCGAGGTCCAGGAGTTCTCGGGTCGTTGTCACATCAGCAGAGACGGTGACGTTTGTCTTCTTTGCTTCGGCAATCTCAAAAAGTCTCTTTGCCAAAGGATTGGGGTGCTTGCTGGCTCGAGCAGCATATGTCAATTGCGACTTGGAAGACATCGTGGGCGATGGAGGGGACCGAGGGGTATATGCGGGGTATGACGGTAATTCAAGAGATGACGAGGTACGTTGAGCAATGTGGTATATTATCCAATTGAGGTTAACACAGCCCAATCAATTACTTGAGAGTCAAATCTCAATTTTATTCTCAAATGGAAGCCGCTCGGGACTATATTTAGAGTTGTACTCTATCTAGGTCCTTTCCCACGTAAAAATTGCGTATCAATCTGGATGGAGACCGACGCATAGGCCACGTCGGTGCTGTATTCCTCCGTCTCCGACTGTGGGGTCAGTCACGGCTAAGCTACTCTGTACAGCTATTAAAGATTGGGGTAGAGCTGTAGCAGATAACACGTTGGTCAATTACTGGTAGTGTCCCTATGGAAGTTTAACGTACATATATATATACACAGTATAACATAATTTGTGAGATGCAGAATGACTCTCAGATTCAGAAAGAGATCATATCCTTCGCAACACCAAACACACTCAGAGCCCACAGAGCGCCTTGAGAAAGCCAGAAGAAACCTCCCAGCATCCTTCCCTTGCCTTGTGGCTTACCCGAGTACACATAGCCGTACAAGTAGAGAGTTCGGAAAAACACCCATGAAGCGCCAATTGCTGTTGCCAGGTGGGGGTATTTCAGACCCGCGAAGAGGGTGAAGAGCATTGTTTGAGACATATTCTCGAGGTAGTTAGCGTGGGCTCGCTGCGCGCAGTTGAATTGCTCGGCCTTGGCCTGCATCTTGGAATCAGCATTCATAATCTTTACATCGCGACATAAATAAACAAGTTCAAGGTATGCGCACATTTGACTTGCATTGCTCAACGGTCGCATAGGTGTGAGGATAGGGGACTTTGGCGTCCTTCCGAAGACCGGTCACGATGCCTCCATGAATGAAGCTAAGCACTGGAATAGCTCCCAGGGCGACAGCGACGACGGCACTGGCATTTCAATGAGCTTCATATTATCGATTGTTTTTCTGACTTCGACACAGTGGAGGGCATACCCGTAGTTTTCTGGTACAACGATAGCAACCATTTCGACGGAGATGAATAATAGGATAATCTGCTATAACTTGAACAAAAATACTATTGTAGCTATGTTTGAGCAGCTTAAATGGCAGAGAAACTAAAATCTGTCCCAGTCGTTGCTTTTATATTATTCTGGCCTGACGTCAGGGTCCCGGAAGACGGGGTAACTGTTGTCCATTCGGAGCATCAACCTATCCGAACGACCGTATCCGTCCTGCAGCCAAGCCAGGAGCCCGTTTTATCCGCTTCAATATGCATGGAAGCAATCCAAAATATTCGAACGCTGCCTCAAAGACTGCGGTTTCTTCTGACTCACTATCTCGATCGAGCATCTGGAAAGAACCGAGCAACTGGCCGAATTTTTACATCTCAGATATATGATATAGTGGTGGCTCCAAATCTAAACGCGCATCTTGCTGACACTTCCGTACTTCGCCTGCCATGCAAAGAAATACAAGAGCGCACCCAGCGGTTGACCAACGAGGCAAAAGCTTACCCAGAAGATCGAGTTCCCTACAATCTTGCCCAAGGCGTCATTCACCTTTTCAAAGGGAGCTGTCACAGCAATCAATGGTAGCTGGAACATCATCCCCGCAAATGCAACACCTATGTGGCCGTCAGTGATCCCAGTTTTATCATTTGCGAAGAGAGCCAGGTTCTTACCGATCAAATTGTGGGTAGGGATCCCCACCAACATCTCATGCAGGATTGCAGAGAGGAAAAAGACCATAAAGCTCGCCGCAAGAGGGCTCCAGCCTCTTCCTACCAGCGGCGAGAAAACATGCCTCTTCATGAAGAGGTACACCGGCCGGTTCCATGACCGCCAGTATGCGCCGAGACTCGGGCTGTTCCACCAATCTGTGTAGAACTCACGATCTCCGAACCGCATGACCTCCGCCAAAGCATTCAGCAGCGACTGGAAGAGCGCAAAGAATCCGGCGAGCCAAATGACAAGAGAAATTGTGGACAGTTTCATGACGCGCTCCAGGATTGACGCAATATCCATCACAGCGATCTTGTCAATGGAATTTCGCAAGACCGGAGCTGCATACTGAGCCGAGAGGAGCCATATGAAAACAGCTAAACCAAAAAACTCGGCAAGCCGTTTGGCAACAAAAGACCATCGAATATGCGACGATCGAGGATAAACCGGTTGATATACAAGTGTAGGTGCTAGCCAAAAATATGTAAGATTCCCAAGCGTGATGTTTCTTGGATATGGACATGTGGAGTAGATTTCCGGGAGAGCAGACTCCGCAGAGGGGTTGAGCATTGCCTGCCGCAGATCGCGATTCGTAAATGCATAGGAGCAATTTTTGAGCCACACAATGATTGCGTGGAGTTCACAAATTGTACCGATTCCGGGATGATTGATGTAGAAATAAACAACGAAGCTGGTCACGGCCAGACACAGGGTAGCGTTTACGGTATGGAAGAAGGCTGTATACCGCCAGGTTGAGCGGAAGGCCTGCTGTTCGCGCTCCCAATCCTCCGCCGATAGATCCTTTTTCTGTCGACCGACAGTTTGCTTGGACTGCCGAGCTGCGGCCAATTCAATGATGTACGCAAGGAAGAGATGGCATGGAACAAGGGCAAAGAGGATCGACCCAAGAACGACATCCTGCTTCCGATAGTCGTGACACTTGATGCAGATAAGGACGCCATACTGCAAGAAGATATTTGTTAGAATACCAGAATACGCTGCTTTCGGAATATACCATATAAGCTTACTTTCATGAAATTCTCAATTATCAGGCGAAGATTCATCGCCACTAAACCCGGGGAGCTATGTTAGCACCAAGCATGTGAAAAGGCGATGCAGGCGGAATACCTACCTAAGACAATCACCATGAGATTCCGAAATCCAAGAAAACTTGGGACCACACTAGTCTCTCGACTGAGGCTCGAATGCCGCAGCTCCGAATGATAAGCTGCAACATGGCGATATTTGCTCCTCCTCTTCCCTTTGGCTGTCCCGCCAGAGCCGTTGCCAGTTGCTGCCGAACCATTGCGGGTAGCTCCATTGACGAGCTTCGACGGAGTCGACCCTCCAGAGCTCGTGCTAACAGCACTGGCCGACGAAGATACTGTTTCGGAAGCACTCATCTTCGTGGAGTGTCGCACAAACCTCAGCAGTGTGAGCGACGAAATGAAAGTCTCCGAGGGAAACGAGTGACAGAATGGAGAGCTCTAGTTGATTCGCAGTTCAATTGCGGAGATAACCTCGGAACACTGAAGCGACAGACCAGCAATTGAGCTTCGCTCTGCTCTACCATGACAAGGAAGATGAATCTGGATGGTGATACCAAGAAAGGACGTAGGTGAGATAAATATATTTCAAGAGCACCATGGTGGGGTTTCTTGGTTACGCATTTCGCAGCAATATCTGAGCAAAGGCCTCTCGAGGGGCGACCGGGGTATGAAAGTCTAAGGTACCTCTCGACCGGCGAGAACCGTTATTAATCAAGTCACCTTGCGGGCTTCCGTCACGCCCGCATGCGCTTGACCCACGCACCAATGCATCACCACTGCGCCAAATGCATGCCTAGACGCCGTTGACATCGCCTCCGACAGCACAAGGTTCTTGATTCGATTCATTATCGCTCAGTTACTCGCTATCCCTGCTTGCTTGCTGCACTAAGGACAGAGTCTAGGTCCTTCTTTCCTTATCTCTCGCCTTGATTGGAACCTTGCGCCGTGCTGTCTCAATACACAGGAAAATAGCATCAGGACGTCGAGTGCACTAACAATTAATATAATGTGTTGCCAGGTAATGAATGCGGAAACATATCGAGCTGATGCACACTTATCGCCGAAGTCCAATAGTCAATCTTTTAGGATGATCTTTACTGCCCACATAAATATATGCCATCGAGTGTTTACAGAATCATTCAGTTGGACTGAATCGACTCCAGGGGTGTCTTGCGCCCATACAGCTGAATGGATTGCGGCGGATCCGTCTGCCAGGAGCGGTATGAGTTCGTACGACCCCATGTTGGAACGAACCTATATCGGAAGCAAGAGCCGCAAGACCAGATGAGAAGCCGTGTCTAGCTACGCGAAGCAGAAGACAAGGACTACCTTGCTCGGGTAGTTGGGAGTACTGCTGTATAGTCCATTTTCGGATGAGGAAAGAAACCTCTATGAAGTCATAGCAGCATTGGGATGGCAAAACGTCTAGATGTCCTTGAGAAGCTGGAGCGACAGCGCACAAGAGCAAGGGAGTCACGACAATAAGCTTATACCATACATGGAGAATTTGTGGTGCTTCATAATCTCGATACTGGCTGCTTAGAGTCCCGGACGTTGAAGGTTGTGATTCGGTCCGCAGACAATGCGGATCGTCGTCTCTGGTAAATCTACATTCGATAGAGTAATCTTATGTCTCGCAAAGTCGCATTCAAACGACTTCTAGATAAATGTTTGATGGACGCCATTTGATTGCCAAGCATTAATCCTAATTGGTGACGAGTGGGGGAGACTTTGCGGACGGAGGTTCGACCGCGCCGGTCATACCTTCCTTTTAATTCTAGCTATCGACGACAAAACACAATAATAATTCGACAAGAGCTCACCATTGCAGGCTGCTGATGCGTTCTCGCTCAAAGTAGCTCTTTTTGCGTTACGCACCAAAGCTTATCAATTTGTTTCTAGACCGATTTTCAGCTTCCCTGTCATGATTACAGGCCTGTCGTGAGCATCATCTCGCTTGTCCTGAGCAATCCATCTCCAAACGAAGTCGCGTAGCGATGGCTTTCTACGATGATCCGTCGGGCGACTCCCAGCCTTACGGAAGGAAACCATACGAGGGTGGAATTGTGGGACCCCGACGTCCGAGTAAGTTCTCTGAAGAAATCCCCAACTTCGTCGATGCGGCACTAATCCTTAATTCAAAGGACTGGTTACTGATTACGGCTCATCGCTCGTACAATGGGTGCGCACACGACAACCACGATACAAAGGAGGTCATCGGATGGAGACAGAGAGACCAAGCGCAAGCTATGTAGTCGATGTAAGTTATCAAGCTGTGTCTACGGACGTCCGCGCCCGGGTGAACGATGTCAACTAACCGGCCGCTCTTTTATCAGATGCTTCCGCCGTTGGCGCGAATCCATTCTCCTGCAGATACGATACCCGTACGACACCTACATCAGTCGATCGGTAAATCGAAGAAACCTATCACAGTTGTGAGATGGACGCCGGAAGGGAGACGGTTGTTGACAGGAGGACATACTGGCGAATTCATGCTATGGAACGGAACGGCTTTCAACTTTGAGACCGTCATGGACGTGCGTTTGCTTCCACCCGACTAATCATCGTACCCGAGGTGGTTTTTGCTGATTATTTGAGCAGGCACATTATGATCAGTTACAGGCAGGAGTAACTTCGATAGCGTGGTCGCATAGCCATGACTGGCTGATCTCAGGAGGACAAAAGGGCGACATCAAATACTGGCGACCTAATTTCAACAACGTGGAGACGATCGATGATGCACATCACGATGCCGTACGAGACTTAGCATGGTCACCCAGCGACACCAAATTTCTGTCCGCGTCTGATGATACGACCCTAAAGATCTTCGACTTCACCTCACGAACTGCCGACACCGTTCTTACAGGTCACAACTGGGATGTCAAATCGTGCGATTGGCACCCGACAAAAGGCCTTCTGGTGTCCGGATCGAAAGACCACCAGGTTAAGTTCTGGGATCCTCGCACCGCTAGGTGCTTGACTACCCTCCACAGCCATAAGAATACCGTCACGACTACCCGATTCTCGCGAGTAAACAGCAACCTTCTCGCTACATCATCGCGTGACCAGACTGCGAGAGTGTTTGATCTACGCATGATGCGGGATATCTGCATTCTCCGGGGGCATGAGAAGCCTATTTCATCTCTTACATGGCATCCTATTCACAGTTCGCTCATTTCCACAGGGAGTGAGGATGGATCATTATACCATTATTTACTTGATGAACCCAACCTTCCATCAGGACAGGTTCCTACAATTGCCCCATACGACAGTCCTGATCCTGCGAATACCCCAGCACAGGTCATCTACCCCGCTCATCGGATCCAATATGCCCACAGTGCAACCATCTGGTCACTCGACTGGCATCCTTTGGGCCACATCTTGGCGTCAGGCTCGAAAGACAATTTCACGCGCTTCTGGTCTCGAGCAAGACCAGGGGAGACTAGTTACATGAAAGACAGATTTCACATCGGCGAGGAGGCTGCCGAAGCCCAAGGAACATGGAGTCGTGGGTTTGGAAGACGACAGATGCGCGAAGAAGAAGAGCAAGAGGCACAAGACGAGGCTGAAAGCTTGGTTGACCAGAAGAATACTACCGGCCAGTCTCTTCCGGGGATACAGATTGCTCCCCCCGGTCTTGGTTCTCTGCAGGCAGGATCTGGCTCATTGTTACCAGGTATTGGTGCTCCACAACCTGCACCGCAAGCTGGGATGCCTGCATCCATGCCTCAAATGGACCCTGGCCGCCTGGCAGCGATTCTGTCTCAACAAAACCCCTCTCAGCCACACAACTTTCCTCCGACCACAGGCATTCCTGGATTCCCCATTCCCCCTGCTATGTCAGGTACTCCGCCGTTGAATGTTGACCTTGCGGAGCTACAAAAGCAGCTCCTTTCCCAGGGCATTTCTCCTCAAAATTTCGCCTCTTTGGCTGCATCTCTAGGTTCCGCGGGGCTCCCCGGTCTGCAAAGCAGCACGCCCGACAACACATATCGAAGATGAGACACCGCATGCTCGGATGTTTATTTGACTTCGACGGGAATATGGCGTAAAGGCGAGCGATATTTCAGCTTTCGGATGCAGCTAGGCGTTTTCTCAGGAGAACAATTTTTTGCAAATGTGATATATCCTGTGGTATGATATTTTATATCGTTTGTTATGCGAACAGTCCCTTGTTGTCGGTAGACGCCTTGCTGGAAATCCGGTCGACGGCAGATCTGTAGCTCCTCACTGAGATTCGGCGTTTGCTCAACTGGAGGGCCTAATCGACCTGCCGAAGATTGGGTCTAAGTCCATTGTATAGAGCAATTATAGGCCGCCTTGCATGGGAAAACTGGACAATATGAGGACCAGGACGTTGATACCACCCCATATCATGGGAATCCATGTGGACATCCTGAAATTACCCGCTTCGTAGACAGCACCGAGCCTCAAACCCAATTAGCCTGAATCTGCTGTTAGATATCGGTGAAACGAAGTTACTCACATGAGACCAATAATACTCCCAGCTAGAAGAGCTTCCAGTGCGGCAATGGCAGAGAACACCAGCGGGACGGCCAGACAAACCCTCCAATTCCGACCTTGCGTGACCACAGCACAGGCAGCAACGGCAAGGTGGCTAGCTGCATAAAATATAAAAGTCCAGTAGAGGGTGAATCGCCAAATGTCTCGCGTGTAGTAGAGATAGTAGACCTGCGGAGGATGATGGGTCGGCACAGGATCGTATAGCGCCGGAAAAGGTGGTGTCTGGTAGTTGATCGGAACGCGGTTGTTGGCCATGGTGCTCAGGGATGGATACTGGCAAAGATCTTCTCTGCCATGTCACCCTTACGGCTTAGGGAAGCGGCGTAAAAACATCTTCGCGAACCTTGACCCGACGCGATATGTGGAAAGCAATCCAGATAGCTCCAGCCGATAAGATAGGGAGTACGGAGTAGGAACAGGTGAAGCTGTGGTGGGTTGTTTGCACTGTTTGCACGCCGTCAACCTTACCTCGGCAGCCGATCTGGGGTCTCCGCGGTAAGCGTGATGTCGGCAGCCAGTCCCGTTGCATTTGATCATCTTGTTACATCTTCACTTTCTCTTCATCACACAGACCCATTTCCTATGAGACGGGTGGCAGCTGTGCCGCTCGCATTGTGAGTTTAAGATGGCGACGGAACGCTCTATGGGTGCTCTCTTGCGGTCACTTCAATCGACATCGGAGCTTCGAGACGCTATCAAGTAAGATCACGTTCACCCAAGTTATGCACCAGATGCTTGACTGACATATTGCTTTCAGCCTCCTGCCCACTGCGACCAGCCTTCTAACTCTCCTGGGAAATCCCCTCAATATCACCTTGCTTGCCTCGCAATTACTCTCCGCTCCAGCGATATGGGAACAACCTGTTGACCTACAAGCATGTCGGCGAATAATCAGTGTCTTCAATACAGCGGCCATTGCGATATTACAAAACGACGAGCCGGCGGAACCTAGATTACCATACGCAAAACCCAGGAAGATTGAACGCGAAGATTGGGTGAAAGCAGTCGTGAGCGGAGCGGATGAGAGATCACCGCGTTGGAGACATTTACTCTTATTGGGTGGTATTCTGATCGGATTTGAAGGCCAGAACAGACAGGGCCTACCGTGGAGCATACGGACGAAACTCGAGTCGGCACTCGTCACGGCTGCGCAACTTGCACTTGAGGAGCTGGATTCCCGAGACGGCATTGATGCGCAGTGTATCACTTTGGTCTTGAATCATACTTTTGAGCTTCTGTCGGATCACGATAGGAGAAAAATCAGCTACGACCGCTTGCTTCCTGTTCTGATTCAAACTACCTATCTCTCCCCTGAGGGCCTAGAAGGAGGATATTTTCTCGGGACCATTGATAAGGATATTGTTGAAGCACCGGGGAAGCGTTTCCAGTGGTCATCGCAGTCTGTCACTTTCCGTCGGGTGACGGCAATCATCTCGAGTCCTCTAATATCAGCTTTGGGTCCCTTGTCTCGATTGATTGCGCATTCAGTTGAGAATACCAGCGATCCCACTCTGGTTTCTCAATCTGTGGATCAGATTGCCCATTTTGGTCGCACGTTGATGGTCCAATGGCGCCAGAACAAGTTATCTGAAATCGATGCATCAGAAGAACTCGAGTTTCTGGACTCTGAGTCACTCAAATCTACGATCCCAAGCCTATGGAAGCTGCTCCGCAATTGCCTATACTCTGTGGTGATAGTTCTCCGCGCCGTCCTGGGAAGAGTACTCAACGATCACATTCTTGCAGCTGATAGAAGTGAGTGTTCTGCACCACAAAATCAACTGTTTTCTGCATACTGACTGTCTAAGCTGCACCCTACCTTTCAATGCAAGCTCTCCACGTCCTTCGCAACTTTTACTTTGTCTCATCTCGGGTTGGTCAAAACGCATCTTCGCAACACACGTTCGTGACCCTTACGGCGGTGGATATCCTTTCACAGTATCCGGACCTGGCAGAGAATTTCCTACAGAGTGTCAGACCAAGTGAGCTTGGTCAAATTCCACAGCATCCTGTTGAGCGCTGTCTGGATCTCTGTTTTTTGAATACCGCCGAGCTTTTCACCCCTGTTTTGTCTCCGAAATGCAGTGAGGAGCTTCTGATTTCAGCAACACTCCCGTATCTCGCAGCAGGCGGGAATAACCATTTGCTCGAGATTTTCGAGGCCGCTCATAGTGTAGCTCTTGCTGTCTTTGCCATCCCGGGAAATGCAGCCATAGCAGCTCGGCATCTTCCCTTCTACATCGACAATCTTTTTGCTGTAAGTCCCGGCTTTGACTTTCCGGTCTTTTGATTTGTGCTCATGATTCTTCAAAGGTCTTTCCTGATAATCTATCCGCCCGCCAATTCCGCCTTGCCTTTAAGACCGTCATCAAAGTGACTGCCCCTCCGTCACTCGTCGCAAATAGCCAGCCGCTGCTGCCCTCTATACTCCTCGAAGTCCTGCACGAGAGAGCTCTAAACGCATCCGACAAGACGCTCCCGCAATCCACGCAAGGAGCAGCAAGTGCTCAGGGCCTGGCCCCGCCAGTATCCGAGCAAGCTGCCTTGATCCTCGCTCTGATAGACAGCCTCTGTTTCCTGCGCGTGGAGGACCTCGAGGAGTGGCTGCCGCTGACCGCGAATCTTGTTCACACGATCCGCACACCAGAGATGCGTGAAATGTGCATTGAGCGCTTCTGGGAAGCGTTGAGCAGTGGTGAGATGGATGTCGACCGCGCCCATTACTGCGTCACCTGGTGGAGTACACGAGGCGGTCGTGAACTTGTTCTCTTCGGGAATACAGCTCCAGACGTCGACTCGGGAAGTCATGCCGAGGGCGCCTACATGAGTGGTGCAGTCGGGGGAGTAGCACCGGAGAGCAAACTTTAGACGATTCGAAGCGCGCGTCATGGTCTATCGCGTTGGACCCAAGCACAGGCGTTCGGTTGTATATGGTGATACCATTCTGGCACGTTCTATATATGATTGATACACATTTAATCCTTCTTTCTCTTCCAAATGTACAAGTAAATATATGATGTAAACTTTTAGACATGGGTATCAAAAGATCCCAGGAATGCCAACCCAAGTTTTCTTCTTGTACTCGACGTATTCGTCTCCAAAGAAGCAAACCAAAAATTTTTCCTCCCCTACGTCCCGTTAGCCAAATCCACCAGCAGCCAACAACAGACGGAGGGAAACACTCACGCTTGATCCGATTGTAAAAGAAGTTCCACAACACTGCCGCATACCCAACGAAACAAACCACATTCCCCAGCACCAACTGCGTCCCCATACCCCACCAGAAAAACCCAAAGTAGCTGGGGTGCCGCAGCACCGCATACACCCCGTGCCGCACAAGAGTATGACCCTCCTGCCGCTCGACCTGCACCGTATGGTTGAAGTTCGTCCCCGCCTGCTTCATCGCCAGCGTGCGGATCGTCTGCCCACACACCATCAGTGCGATTCCTAAGACGACCTGCCACTTGATCCCGTTGACGGACGCGGTCAGGGAAGTGTATCCATCGCGCGGGCCGAGGGTGTGCGAGAGCAGACACTCGGCGACGGCGGAGCTGTGCGCGGCGTTGTAGGCCCAGCCATTCGAGGAGAGGAGGTACGCTGAGATCGAGGCGTAGTGGGTGTTGTACTGCGCTGTGACCCAGTATTCGAGGAAGTGGAAGAGCGCGAGCGAGGAGATGAAGAAGGGGACGCGCCACAGCGGGTGCGGGGAGATGAGGAGGAGGTAGAGCGTGATGCCGGTTGAGATACCGAGGGCTGTGCCTAGGAGGAAGGCGCGTAGCGATATGCCTGCGAGTGACTTTTCGCCGTTGGGATAGTTGGATGCGTCGAGGGGGGGAGGGGATCGGGATCGGGATCGCGGCGGCGCGGGTCGCGCGGGTCGCCAGCCTGGTGTGCTGGTGAGGTTGTTGGTGTCGGGCTGGTTGCCGGAGGAGACGCCTTCGTCTTGGGATGAGGTCTGTTTGGCCATTTTGGTTTTCGGTCGGGGTGACAGTGCGGAAGTGGTGGTGGTGTTAGGCAGCTTTTTTGGTCTGTCGGCGGAAGCTGTGATGGCCTTAGAGAAGCGTCATAGTCTGGATTATTATAACTTTGGCCGGACGTATAGAGCATGAATATGAAGTACAAAAGAAATATCAATGCATCTTTTGCAAATTAAAAAGAACAATAGTGTAGGTTTATCTATGCCGGATCAAGGACAATACCAGTGCGTCTGTTGTGGATATGGGAGGATTGATTAGTCTAACTTTAGGATTGTCCCTGAGCTATTGTTGTCACTTCCCCACTCGACCACAATATGACGCTTCAATCGCTGGAGTCGAACATTGCCTACCAACAAAGAACACAATTTCTATAGGTCCATATCTTTGTAGTATGACTTTCACCGGAATGCCGTCCGAGAAAGAGAAGATGCTCCGAGGGGAGCTCTACTATGCCTTCACTCCAGAACTGATAGCTGTTCGGACTCGCTGTAAACATGCCTGTCAGCGATTCAACAATGCCGGTGACGTCTCTCGCCGGCGACAAATCGAGCTTTGGAAAGAGTAAGTGATATTAAAAAGATTCTCAAACGTGTATGACACTGATACAATCCTGAACATGGTCTCGTAACACCGACGATCTACCTTGAGATGTGGGAGCAGCATGTCTCGCATACTCACTGAACTCCAGCTGATAGTCAATAGCATCGTCGATGACAAGACTCCTCTTCCACCTCCAAAACAGGACCCCGCCGAAGACGATGCTCTTCTATCACGGGAGCCATGGATCGAGGCACCGATACGGATCGACTACGGGTTCAACGTGCGGCTAGGAGAAGGGGTGTTCATCAACTTCAACTGTGTCATCATCGATACTTGCCTTGTCACTATTGGAGCACGAACGCTGCTAGGTCCGAACGTCAGTCTGTATAGCGGAATTCATCCGCTGGACCCCGCTGTGCGCAATGGAACTGAGGGTCCGGAGCTGGGAAAAGAAATCCATATCGGCGAGGATTGCTGGTTGGCCGGAGACGTGATCGTCCTCCCGGGGGTTACGATTGGGAAGGGAGCGACGATTGGGGCGGGGAGCGTAGTAACTAAGGTATGTCTATAGTCATAGCAGCTGTGGTCATTTTTCCTACCCTTTGTTCTTGTGACTGATGATGATGGTGATAGGATGTTCCTGCTTTCCATCTTGCTGCTGGGAATCCAGCTAAGATCATTCGGAAGATTGAGACATCGATGACCGAGTAATGACACCTCTTCAAACCTCGGCGTACATTTCACAAAGTGCATACCTCTGAGTCTTAATGTATGCTAGCATTCTTGTACAAGTCCAAAGTAGCACAAACACTTCCATGCGAGGCCCCAATCAGTATCGCAGAAAACAAAACTCAACTGCATGGAAATAATCAAAGAATTGATAAACTCTTAATTTAGATGAAAAACTGGGCGCGCTAGAAGTTCATAGTAGAAGTCTGGGAAGCTTCTGTGGAGACGAGATTTAGGTTTGGACGAGCATCAGACGAAGATCCTCTGTGGTCCGTACCTTTCTACAATGGATTCAACTATCTGCGGATGAATCATCCAGCGGCGGTAACATGTCTGAGACATCATCAGAACTTATTATTCTTTACTGGCAGAACTGCAAGTACCCGAGCACGCCAAATTCTCCTCAGCCTCAGGTACCTCACAATTCCAGATGGTTGGCGGGTTGACTAGCGAAGAATGCTAAGGTAATGCAAAGCATGATAGTCGCATTCTAAACGAATTAAGCTAGACGTGATGCTTACATGCACGTTACAAGGTCCATCATGAGAATCAGTAAGGGGTATGTATAGGTAATCTTAATGATAATGATCCTTCGACGTTGACACCTGAAAAGTCCTCTCGGTATCTTCGCAGCGACAAGGATCTTTTGTACTATACAAGTCTGTAATTGCAATGCGCTAATTGCGGCGAGAAATAATATTCAAAAGAGCATCTTCAGAGGGGCAAGCAAACAAGGTAGCTTATTCACCTTGCCACGCGGGGGATTGCACAATAGCTTTCCGTACTCCCTACTTTATTATTTAGTGTTGTCCTTCCCATAGTACCTTACGGAGAGGTCTTAACTACACCTAGGTAGTATTTTCATACTATATTGCAGAAAAGATCTTTTAACAATACATAGGTCAAGTCTTCCTTCCAGTCAAAATGCTGCTCTAAAAGGAGGAGCTGTATCAAGGGTTTGTTTCTTCTCCACCCAAGCCTCACACTCACCTAGGCTTCATGTGTTCATAGCCTCCGGACAAAGAAAAACAGTAGCCTACCAACGCTTGAATCCCACAGGGTGACCCACCAGGCCTTTCTCCACCACAACGTCAGAGCTGCCTGTTCTTAATTCTAGGTTTAATTCTTTCTTTCAGCTCTCCAAAGTCCAAGCTTTTTGATTTGGTGGTGTTTGCTTTGGTTTGTGCTCTTCTCTCCGCCAAACTTGTGATTATTATCATCATCGTCCCACTGATTAGAGTGATAGCTGCCTATCTACCTCACTTTTTCTTTCTATCTGGTGGTTATCTATGTAGCTTTCTGCTTTCCACTCTCTACATAATAATCCATTGACAGAACTCCCCCTTCGCTTCACACGCATACTCTCACGCACTCTCTCTTTTCAGTCTTATCACCCCATACGCAGAGAGAATTTATTATCTTATCCGCTTGTGGGTAGACAGCAACTTGTCAACCATTACTACATCCTCCTATTATACCTCAAATTTCCCTCACGCTCCGACCAGAAGGTAGAGAAAATGTCATGGCAGCTGCCCCGCTAGATAGCTCTAGCACCCCGCCTGACGCTACTCAATCCACCGATTCGACGCGTCCACACGGCGATTCCATGGAAGATCTCGATCCCCAATCTACCCGGAAACGTCCGCGTCTCGACAGTGGAAGCGGTGCCGTTGAGTCGTTGTCGATAGACGAAGCTGCCATTTCTCGAATGTCCAAGTCGACGCCGGCTGCTCCTGCCACGCCCGGAACGACCGATCACGACGTCCCTGCGTCGACCGCCCCCGCCAGCAGAGTGACCATCAATGTGAAGTCTCCCACCTCCGATACCATGGCGACTGATTCCTTAGACACTACCGCCGAGCATCCTGGCGCCGGTCCGCCTAATGCTGCGCTAGCCGCTGATTCCCCCAAAGTCGTCTCGATATCGTCGACGCCTGCACAGAGTCCGGAGATTGAGGTGGCCGACTTGGAAGATATGGATCAGGACCCCAACACTTCGACGTGGAGAACGCTCGGGGAAGCTTTGCGGGACCCTGTCACACCAGAGGTGGTGCAGCTCCAAGGACAGCCGCCTTTGAGTGATAGCTTTCCCAAGCTACGAGACGCCGATGACCTACGGGAAAACTTGGAGGGGATCAGCACGATCATTGAAAAAGGTATGCAAAGTGTATCCAATAATATGTGTGCGTGTTTGAAGCTGCTCGGGACTAACGGAGCTGGGCCGGGCAGGAACTCAACACGATGTTGGTGTCTTCTTGGCCGTGAAGCACTGGTTCGATGAGATTGCACAGAGCTTGGATCAATTTACTGATGAAACTTACGTGGATGACCGAATCTTCTGGGAAGATTTACCCTTGCTGGTGGAATCATTGCTTCGCAGAGGGTAAGCAGTCCTTATAAAACACCAGACGTCGGTGACTACGACAAGGCGGCGGAACTTTTTTTTTCGCTGACGATTATTCACCCATTATAGGCAACCTCTGGAGCCTGACGATGGCCGGGGAACCTGGTCTTGCTTGGAGGAATTTCTTATCAACTTTGCTTTGCTTGGCTTTCGTCTGGTGCGCTTGGATATACTAACCTTGAAGCAACTGGCCGAGAACACAGATATGCAGGCTGTGGACCTTATGTCAAGGGCATACTTGCAAGCGTTGGGCTGGATATTACAATTACACGGCATTCCCTTCTATCGCGCCATGGAACGCGCCCACGGTTCCGAGATCGTTGATCTTGTCGTTCAGCTCAATATTCGAGTTGCGTTCCTTCCGATCGGTACGATCAACCTGCTATCTGAGTATGCTGCTTGCCTCCTGGCTCTTGTTTCTAGACCTCAATGGTCGCAGCTCTCCTCTTCCTTGGTGCACACCCTCACCATTGTGCACAACATCATGGACTCTGGGTTCGAACAATGGACGATCCGCGATGAGGAAAGTATCGCTGAATCTGCGTCTTTCCCTCTATTTCTGAAACAGGTCTATCAGTTCGCTCGGGACATCGATGGACAGTATCAGGTTCACATCGCCAAGAAGTCACCCTGGGTCACAAGCGACGCGAGTGAGTCGATCCTTCGGTGCATCTCCGGTATCTATCTTGCCATCAGCCGCGACTCGAGTTTCACATCGCAGGTCACCAAAGACCTCTTGATCGAGCTCCCTGAGCAGATCTCCCAAGATGAGCGTGCCTGGATAATTTATTATGCTTGGAGGTTTGCCGTACTTCAGAAGCATATCAAGGATGGCCGCATGGAGTTGAGGGTTCATGGCATAGAGACTATGCAAGCGGATCTCGTCAACGTATGGCGGCAATATATCCAACCCGATCCCACAGGAACTGAGCATCCGCTTGTCCGGTTCCTCGTCGGCTTCCTGAGGGAGAATAAAATTGTCGATTACATTGTCGGCGTCGATTCACATCCTCAGCTCATTAGTAGAAGTGGAAATGTTGTCGGCTTCCTGATAGTTACCTCTACTTACGGCGACTTAGACACGGATACTATCTGGAAGACGGTGACAGAGTCACAAGATCCCCGGACGGTATCCGAAGTACTCGGGATGCTTACCAGGACATTCCACATGCATTCACCATTGTCCTCAGCATTGATCTACCTGTGCTCCAAGCTTCTCGAGCTACCTCTGTCTCGGTTTGACGCACGGATGGTCGAGTTCTGTGAGCAACTGCTTTATCAGGTCCGCGAAAAACAGGGCGAGAGAAGTCGACACGACTTGCTGGATGCATCCCATGTGGATGCTGTTCCTCTGCGTTTGTGTGTGCGCCTCATTCGCGAGAGTGCTGCATTTGAAGAGTTCTCGGTAGAGCACAAGGCTTTCTTGCAGAGATTTGCGAGCTCGCAGTTGAGCTCGTTGATAAGTGTCGGACTGAGTGAAAGTGATAAGATGGAGACGTACGAGCGCTGCATTCAGGATATTGCTGAAACGAACCAGTTTACTGTCGGCAGTATTCAGGCCTTGAACGCTCTCCTTCCAGGGTACGATACGCAGGAGATACGCAAGCTTGCCACAGATTTTGATCTTCCGGCCCTGGTCATTGCCGAAATGGTTCACACTGTGGACATGAAGCAGACGGACTTTGCCGACTCCTTTTCGAAGACGGGATTCATATCCAGAATTCAACTACTTGCACGCATTATTGACAAAGTCCCTGATTCTATCACAGCGGACCTGGCTGATGTCCTTTGGGAAAAGGTGCTCGTGTCCCAAACACTGGTGGAACAAGGCCGCCGAGCTGTGTGGGACATGTTATGCGAACTCATGAGACGCAGCCCAAAGCGCAATCCATTCATTGAAAGGTGTATCCAAGAATACCTTCCAAAATTGTCTCCTAACGACTACTCCCCCGATTTGCTCGCGTTCGCAAAGCAAGCGGTCAATTACGAGGTCAGATCCAATCCGCCGCCGATCCCTAAAGAGAATGAGGTCGTCTCAATTCCGGGGCTGGACCGTATCTGGAATTTCATTCTCACGGCTCCACCCGGCTCAATCGAAACGGACGCCACAAATTTTGCGATCGAGGTCTACCTTGATCACTCGGTGATCAACCGCTCTCCGCGATCAGCTGTTGAGGCAACTCATATTGCTTTGGTGGATCGTTGTGTAGAACAGCTCAAGTCTGCCGCGGCTCAGTTGAAGCCATCCATTGGCGACACCGCCAATGGCACTGACGAGTCAATGGCCAGCGACCTCGGCGGAAGTGAGAGTCGAGCCGACGCACTACGGTTCAGCCGTTCACTGCTCTTTCTTCGCCAGTTTCTCCAGGGGCTACGGACTCGGCCTCAATACAGCCCGCCGCAGAATTCACCCCCCAACTTGCCTGATCATCCGGTGAAGGGCGAGCTGATTGAGATTCGATATCAGACGTTCAACGGAAGTGCTCAAAGTAAATTTCGATCGTTACGAATTGGAGACCTTGCTACCGCAGCTGAGTTAGTTGAGAAACTCGAACAGCTCACGGGGTTCTCGAAGTTTAGTACCATTACAGGTGGCCAACGACTGGATCTTCTGGAGAAACCTGATCTCACAATACGCGACTTGAAGATTGGGTCTGGGCTGCTCCTAATCCGGAAGAATGCTGACAGCCGCGAGGTGGCCTCGACTGGTAGACGTCCGTCACTTACTCCGGTAGATTCTGAGGTACTCAAGCATTTTGATGACCTGTACGACCTTCTCAATCTTCAGGACCACCTTGCTCGAGAGGTGAGTATCTTTTTGGCCTTGCGTGCGTTTCACTGACGATTTTGTTACTTACTCCGGCTACCACAGATCTATGACTTTCTCGTTGTCTTTCCGCCTCAAGAGAGGGTGGTTGAATTAGTCAAATCTGTGCACATGACTGAGCAAGACATCTTCCCAGCGGACAAGCCGTATAGCCTGCTTTATTCCGCAAATACCCTGTCGAGCTGCTTGAGAGAAGAAGCATTAGAGGTTTGTTACAATCCCCGACCTCGCCAATCGTGAACTGTGCTGATATCATTGCAGTCGGCTCCAGATCAGTCATTTGTTTCTCACAGCATCCGTGTCGTTGTTGCTGCCCTGACACGCCCCGAGGCGCCTGGATCACTGCCAGAGCCTCTGACGAAAGTTCAGATCGCCGCCAGCCTTGTTGAATGCCTTCTTCACGCTCTCATGGGTGAGCTGTTGGCCATTGTCTACCTTGAACCCGTCGGTGCTGACCGCTGCGTAGTGAGACCACCTGTAGCCGCCGACTCTTTAACAATCACAAATTCCGCCCAGCTGGCACAGCGATTGCAGAAATTAATTGAAATCGGACGGGGGATGCCCTCGACTTGCCTCTTGGGGTCCCGAGTTCAGAGATTGGTTTGCAACTGCTTTGCCGTGCTCACCGAGGGTTCCTTGCGCGATCACAAATTCTGGGAAGTTATCAAGCAACAGGCACAGTTAGACCGCCTCCTTGTATCCCTCCTCTTGGGTGAGACTCGACAACCTATCCGCAGAGAGATAATCGAACATATCGCCGTCGCCTGCAGCCCGTCCAAGCTGGTCAGGAAACCAACAAAATCGGTCGATGGCGAAATGCAAGATTCGTCGGAACCAATGGCCCCCGAGAACCCGGTCAGAGTTGATATGTTGGCCACTATCTGGGATACTTTTGTGAAGATCATGCCGCAGACTCTGGAGCATGCTGCACGATCCCAGGAATTTTTCGACATCGCTCACCTGGTGTTCCAATCAGTCGCGGAGCAATCGCCTAAGGACCTCATATATGGCGAGTATCTCAAGCAGTGGAGCAGCGTCATGCTAGGTCATAAGACGCAAGAGGTCAGTGAGAGTCCCGTCATGTATCCGCTCTCCTCACTAACTCTTGGGAAGTTCGTTGGGCGTGAGCCCGTGGATCACCTTATTCTGGGATTCTGTCGTCTTTTGAGGTCGTGCCTGGATTTAGCTGGTTCGAGCAATACCGGGGTAGACTCCTTGTAAGTTGATTGAATCAAATGCTCAGTTTCCGACCCTCACTCACCCTCCTCTTATAGCGACCTTGCGGAGAAGCTCATTGACAATTACCTTTTCCCCAACCTGTCTGAGGAATCAGAAAACCTCATCGTTCCGCAGATTCCAGTCATGCACGCTCAGTCCCGCCAAGAGCTCTATGGCATCCTCAGTCTATTGTGCAAATACTCTGATGATTACTGCACGGTAGTCGATTGTGTCAAAGAGCTGATCCCTGGAGGTACAGATTTCCTGTTCTAGCACGTGCGGCCTGGCTATTGTGATACTGACCAACTGTTGCGATCTGGCAGATTATACATACTCCTCCAGCTGGTGTTTTGATCGGCACAAGATGATTCGTGCTCCCGAGGGTTATGCGGGACTTAAGAATCTTTCCAACACCTGCTATCTGAACTCCCTTCTAACCCAACTGTTTATGAACGTTCAGTTCCGCGATTTCATGATGCAACTCCACCTTTCAGATCCGGATGCTTCCCAGAGGTTACTCGCTGAAACGAAGAAGCTCTTTGCTTACATGCAAGAAACGTGGCTCAGGAATGTTGATCCTCAAGGGCTGGTAGATAACATTCGAACTTACGACAACGAACCAATCGATGTTACGATTCAAATGGACGTCGACGAATTCTATAACCTGCTGTTTGATAGATGGGAGGCCCAGATCACTGGCACCGAGGAGAAAAAGAAGTTTCGGTCTTTCTACGGCGGCCAACTGGTCCAGCAAATCAAGTCCAAGGAATGCCCTCACATCTCCGAGCGTCTGGAGCCTTTCTCCGCCATCCAATGCGAAATTAAGGGCAAAGCGAGTCTCGAGGAGAGTCTACAGGCCTATGTCGAAGGAGAGATAATGCAAGGCGGTAAGCGAATTCAAGAGACGAAGGTTGTGAGTTGGCTGTCATTCTGACTATCCTTGCTAGATAACAAATACTCTTGCACATCCTGTGGGCGGCATGTCGACGCCGTTAAGAGGTAGGCTGCAATTTGCATTCTGCAGCAGCACAGCTGACGCTGACTTCTCGGTATAGGGCCTGCTTGAAGGAAGTGCCGGACAACCTAATTTTCCACCTCAAGCGCTTCGACTTTGACATGATCACGATGATGCGGAGCAAAATCAATGATGAATTCCGCTTTCCTGAGCACATTGACATGAGCCCATTCAAAGTCGAATATCTTTCTGACCAGAACTCGGATATCCAAGAGGACGTCTTCAAGCTCGTCGGGGTCCTAGTTCACAGCGGAACAGCCGAGTCAGGGCACTACTACTCATATATTCGGGAGAGGCCCAATGCTGGAGGAAGGGGCTCTTGGGTGGAATTCAATGATTCGGACGTAAGCAGGTTCGACCCATCCAAGATTGCAGATCAGTGTTTTGGTGGTTATAACGACTCGGTCCACTCCGCCACCGTAAACCAAGTGCGATTCAACAAGGTCTGGAACGCTTACATGCTCTTCTACCAACGCATCTCGAGTATGGAGTCGGAAAAATTACTGTACAAGCCTTCCAAGGCCGACCATCCAGTGCATGTGTCCTTACCGATTCCGCTAGCAAACCACATTGCGATGGAGAATGAGGTCTTTATACGAGCATACTGTCTTATGGACCCTTATCATGCCTTGTTTGTCCGACATCTCCTGTCCCGACTTCATGATAAGGAGATCACGAACAAGAGACCTAAACTGGATCAGGACGTGGTCTTCATCGCATTAGATACCCTAGAACAACTGATCGCGAGAACCAGGGAGCCTCTGGGTCTCGATGTCCTCGTCTCGGAGCTTGTGGGAGTGATCAATGAGCTGCCAAAGGGAGCTCACAGAGTGCTCGAGTGGATGGTCGAGCGATCAGCAGGTATTCGCAATCTGGTACTGAGAAGTCCTCATGCGTCTGTCCGGGACAGTACGATCAAGGTCATTATGCGCGCACTCGAAAGGCTTCAAGAGCTCCGTGAGGAGACACATCTCGATGACCGTGCGAAGGAGAAATGGCACATGCGATACCTTGATGGATTTGAGAATGTCGTTGCCACTCTGGATGGGCTATGGCCCGTTCTCCATACTACAAGCCGTTCATGGGACGATTACTTCACATTTCTTCTGTCTCTTGCCAACCTGGGAAGCTATGAGACTGAGATGATCTTGAACAGCGGGTTTCTCCTCAAATGCCTGGAAATTGTGTGGCTCGATGGAGAAGACTCAAAGAGGTTGAAGCGTCAATATCTGTCTTACTGCAGACTAGTCGAAAAGGGCAGGAAATTTTCGCACAGGAGACTCATGGATCTTCTGGCATTCCTGTTGACAAAGGTTGACCTCACCGTGACCCCGACCTCGGATGATGAGCGGCGCTCCTTACCGAATGGCAAGTTTTCACTTACAATCACAGAAAATGTGTTCGTTCGTTCTCTCGGGAGGGATCGCGAGCTATCATTGCTGAAGAAAATTCTTCATACAAATCATAATCCTCACGCTTCTATGGCTATCGTCGGTCTTTTGCTGGACTCGGAACCTGAAGCCGGTCTAATGGATCCGCTATGCAAGGTTTTGGAAGATGGACTCAGGGTTGAACCCGCTGAGCTCTGTGCACCGTTTCTGGAGGCGACTTTGGTTCTTTGCCAAAGAAGCCCTGATGAGAACAGAATCATTGCACTCATTGACTTTGTTGCCAAGGGCATTGAGTCAATCAACGATAGTGGCGGTAGAGAGCATCTCGCATTCTTTACAAGCTTGCTGGCAAGTCGAAACGAACGCCTTGGTCTAGAGAAGAATTGGTTTCTGGCGCAGATTGTGGACAAAATACCTGACTGGGCTCCAACTCTACTCATCTTTCCTGACAGGACGGTCAGGAACACCACTTTGGCGCTTCTACACCAGATACTCTTCAGCGCAGAAGCAGAAGATATGGGCCCTGATTGGCAGTCGCGTCATGCCGAGATCGCAAAGGAGCTGGTGCGCAACAGTGTCGAGAAGCTAAGAAAGACTTTCTTGACTGGGCCTGCCAACAATGTGGAAGCAAGGGTGATCGAGAGCGTCAAAGCCGTCATAGATCATTGTTTGGTTACGTATTTTGATGACAGCGAAGAGGACCAAGAGGTTGTCCGTCAGGCGCAAGGTTCGTTTGCCCCCGATTCCGTACCTACATTGCCCCTTTACCCTGGATCGTTGCTGACCATCTACTTGTAGCCGTTAGCGCAGCCATCGATGAACTATCTGTGAATATGCCAGAAGAACTGGCTTCCGGTATGCTAACATTTTCTCCTTCATCCCCTATCAACATCTAACCCTTGATGGCAGTGTCTGATTTACCATCTCCAGATGAATGGGAAGAGAATTCCATGCTGCCGAGCGATTCGGAGATGGGAATGGCAGGTTCACCGTGATGAGTAGACCGGCGACGGACCTGATGAAACGCTGTGATTGAATCACACACGAGTGACGATTTTATGACCAAGTTCTACATCGGACTTGCAGACTCTGCATCTGTCGGCGTTTCCTTTCCAGCCCAACAAACGAGAGCAGAAGCGGGCGTTGGCTGTTTGGCTTTTGTTTCGGGCGACCATGGTTGGAGTTTGGCACTTCTTCGTGACCTTTTTCTCCCTTATCTTACAGCTTCCCGAACTTGCGTTACATGATGGGTGATTGTTCTTTGAGACATCGCAATGACGAGGTTCCATGTCGAGCGCGTTCTGGCGTCCTTGGTTGTTGTACCGGCCTACTATACACCGTTTCTGATGCGGAAGGTCTGATGCTGTGGAGCAAATGAAGCTATGATCTGACTTGCTACGACTATAAGAAAAAGTTTTAGAGGAATGGACTAGAGCTATGGAATGTTCTTTCAATCGACATCTGTGTTATGGGCGACTGAGATTTTTTTTTTTTTTTTTTTTTTTTTTAATGCGGAAACTATTGTACAGGCTATTGTAAGGATCGTTCGCAATGGATGCAAGAATCTACTCCATACGGAAGCAGTAATATCCAGCCAACCAGTAGTCAAAGACAGAGTGAAAGTGTTCTCTGTGAAAGTGGGTTCTCGGGGATAGGTAGGCTATGAAAATCCTAGGCGCTTCATCATAGTTTCCCTCCTGCAAGTACCTGATCGCAAGCGCCCGCGCTCGTGATCCGTGAAACTTGTGGGAGACGGCCAACTGTCCGCCTCAGACATCCTCAAACTCTTCGTCATCCTCATCAGACTCCTCCTTTTTCACATCAGGCTCCATTTTGATCTTCTTCGCCACCGGTCCCTCGTCGGCGGGCGTATTCGGCGTGCCCACAGCAGTCTGAGGCGCACTCGTTCCGGAATCCGTGTCGAACTCGCGCTTGATGCCGACTGAGGCAGAGGTGGGTGCACTGGTAGGCCCGCCCATGACTGCCGGGGAAGCGGTGTCGCTAGCGGAGACACCACCGACGTCTTCGAATTCGTCGTCGAATTCGTCGTCTGAATCGTCCTCATCGGCGCTGCTGGCGTCGCGTTGGGCTTGCAGGGCCTTCTCTCGTTCCATCTCGGCGTAGTATGCGGCGACCTTGTCGTCCAGGTCCTCGATCTTGGGTTTGCGGTCTTCTTCCTCCTTGATCTCGGATTTGATGCCGGCGTCTGTCTCAGACTTGACGTAGTTGACGTTGCCGGCGGTGGTGGAGACGGTCGAGTGGGTGTGCCAGACGGGAAGGGCGTTTTGCTTCTCGAGGGCGGCCTTGCGCGCGGCTTCTTCCGCTTGCTCCGCGGCGCTCTTCTCCTCGGTGGAGGTGAGGGAGATCTCCAGCGCGGTGGCGTCGGTCTTGAGGTTGCCGCGGACGGCTTCTTGCTGTTTCGAGGGGACGACGATGGCGGCTCGGGTTGGGTGTGTTTGCTGGTTGCGGATGACGTCGACCTTGTGCTGCCATGCCGTCTCGAAGTCGTTGGGGGGAATCTCGACCGAGTCGATCTGCTTGAGCAGTTTCAGCATGTTATCAAGCTGGGCCATGAGCTTGCTGTTCTTCTCGTGTCCTGTGCGATCGATCCCCTCCGCTCCTTTGACGTCCTCCGTTCGCTCCAGGATAGCCCCGCAGTTCTGGCACTCGAAGCCCTCGTCTGAATACAAGCTCAGGACATCCAGTTCCGTCCATTCTGCGCCGCAACGCAAGCATACGTATTCCTTCCTTTCCTCGCTTGGCGTGTACTGAGCTTTGATCGTCGAGGTCAATTTCGAGACCTTGAACTTAATTGCGTCGACGACCGGATGTAACGGGATATAGTAGTATTCACGGTTGACAGGCCGGGTTGACCCATCTCGAATCTCGGCTCGTGTGCTTCTGCACGGGGGAAAAGTCAATCATGTCAGCTTGGTTGCAGGTCCAATTAGTCTGGTACTGCAAGCGAGCCATACACCGCGATCAAACGATCTTCGCGCAACTTGGCGCAAAGTTTCCGCAGGTCCTTCTGCTGCATGCCGAGTAGGAAAGCAAGATCTTCCGCATGGAGTCTAGATCAGGTAAAGTGAGATGGATGTCAGCCATGTATAACTAGGCTTCCGACATTTTTAGAGCCCTCGGAAATAAACATACACCGAGTGGATGAAGAGCGCATCGACTATGAGAATCTGGCGAGTCTCATAGAAAGCCCGGACCACGGTCCGGATGAGAGTACTGGCAAGATCCATCCCGGAGGAGATTGAGATTTATCGCGTAGCTAAGATAGACCTGTAATTACCTCGCGGTTCGAAGCAAACACGAAGGGGAACGGCGCAAAGGTTCTTGATGTCACCGAAGAGAACTTTAACGAAAGACGAGGGACATTCTTTTCCGTCCAGATAGCCGAAAAGGCCAGATCGGGATTAAAGGAGGGAAGAAGAGGTGCAACAGCCTGGACGCAGCCTTGACACAACCGAACTGCAGAACAGGGACAAAGGAGCGTGGTAGAAGAGAAGGATGAGGCGAGTTGGATGTGAAAGGCTGGAACCAAAGAGCATGCCCAAGGCACCCTACCCACTGTTACTGCCTGAGGCGCCGAAGAGCTGCATGATTCGGGAATAGTGTAATCGATCTTTCACTAGTCCCGATCTGGTGTAGCGCATCTCCGACGTCAAATCGCAGCCAAAAAAGGTCAAAAAACGCTAATGTGAAGCCATCTAGATGCAGTAGAAGTCTCTTCATGCGCGCCTACGTTTCCCTGCGTCAGTGCTTGTCTGGGATTAATTCATCCCCCAGGAACCTCTCGATAATCACTGCATCGTTACTGAATACTAGATTTGTCGATTCTACGACCGCGCAACGGCAATTCGGGACCAAAGTGTCATTACAGCATTGGCAAAGACGGAACTCGCCATGGACAATAACGAACGAAGAGCTGAGGGACCAGGAGAAGCTGGTGAAAAGCGTAAGAAGAGGAATATGGGAAGGGCAGAATGGAGGTATGTTCGCGCGCGGAAATGATAAATCCAGTCCTGGCTGTCATCGACTAACCTGGCAAGTCGGCACATGGTAGACAAGAGAGCGCGCAATGAGGAGCAAAACGAAGCCAAACGGCGCAAGCTTGAGAACGGCGAAGAAGTGTCAGGACCTATATATGCGACGCATTTCTCGCCGGAAGATATCGAAAATGAGCAGCGGCGGCCGAAGAAGAAGGTTGCTGTATTGATCGGATACGCTGGAACGGGCTATCATGGAATGCAATTGTACGACTCCTGGACACCTATGGGACTTTGGACTACGATATTGACTTGCACCCAGGAGTGACAAGGAAAAGACAATCGAAGGAGATCTGTTTGCCGCGTTCGTTGCGGCAGGCGCCATCTCCAAAGCCAACGCTGCCGACCCCAAAAAGTCGTCTTTGGTCCGATGCGCGCGCACAGACAAGGGCGTCCATGCGGCGGGTAACGTGGTTTCGCTGAAACTGATTGTCGAAGATCCAGACATCATCCAGAAGATCAACGAGAAGCTCTGCCCGCAGATTCGAGTCTGGGACATCCAGGTTACGAATAAGGGATTCAGCTGTTATCAGATGTGCGACTCTCGTGTCTACGAGTACCTGATTCCAAGCTATTGCTTTCTGCCACCGCATCCCAGCACTTATCTTGGCAAGAAAATTGTCGAGCTTGCCGAGAAGGAAGGAGACCTTGAAGCTTACAAAGCCCGTCAGGAGGAGGTAGCTACCTACTGGGAAGATGTCGATAATGAGCGTATCAAGCCTATTCTCGATACCTTTCCTGAAGATCTCCGCAAGTTAGTCGAAAAGGCTCTATATTTTGATGAGGAGAGAGCTCAAGAAGACGAAGATGCTGGTCAGGAGGAGTCGCAACAGACGTCCTCTGAGGGCAACCCGGCAGAGTCGGAACAGACCGCCCAAGACCAAAACACAGAGGCATCGGCCGAAGAAGAAGCGCGCAGGCGGCAAATCTACGAGGCCGTCAAGAAAGTCAAGACCGCCTACACTGAAGCCAAACGCGCATACCGTATCCCCGCCACCCGTCTGGACCGCCTGCAAGCCACACTAGACAAGTACGTCGGCACCAACAATTTCTACAACTACACCATCCAGAAGACCTACACCGACCCCTCCGCCAAACGCTTCATCAAGTCCTTCAAGGTCGACCGCAACCCGATCATCATCAACGGCACGGAGTGGCTCAGCCTAAAAGTCCACGGCCAAAGCTTCATGATGCACCAGATCCGCAAGATGGTCGCCATGGCGACAATGCTCGTCCGAGCCGGGTGCGATCCCCAGCGCATCGTGGACTCGTACGGACCCACCAAGATCGCCATCCCCAAGGCGCCGGGACTGGGTCTGCTGCTCGAACGGCCTATCTTCGACGGCTACAACAAGAAGGCAACCACCACGCTGGGCAAGGAACCCATCGATTTCAGCAAGTATCAGAAGGAAATCGACGAGTTCAAACAGCGGGAGATCTATAATCGGATCTTCCGCGAGGAAGAGCAAGCGAATGCGTAAGTCTTTCCACAGTCTTCCCCTCTTCCCCTTCTCCGAGTCAGACGCTGACAACTGAATAGGTTCTCTGTCTTCTTTAACCATATCGATCACTTCGGCCAGGAGACATTCCTTTACATCACGTCGGGCGGTATGGCGGCTTCTAAACTGCCAACGCCACCTACCGATGCGACAGAGTCGGAACAGAAGGAGGCCAGTAAGCGCAACCCGAAATCTCAGAGAGAGGCCCTCGCCGCTGTGGAGTCCGAGTCAGATGGTGAGGGTGCAAATGGTGAGGAGGGTGGTTGAACCTGCCGTATCAATTCTCCTAGGTAAAATGCAGAGGAATTCGTTAGATGAAGACGTACTTGACTCCCAAGCATAAAGCTGGGTTCAAGTGTCCAGCAGTCTCTATAATACAAAAAGCCTTGCAAGGACCATATCATTGAAGTGTCAGGTGATTTTTCGTAGCGTTACACGTATGCCAGTGTGGAAGCAGTCTACCTATTGTCAGATTTAGTCTAGTATTTGGCCAACAGACCTTGGTGATACGCAGCATATAAACGAAGCTCAACCCCAGAATTATTCCAATGATAGCAACTTAGATCCAACGGAGAAAAACAGTGGATGCGAGAAATTGATTCGACTATCAACGCAAGAAAGGAAAGACGCTATGTGTCATTAATTTACTACAGAATGTAACATGGAAGAGCTCGCGACAGGATCCCCAATACGGAATGCTTTCATGTCAACCCCAGAAGCCGAGAGTAGAAGTGGCACGACCAGGGGAGTCAGAAGAACAAAAGAGAAATGGCCAAGTTGGACACCGACGCCAACGTTTCAATCAGTACAAGTCAAAAAGGAAAAGAAAGAAACAAACAGAGAAAGGAGAAGGCATGTGCAATAATCAAGTTTCTCAAAAATGGACAAAGGACAAACGGCTTCAGAGAGACAGTCAAGCGGAACCCGTACCGAGAGCCGCAGGGAGAAATGGAAAAAAATCTCGAGTCGAAATACATTTAGAACATCAGCGAACGTGCCTTCTGGCGCCGAACGTCCGCACTGCGGATCTCGGGCTGAGACTGCGTGTGTTTGTGCCCTGGTCGTGGTGATGCCGGCGCCGGCGCCGTCATTCCCGCAGCGAAAGCAACATCCTTTTTCACTGGCGGAGGAGGTGCATGAGTGGAGAATCGATCAGTTGTCTCTCTTCTGGACTTCATGCTTCGTTCGCGCTTGAGGACCAACTCGGTCCAAGGCTTGATCTGACTACTTCCAGAAGAGCTGCCCTTGCCGACGGTCTCAGCCAGAACCTTCATCCATCCCTCCTTGTCCGCTGCGCTGTCAGCGTAAAAGTCGATCACTTCACCGTTTCCAAAGCGGATACGGAACCCTTCTTCCACAAACATGTAGCCTTCTTCCTCCTCGGCGAACGCAGACTTGCGTCGCCCGCCACCTTTTGTGGTTGTCTCTTTCTGGATTAGAGATGACCTGTCGTCGATCAGCTTAGCAGCCTTCGACAGGTTGATCGTGGCACGGGGCTGGCGGGTGGTTTCGTGGTAAGCCGTCAACTTGGAACCTTGAAGCTTGAAGAAACGGCGGCGCCAGTACTGTCGAAAACATGGCACATAAGTACAGACTCGATACAAAGCTAGTCAGGTAAAACACTTACCGGGCAATCACCTCCTTGCTGAGAAAGGAATCCTTCCCAGGTGCGGGATGAAGCAGCCTCCGCCTCGCGCATCTCGCGGATGCATGCATTCATACTCTTGGGCATGTCCTCGTCCTTTCCGCCCTTGGGCTTAGGAACGAACAAGAGCTGTAGTTCCAGTTTGCCAATCTTGTATGGAGGGCGTCGTTGAGTGGCTGCACTAGACGTGCTCTTTTTGCTCTTCACGCTGCTTGGTTGCTCATCGACCGCCCACTCGTTGAAGCAAGCCACATCGACAGTGTACGGCCGACCGAAGGCATATTTCTCGTGGTCGCTGAGCGCAACGTAGGCCCGTCCAAAGCTGCCGTCACGAGCAATAAGAGTCCTCAGTCTATCCCAGACGCCAGCATTTACGTCCTTGCTCTTTTGTTGCTGGGAGGCAAGTTGCTGTTTCATCTCCATTTCCTTGCGCTTGCGTGGTGAGGCAAAAACCCTGCTGAAAGTGGACGCCTTCTGTCTCGCAGGAGACGCAGGGGCAGCGGGTTCCTGAACCCTGAATTTAGCATCATCGACTTTCATTTGAAGTGTCAGCTGGAATTCAAGGTCATTTTGTACAATGAGCTCGAATTCTTGTCCGATCGGAGCGGTTTTCCCGAGTTCCAGCCAAGCAGTGGTGACGCAATGAAGGCCATTGTCCAGCGTAAGAGCAAAGTACGATCGCTCGCCTAGTCCTGCAGTTAGCATCGGTTTTGTCGCACGGAGAAGGAAGGGGGTTGGTTGGAAGACAAGCGAATGGATACTCACCCTTGGGGAGTGGCAGATCGAGGTATTTCATCCCGATGACCTTGACAAACAGGCGGCCGCGTTCCTCGCCATCATCCAGAGCACCATCCAAGGTGGGTTCATTCTCCTCAATTGGTGCGATGGATTCCTGAACGTTGCTCGATTGACCTGGAAGGGGTGGCACAGGGCCTGCAACTGGCTTCTTCTTGGGGATACCACCAGACATTCTCATGCTCGGACGGCGAGGTTGTCCATTCCAGGGTACAGTTGTCCATGTTTGCTGGCTCGCTTTTCGCGGTGAGGGGGCTGGAGACCTCACTGTACGCGGGTCGGTCGAGGTCTCGCCAGGCGTGGGGGCTGGTTCTTCATCACTGCGATTGCTAGCAATGACAACCTTGGTGTTATGCCTCATGAGATAACCTCTCTGTATGGGAAATTGTCTGTCAGCTGGTGCTCTAGGGGCAATAAAAAGGTTCCTTGGGTCCTGAGGATTATGGGAATCCGGGGTAGAGGTAGTGGGCGCGGAAGCAAACAACTGGGCAAGGGACTTCTCAAACGCAACCTTTTGGGATTCAATGACTCGGTCAAATTCCTTGTCTAGGCCCATGCCGAGGCTCTCTTCTTGGATGCTGAATGGGATATCCAGCTTAACAAAACTGGTCTGACGCTGCGTAAGGTCCTTGTTGGGCGCGGTAGAGGCCGCCAGGTGAGCGGACTGATCACCAGACTCTGACGCGGATTCGTCGGGGGATGAGTGGTCAGATTCATGGGATATCTGCTTGCTCAGGGTAAGCATTGGTGGGGGCTGCTGTCCGCTGACCTTGCGACGGACTGCCGCCATCGAATCTACATCCGCCGGTGTAAGGGAAGGGCGTGTCTTGAGTCCGTTGGGTGCCTTGATAGTAGCGACGGGTTCCGGTACACTTTCGTCGGAAGAGGTCTGAGAGTCATCATCCTCTTCGTCAATCGGGTGGCGGATCACTGAGTCGGGGGTACATGGATCAGAGACTGGCTCATTTATCTCCGGGGTCATCGGGCGTCGTAGGGATTCCGTGATTGCTGCCATCTTCGGACCAGGGAGCTCTTGGTCGTCAGTGTTATCGGGTCCGTCTACCGCCTCCTCGGATCTTTCTTGGGGCACAGGAGTTGCCTGGCTATCGTTGGATCCTTGGGACTCCCGCTTTCGGTGCTCGGAGTTTTCCTTGGACAGCTGAGGGGCCTGGGAGTCATCAGGAGCAGGCTTGTCTTCCAAGTCCTTGACGGAGGAGTCAAGGGACGGGAGGGTTTCATCGTATTTGGGTATGTCGTAGAGATCATCATCGTGCTCTTCTCGTTTGATCACCACGTCAGAGTCCGAGTCTTCATAATCGTCGTCAACGTCATTATCGTTCTCAAGAGATGGAATGGGAACGTCTGGATCATAATTCATGTAGTGGTGGGGACTGGATGCGATCATAGACTCGTCCTCATCATATGGGTCGTCCAGGAAGCTATCGCTTCTGCGGAGGTCTTTCAAGATGGAGTCTCTGGAGATTCGAGGCATAGCAATATCGAGTTCATCGATATCATGCTCCTCCACATCCCTAGCCTCATCCTTGTTCTGGTCCTCCGTGGCATGGTCGGCCACCTCGGATGGCTTGACATGTTCTGGTTCGTCAGGAGCGTGCTCCTGCTCCTGCTTGGCCCGTTCATCCTTGCGGATCATCATCAAACGCAGTCTGTCCTCCAAAGACATGGATGCACGGCTCAATTCACTGATGTCCGACTTTGTACATGATGCAGGAGCGGGGGGAGAAGGAAGAACTCTTTTACCACCACTTCCCAACTCGAACGCCGCTGCTAATTTTCCAGGCGAGGAAGAGTGAGGAGTGACAGGTTGACGACCCGCGCCAGGCAGGGGAGGCAGAGGACGACGCTCTCCGTTCGAATCCAATGACTCCACACGAGAATGCTGGAGAGGCAATTTTTGCTGTGAGGGAGTCGTGGGGCCGGGACTGTGGGATTCGTCATCCTCTGTGAATGGATCATCATCCTCCTTCACGAGCTCGTCGTTTGCAGTGGAAGGACTCATATAGCGCCAATCCTCGGGGAGTACAACGGGGGTCTTTTCAAGGTCCTCCAAAGAGGCATCGAAGCTATCGTCGCGATCAAGCGAGGACTCGCGATCGAAACTGACGTCGCCCTCATCCTCCTCAGAGTCGTAGCTTCCGTCGCGAGATTCCGAGGCGATTGACGAAGGATCTGGAGTAGTCATCTCGTACTCATTCACCTGAGGAGGAGCAGCATCGAAGGTCACGCTCTTAGGGTACCGGTTACCAACGCTGTCGAAATCCGACCAGATCTCGCTCTCAGGATCGAAGCCGGTCCCTTTGACGCCATATCGACTGGCACGAGACAAGGACGATTTGGCTGGAGATACTTGGTCTTTGCTTGGTGATGGAGGTCGGGGTCCTGGTTGGCGGTCATCGCGATTTTGCGGCTGCTGAGGAGACGAGTTTCTTTGAGACTGTTTCTGTGGCGATCTACTCGTCGCCAATGGCCGTTGTGGAACATATACACTGGCTGGATCGTACTCTTGGTTACGCTCACGCAGCATGTTACTGTTCTTCACTCGAGATGCACGCTTCAGATTTTCCAGGGATGGACGCTTCGATGCCGAATATGGTGAGTCTGGATCATATGGGGCCTGGTTCTCGGAGCTTCTTGGGAAAGGCGAGCCCGATTCACGGCCTTGCCAGAAGAGGCGCGGTGAGGAGGAAACCTCGAAGCTCGAGGCATCACTGTTTCTCATGGTCTGCACAATCATACGTTAGGTTCTCTCCCAAATACTGCGCATAAAGACACTTACTTTAGTGTTTTGATTCCACACTGGTGAGTTACGTCTCTGAGCCACTGGGCTTACTTCGGATAGAGGGCGCTGAGCCGAGCCACTACCCATTCTGGGAGAAGACAATGATCACCCAAAGATGGCAGATAGCACAAAGAGCACCGAGGGGAATAAAGAAAATTCCAACGCTGTGGTTCATGTATCAGCAGATGTCATGTTTTGACAAATAGCATAACAAAGGAATGGCCCGTGCAACCCCAGGATATATCCCTTGCAAGAAGAACGCGCCCATACCTTATTCTGATAAACAACAACAAATGACGAATGGCGCTTCGATAACCAACAAAAAGGTGATGGACTAACTTTGAGGATATTGTTCGTACAAGTCGTGGCAAATTCGTCACAAAGGGATATTCATCAAAAGATCGCCAATTTTGTTCCTGGTGGTAGAGCGAAAGAATACTGCTGCTCCGATAACGAGGAGATATAGAGATCCAGATGAGCAGAGATCGTCAACGGATCGGGATGTGGGACAGATGGATTGATAAGTGACAGGATACCACCACATCCACCGTGCAAAGAGAAAGGATAAGAAGACAACAACAACACGAGGGTAGACAAAGCACCAAAAAGAAAAGAAAACAAGCACGAGGAGGATCTGTCGATGACAGAAGAGAGGAGAGGAGAATTAACTATGAATGAAGCAGGATAAGTAAGCCGGGTGGATCAGAAACAAGCAAGATATCCGTGCCCGTTGCAGTTGCAGAGGGCAGCAGATGTTGACATTTCGAAGCGGCGGGTGTCTCCATAGCAACTGTTGCGGCCTCGCCGCCTGAGAGCCTTATGGCCTTGTTTCCAAGGTTCAGCCTCCGATCCTCCTAGACCTATTCGGGGTTAGCGTGGTTTCGGGGCTGGCCAAGCCGCAAATTTCCAGGAAAGTTTCAATCCACTCGTTAGATATCAATATCTTCAGCAAGCTTTTTGCAGGAGCACCCGGTCTTGTCGACTCACCGTCACAATGAATCGACTAGGCAGATTACCTCTGTCTCTGCCTCCTTCAGTATGTCTATTTTGTCAGTCGCGCGCAACGGCGCCGCTACCGTCGTCGTTGCAGGCTACCCGTTCGATGGCCACTGCTCGACTCCGCCGCAAAGTCGCTCGGATGACTCTATCGCCAGATGTCGCTAAACCATATGTGAAGAAATCTCGGGGTGACAAGGAACGGTTTGGACCTTTTGCGGGAATGAATCAGACAGAAGCACGAATTCGCGACACACCGAGAGCAAGGTCTCGAGCAGCTCAGAAGCGCTCTGGAGAGCCCGAAGAGGATTCCCAGAAGGAAAGTCCGTTGTATAAGGCGTTGAAGATGCAAACAGCATTGGCACCTATCCCGTACGGTCGTCGTGCGGCCATCAAGGCCAAGCTTGCCGATATAACCAGCTTCGATCAATTTCAGCTCCTGCCTGTCGTACGCAATTCGATTTCTTCCCAAGCTTTGCCCGGTTTGGTCGATGTGACGCCGACACCGATTCAGCGTCTTGCCATCCCGAGACTTTTAGAGGAGCCAAAGACGGAGAAGAAACCGACGAAAGCGGAGGATGACGAGCCTCAGTACGACCAATACCTTCTAGCAGCAGAGACGGGATCGGGCAAGACACTGGCGTATCTACTTCCAGTTTTGGATGCTGTCAAGCGTGAAGAAGCCCGGGATAAGGAAATAGAGAAGAAGGAGCAGGAAGAGAAGGCCAGGGAGAGAGAAGAGAAGTTGAAAAATAGAGCTTTCGATATCGAACCCGAGATTCCGCCGCTCTCAAATGCGGGCAGGCCAAGGGCGATCATCCTGGTGCCCACATCAGAGTTGGTGGCTCAGGTGGGCGTAAAGGTGAAAGCACTGTCTCACACGGTCAAATACCGATCCGGAATGATATCCTCCAATCTCACTCCACGCCGCATCAAGAACACACTATTCCACCCTGACGGAATCGACATTCTCGTTGCCACCCCTCACCTGCTCGCATCCATTGCGAAAACAGAGCCCTACGTACTCAGCCGGGTCAGTCACCTGGTTCTCGACGAGGCAGATTCGCTCTTGGATCGGTCCTTTGCCCCAACGACCACAGAGATCATCAGCAAGGTCGCCCCTTCACTCCGCAAGCTGATTCTGTGCTCGGCCACTATCCCTCGGAGTCTTGATAACCTCTTGCGAAAGCGTTATCCGGACATCAAGCGGCTCACGACGCCTAATCTCCACGCAATTCCTCGTCGCGTCCAGCTGGGTGTGGTGGATATCGAAAAGGATCCATACCGCGGAAACCGCAGCCTGGCATGTGCCGATGTCATCTGGTCGATCGGCAAGGCAGGCGATTCCGAATCAGAGGGTCCTTATGCCTCGTACGTTGCGCCGAAGACCAAGAAGATCCTTGTATTTGTGAACGAGCGCGAAGAGGCAGACGAGGTGGCTCAATTCCTTCGGTCGAAGGGTATCGACGCGCAGTCTCTTTCGCGGGACTCTGATGCTCGAAAGCAAGAGGAAATCCTCGCCGAATTCACCGAAGCACTACCCCCTCCAACCCCCGATGAAATCTTGCTGGCTCAGAAGCAGCGCCGTCACGAAGACGCGATCCCATTCGAGATGCCCGAGAAGAAGAGCCAGGATTCGTCCCGCCGCCTTGCCAACACCAAGGTGCTCGTCACGACCGACTTAACCTCCCGCGGTATTGACACTCTTGCAGTCAAGACCGTCATTCTCTACCACGTCCCGCACACAACCATTGACTTTATCCATCGTCTCGGCCGTCTCGGCCGTATGGGCAAGCGCGGCCGCGGTGTTGTGCTCGTCGGCAAGAAGGACAGAAAGGACGTCGTCAAAGAAGTCCGCGAGGGTATGTTCCGCGGTCAGGCACTGATCTAGCGGACTCATCTCGCCAAGGACAAAGTTGTAACATTGTGTTTGTGTATAAATTACTGGATAAGGGCAAGGCGTTCGGATATGGATCCCAGGAAAGGGATACCAGGATAGACCATCGGATCTGGGCATATGTATAATACTGTATATTTACAACATCACATCATCCAACTCATCAATGGCATTATTCATGATTCATGCACACAGCCACTAGGCTTTAGACCAAGTTATCGACACTGTATATTTCCTTTCAAACAGGAACCCGCTCCCCAACCGACTCCCAAAAATCACACCTCTCCTTCAAAAACGACACCTCGGCAGTCGCAAACCCCTCTGGAGCAATCACCCACTCCTCTCCCGTCTTCTTGAGTACGGGCACCCCCGCCTCAGACGCATTCGTCAACTTGTGCGCATTCGGATCGCCCGTCTGGAAGAAACTCCCAAAAGCGCCTGCGAAGCCGTCATAGATCAACGGATCAGTCTGCTGGATTGTATTGACGCGGTTCCACTATCTTAGTTAGTATGCGCTCGCGTCTTGGGACGTGATAATTGATAATGGGCGGTAAGAGGGAAACAAACATAGATGGTATCGCTCGCGTGCTTGGCAGGCGAAATCGTGTATTCACCTAGATACCCCCTCCGCCTCGCTGACAAGGCAAGCCAGTACGCCGGACAGGCGAGGACAAGATCCCTGTAGACCAGGCCCGCGCGGACGAGCGTCGTGTTGTAAAGGTCGATAGTTTCGGTTTCGCCGGTAGGCGGGTAGTACTTTGATTCGAGGAGGGCGATGTGCTTGGGGTCAACACCCGGCAGGAAGCCCGTCAGCCAGGTGTGGAAGCTTGCAGCGGAGGAGTTGAAGCCGGCGGTTGTGGCAGTCTTGCCCAGGCCGGAGGGGAGGAAGTTCTCGCCCTCGTGGGCGTTGTACATGCCGAAGACGAAGTGGGTTTTGAGTTTGCGGCGGGCGACAGCGGTGGTGAGGGTCTCCTGGAGGAATTCGCCGTCGATGACGGGGCCCCAGGTGTAGGAGCTTGTGGTGTAGGTGTGGCTGGCGCTGATGATGAGGTTTGCGTCGCGGATGGTCTGGACGTCGACGGATTTCAAGCAGGCGAGGGAGTCTGTAGCGTTGGCGCAGCCGGTGAGGGTGACGAGCTGGTCGTAGATGGCTTCTGCTTCGGGGGCGTCGTAGGCGTAGGTCTTTGGCCAGAAGGGCGAGCTGGCGAGCGCCTTGTCGAAGAGCTTGGGTTGGTTGCCCCGTCCGTTGGCGAGGACCTGGGCCACCACGGAGCCTGCTCCGGCGGATTGGCCCCAGATCGTGACGTTGCGAGGGTCGCCGCCGAAGTGGTGGATGTATTTCTGCACCCACTTGAGGACATACTGCTGGTCCAGGAGTCCAGGGTTGAGATCAGACGTTGGAGAGCGCTTGATCGCCTTGCCCGGAAGGAAGCCAAACGCATTGACCCGGTAGTTGGGGTAGATGACCACATAGTCATTGAGGTCTGTGACGTTCAGGATTGGATATGACGACGGAGGTATTGTAAACGAAGCGCTGCCTTGGATGAAGCCACCACCGTAGAAGACGACCAGAACTGGTCTAGAAGCAGACGAGGGAGCAATTGTAGCATCCCACGGTCGTGAGAACAGGCCAAGGTAGAGGCAGTCTTCGGAGCCATTGACCGTGCGTTGCGGGCACATATCGAAGTCCTGATCGGTGTCATAGACGCCATTCGTGATCTTTACAGGCGGCTGAGGGGCTCTAAACCGGTTCTCCCCTGTTGGGGGCGCTGCAAAGGGGACCTTGCGAAAGTACGAGAGATTATACGTAGAGTCATATTTGCCTTGGAACTGCCCATAGTCGAGCTCGACGAGGGGGTCTCGGTAGGCGCTGGAGAGCGAGAATGTCAGCAAGAAGCAGAGAGCAAAGATATACTTCGTTGAGATCGCCATGGCTGGCGACGATCTTACCACGGAATGGCCCAGGATACGACTCCCGTAGGATTCAGAGCATCTCTGCTCGTTTATATGGCATCTTGGCGCAGCAGCATCACTGGCAGGTTCTCGGTATGAGACACACCGAGATCAGATCTGAAGACCTGGAGAACAAACAAAGGATGATGCCAAGTTAGATGCCAAGGTCGGGGGAAGGGAAACAGAGCCCTTCGCCATTGGTGCAGTTATATTTCCCATTGCGGCAAAGGAATCATGAACAAAACGTGGAGTACAGCAAAATGCGGGGAAGACACCGGAGGAATACCATTACTGTCGGTGATTGTAGATTCGAGGCTGTGAGATTGTGTCATTGTCCAATAAACTGGATATGTTAGATAACTGCATCTTGTACAGAATAGCGGTATGCAAAAAATGAGGTCAAATCATGAAACCATGTCTACAGATGCAATATGCCGTGTCTTGGAGCGCCATTCCCCAGTAAATCCCTGATCCAACATTGCAATGAAATGTTACCTGCACCAAACACCATTCCCAATTAGTACAGAATGCCAAAATCACAAAAGTCGCCATCATCACATTGTCATTCGAAGCGAATGAGTGCGGCGTCGACTGGCACGAGTAGTGCGTCTATCGTCACAGCCTTCGCTTCCTTCGGTTTCTGTGCGAGGCTCAGACAATTCCGGCGTGGGCGTCACACCGAAACTGACGCCGCGGTCTTTACGCGAGATGAGAGCCTCTTCTTCGGGGTATAGGAAGCGGTGCACCGTCCGATGGTCCATCACTCGCTCTTCATCGTCCGACGGACCCTCCTTATCAGTCTTAGGCCAACGGTACCCATACAACATAGAGTGACGCTCGCAGCGAGGGCACTCTCGTCGAGTCAAGTAGGAGTTATGTTGCACAAACCAGGCATTACAGGTGTGGCAGTCAACCCAGCGGTCGTATGTCTGCGCCAAAAGTTTCGAAGTTTTGGTATAATCCCCTGGAACACGGACGAGTTGTGATTCAGCTTCCACCGATTCAACGACAGCAGTTTTTCCACGAGACTTTCTGGGCTTCCTTCTGTTAGAACCAATAGATTCCTGTTCCAATGTGCTCGGATGGTCTGATAGTTCTGATTTTGTGTCTCCCTCAATGCTGTCTGCCCGAGGAGATGTGATCGACAGTTCAATGTTTGTCTCGGCTATGGCGGAAACTTTCTCCGCAGATTTTTCTATCGTTTCTTCCACTTTGATTTTGACCGCAGCATCGCACACAGAGGTGGCAATTGTTGATGTTGATGAGCGTTCTGACTCGTTCGCGGCAGTTGACGGAGGAGAATCGGCAGGCGGAGACGGCAAAGCAGCGTTCACGGCCGCGTCATTTTCCGACTCGAGAGCACTGTTACTCAAGATCCCATTATCAGATCCGTTGGACACGGGGAAAGGGCCAGTAGGTTGCTCAATCGAAGTAGCAACTTCGAGGAATGACACTTCGGATCTCAATTTGGAACTCTGGCGGACAAATTTGCCTCGTTTGCAAGGAGTGGACGGCGCAGAAACTTCGGTGTCTGAGTCAGGCGCAAATTTGCGCTTCTTAGGCGAGATATGACTGTCGATTGACAGATTATCATCGTTCAGCGCTGGCGTGGACGCCTTACTCTGAGGCTCAGATGGCACATGCGGCGCCCAGCCATTGCGGACCAGTCGTTCGCAGGTAAGACACAAACACTCGCAGTTATCAATCCCAAAATAGTCGTCTCCGTAGGATACCGTAATCTCCTCGCCAATGTAGATGTCCCGAGTAGCCACGACTTGCATGCCTTCTGATCCACGTGTCACCAATTTTCCGTTCGCGTTACAGTCGTGATTGGCGAATCTAGCAGGCCCAAGGAAAAACGACGGTGTCTTTTTCCTACTGGACATCACAATGCTGAAATCCTTCCGCTTCAGGTCAAGATCCCGCTCTTCTTCACGAGTCATAGGCACCAGAGTTCCGCTTAGATATTTGATCTCCTGTCCTTGCTTGATGAATTTGCGAGCGCAGACCGCAGCCTCATGTTCCATAATTGTGTAACGATTGGTCGTGGTAATCTCAAACGGGGAGTCAGGCAGGTACATTTGAATGTATTTTCGCAGGTGACGGCGAAACCAATCTTTCTCGCGATCGTTGGGCAACCGGGCCATGAATTTCTTCAGCCCCGACATCCCCAGCAATTCTCGTTCTGCCTTTGCGGGATCCTTTGCAACAATGACATCGTGTAGGAGGATGCGAGCGACATCATCGTCGACAATGCCCCGCATGGGGTTGTATTTGGTTCTATTCTTGCGCGTATTGGTCCAGAAGTAAGCCTGTAGAGTTCAAGAGTCAGTAACGAGTCTGAAACATGCATGACAGTCAGGGATCACGTACTCGGTCCACCAGCGCATCCGTCGCGATATCGTCGTAGCTGGCCAGTTTCGCAAGCGTCAGACGGTCGCGACGGTCGACAGACGGGCTATCTCTTTCCTTTGCGGACGGCATGGCAAATACAGTATCAGCAAACTCCCATACAAGGAAGGTCGGCCGCTATGAAATGTATGCGTTGTGAATTGGCTGCTCGATGTCCTGTCAGAGGAGGCCCAAGCGGAAGTGCGGATCTTGAGACCAGGGGGTGATCCGCCAAAGGAGCGTAGATTTAGCAATTCATAAAAACGCAAGAAGAAAGGAGCCCAAATACAAAGGTGTGGACATAGTGGAAAGGCGAGTGGATGCCTCAGAGGAATTAGCGCACATGGAATGGGAGGGGGGAAAAGGCCTTCAATAATGCGACATTCACTAGGACAACACTACTTAGCGGCTGCGTTGCCCATGCGATCAATCATGCGGTAGTATGTGCAGTGCAGCGCTTTTCCGGGGTCGGCGGTCGGCGAAACCTGCCGGCCCGGACATGGAAATCTTTCGGCCAGCCCAGGCAAGGCGGCCCTGACATCGTCATATACCCCTCCTTTGCGTTTATACAATCAAAATGATTCAATTAAAGGTAAGCGGTATTTCCTTTGAAGAGGTTGACCTTGTTTCCGAAATCTTACTGACGTGGTCGGCAGACGTTGCTCAACTGCATCGACAACTCCGGCGCCGCAGTCGTCGAATGCGTGAATGTCTTGAAGAAGAAGCGGCCAGCCACAGTCGGTGGGTTATACATCTACAATATCTACGATCGACGAGCTTTGATTCTGATATGATTTTAACTGGAAATAGGTGACCGGATAGTGGTTGTGGTTCAGAAACAGCGAAACTTCGGCCCCGAGAGCACGAACAACAGCGGCATCGCGAACAAGGTCCGTCGCGGCGATATCCGGCACGCTGTCGTCGTTCGCGCAAGGAAGGAGATGCAAAGACCAGATGGAACAATTGTCAAATTCGACGACAACGCATGTGTGCTGGTCAACAAGTCCGGTGATCCCATCGGAACCAGAATGAACGGTTAGTCTTCTAGACAAAGGTCTCTATCTGAGGTTTGACTCAGCTACTGACTTACGGTTGCAGGAGTCGTTGCTACAGAATTACGAGGAAAGCAGTGGTCAAAAATTCTGTCCTTGGCGCCTATGCATGTGTAATATACCAATTTGGAAGCGAATCGTTTTATCATCTCAAACAAATACTCTGTACCAATAGAAATTCTTTGAAGCATCCGGTTCTTCTTATCGCCAGAAATGCCATGACTCCATAACAATGCCGTAAAATCACAAACAGAAGGGTATCCAAACTTCGGACGCTGCACCAACAAGACAAATCATACAAACACATTACCACACGCACAGCAGACATAGTAGAGTTTCTTCAATGGAACGACACAGAGTCAGCAAAATGCGGCAGTCAAAAGGCACGGCCAATGTCTCACCATTCCAGTTTCCGCTGATCGCTGTTGAGATTGGAAGAAGACTGCTTCCGCTTCACCGCAGCTCGGACAGGGCTTGTTCGATCGGGGGAGCTAAGCAAGAAAGAGAGATCATGTCAGCCACGGAAATTTCAAGCAATAGATCTTGGAATGTTTCCATGACAGGAGGGATGGGCCAGTATGTTTAGATGCTCATGGAATCCTCAGAATCCCAATCGGACAGGGTGTCTTCAGGCAACTGCCCGCAGGTAAAGCAGGTAATCTCTTCCCCGCAATGGGCACAGAAACCAGGGAGACAAACCGTTGGATCAGATCCCACATCCTGGGTCACACCAGCAGTGTCTCCAACTTGGCTGTTCAGCTTGTTCTGATAAACGCAGTATGAGGTCGCGGGCTCGCCGACGTGGCAGGTTCGGCACGTGAACATGAGACGGTTGTTGACGCGGTCTTCTTTGGGATAGAGCAAGTTGGAGCTGTTTCAGTGAGTTAGCTGACTGTAGAACGGAGACTATGGGAGATAGTGAATTCCTTACCATTCGCGACAGAAACGGAAATGAATCTGATCAGATTGCTTGTTATCGCCACTGGCGGACGGAGATGGGCTTGAAGACATTTTGTCGGTGTAGGTTGGAGCGTCGCGTACGAAAAGTTTGCAGCAGCAGATAAGATAGGTTTTCGAGAGAAGATAAGACGTTGAGCTTCGAGTACTTTTTGGAGTACGCTCAAGAAATGTCAAAGCGAGAGATCAAGGCAAAAGATGATGGAGACCCGGTCAAAGACTTGCGCCTGAATAATCAATAATGGAAGTTGGAAGAAGCGCTGGATTGGCGCCTGAGGCGGACCCAAAAAGAGGCTAGACCCAATCAGATGGGATTCAAGCGCGGCTTCGAACCTTAAGTGGGAAGTTTGCACTGTTTGCCGCCATCCCTCTTCTTTCCCCCGCAGTTTGTACGGGCGGCTCAAGGTTGCTCGTAGTAAGAAACCGTTGACAGCTTCGATCTTACCAATCCAGACATAAATTGAATCTCTCGGCCATTTTGCCTCATATAGCTCTTGCATATCATTTGAATATACATCATATTCACCATGGTATGCCATGTTCCTGCTTTCCTTAGCTGCTGCATGACTGACTAGACATCTTCCACAGGTAGAAACCGGTCTTCCTGCAGGATGGGAGGTTCGCCATTCTAACTCCAAGAACCTTCCTTACTACTTCAATCCTTCGACCAAGGAGTCCCGGTGGGAACCCCCCGCCGGCACGGACACCGAGTTGCTGAAGGTCTACATGGCAAACTACCACAGCGCCCCCGCCGGGCGGCCTGATGGCACAGGCCAGGGCGAGGGCAGGATCCGTTGCAGTCACCTCCTGATTAAGCATAGAGACAGTAGGCGGCCAAGCAGCTGGCGGGAGGCGGAGATTACCCGATCGAAGGAGGAAGCGATCGAGATCCTTCGAGGCCATGAACAGCGCATCCGCTCGGGTGAAGTTAGCTTGGGTGATATCGCAGTCTCGGAGTCGGATTGTAGCAGTGCCAGGAAGAAGGGCGACCTGTATGTTACATTCATAGTCGTCGTAGTCCCCTCCTTGGTTATAATAAATGCTAATTCGTCACAAGTGGCTTCTTCGGCCGTGGCGAGATGCAAAAGGAATTCGAGGATGCAGCCTTTGCGCTGCAGCCAGGCCAGGTCAGCGGCATTGTTGAGACGGCCTCTGGTGTCCACCTTATTGAACGGTAAGTCTCTGTCTGTCCTGCGGGAATTGAAGGGACGTAAAGCTGATAACTATCCCAAACAGTGTCGAGTGATGTTTGTTTGAAATTATAGTTTTCTAGAGTTACAAAAAATTATGCATTTCTATTCAGACTCAACCCACCCTCATGCACAGGCTACATACCTTACCGACTGCAGTACCTGTAATAAAGGCCGAGGTCCATTGGCCACATAGTTGTATACATCTCCCTCTAAACTCTGTCAGCATGAAGTATTCCCAGTTCTTCTGAGTATGGAATACTTCATGAATTTTACTGAGTAAGAGGCTGGGGTTTACATATCCGATACTATCTTTAATTTGCTGGTATGGTATGCAGCTTGTTGTCACTTTGCGTAGGCTTCTATAAGGAAATCCTGGGCCGATGTCAATCAATCGTACAAAACCACCTGGGCTCTTGTATTGCGACTTATTTACTCTGTAGATCAATCCAAACCATCAGTCCATATGCTTTCCGTACTTTCAGTGCGTTTGAGCAAAGACAATCCCTACATCAAATGCTATAGATCTTCGTCACGTGCCCAGATATCCCTATCCCATCGCCATGTCAACAGGTGAGTCGCCGAAGATAAAACAATGAACAATGTTTGTCTCACATTGTGAAGAAAAGAATAAAGACCATGATTCTACTTAGTGGGGCTTTGAGCTTCTTGATGTTTTCTCCTTTCCTTTGTGGGTGAACTAGCCTTCTCCCCCTGTGTTTGAGACATGGCGTGGTTCTACTCAATATATATCTACACCACGGCGTTTCGAACCACACCGAAGGCGTTTCACTACCACAACCATCTCAAGCATCAATTCAAGCTAAATTTAACGCAAACAGATAATTAAGATGTGCATAGTGTACCTCCTCAAATACACCCTCTGCGGATGCATCTGGGACGACTCCTTAAGCCGCTGCAAGTACTGGGAGCGGTGTCGCAGACGAAAACTGCTTCAAAGAGAGTACGAGATGATGTGTTGTGAATGTTGGGAGGACGTTACACCGGGTACGAAACAGGAGACTCAAGTTGGGGATGCGCTTCAATCAGCCCAAGATGAAGGGCTAAAGGAGTCAATGGTCCGGGAAACCGAGTGTGATCTGTCAAGACGCTGTGATCCGGTTGCCTTGGGGAAGAGGGTTGTCAAGAGGAGGATATAGGAGGGCAGAGTCACTACGTCCTAGCTTATGTGTTTTCTGGGGTGTTGTGAGGAAGTGATAGACTCGAAATGCCGAGCATGAGTGCTTTGAGTACTTTTTAATGTGAGTCTTGGATTACTGGCAGGCCTGATTTCGTCAATTCAACGCTACGCAATCTTCATTGCTAATCATAGATGACACGATAATATCCCATCCAATCCGGACAGTTCATTGTCAAAATTTAGATGCTCGAGTTCAGTCGGTTCAATCGAGACGTAATGGCTTCAATGACAGCAGACCTGAAGACGATGAGTTAGCCTATGCAGCACTTATCACTAGAAGAAATGACTTACTCTCGCTCGACCATCCGCATGGCATCCGAAATCTTCGCTCTTTGTAGCCTCTGTGGGACTCTTGGCCCAGCGGCAGTGGGCGACGCCGGGCTCCCAGGTTCCGGTGCAACAGGTGCCTTGGCTGCAATGGACTTGGCCTCGGCCAGCAGATCCGCCGCAATCTCCTTGACCTGGAGTAAATGTCAGCATCACTATGTGGTTCATGAGAGCGATGCGACTCACGGTTTCCAATCGTTGTGACAAGCTCTGATCCTTCTCTTCTTTCTTCTCTCTCTCCAACGAAGTAGTTAGGGCCTCCACTTCCGAAAGCCATGCCTTCTCCTTCTCGCTCAGTGGACGGCCACCCGACTTCAGGACCTTGTTTCGGAGCGACTCGTATCTCTCAACTAATTGCGCCTGTCTCTCCTTTGCAGCATTCAGCCTCTTGTCCAGCGCCTCATCACTCCTCGAACCCTCTCGCCGCTGACCATCCTCACCAATATCACTCGAGACCCCCTTGATGCGCTCAGCCACATCCGAGAGCTGCTTCAGTTGCTCCTTCATCTCCCCTTGCAGCCGCTCACAGCGACGGAAGAGATCCGATGCTGCTCTCTCAAGAGCATTCGTGTGAGCAGATAGAATGCGGTGTGCAGCAGCAACCAGGTCCAGCGTTGCTGGTGACAAACGCACCTGCTCTTTGAGCGACTGGCGTTGTCGATGAGGAACATGCTTCTCAACGAAGAATTCCAGAGGTGAGTCCGAATAGAGAATAGAAGGGACTTGGTAAGGAGGTCTTTTAGGTGGTAGAATGGGAGAAGTTGGCGCCTGCGCCCCTGAACCAATTGGTCCCATATCTGCAATTGGTGGAAGGCTAACCTCAGGCGCATCCATGATGGCAGCATACGGGCGAGACGCGTGGTGGCTCAACAACAAATAACCAAGATCATAGTCGTAGAAGACCAGAGAAGAGGCCAGATGGTCTGATTCGCCTTTAGCAGCACTGCCACCATCATCTACTTCGATGATTCGCTCCCTGAGAGATACTGTGCCTTCGCACAGCACTTGCAAACGGAAAGCCGAGCCAGCAGTATCCTCTGACCGGAGCTCGGCCTCAAGCCTCTGCACCCACGAACTTAGCGAAATGGATGTGACATTCGTTGCGGTCGTGACGAAGAAGCTGTATCGAGAGATAACATCGTTAGTGAAGGTCGGCCAGTTGTTCAAATGCTGGTCTTCTTGTCTGATCGTATCCAATGACTCGACCAAAACCAAATCAGATGGCTCAGACAGGGGGGTGCTGAAGGCATTCTTCTTAAGCTTTGGGAGCCACTGCCCCTCGACGCCATCAAGTTCAAGGCAGATATGGACCCTGCCAGTACGCGTCGAGAGGCAGATAACGGTGGCCGACAATTGATCGTTGTCTTCCACTGAGAGCTCATCATCCTCACCCATCATGAGAGCATCCACATCCACTTTCGATGCAATGACAAGGATGTCACAAAGGTCCAAATCATCAAGCTCGTCCCCGGTGTCGATACGGAACGGACCCTGCAACCTGGGGATCGCGCTGGGATTGGCGGGACGTGTCAGGATTTCCGACCCTGGCTCCAGATCTGAGCCAGCGATGGTCTGCAAGGGGTCCTGGTTATCAATCTCCGTGAGCCAGTCATACTGCTGCCGGCAGGCTGTCAGCTCATCCTCATATTCTGACGAGTTTTCCTCCATCGCCGACAGCTTTGGGACGATGGCCGAAGTCAGGGAGGGAATAGTGGTCGCAGGAGCTCGCCATTTGGAAGGCAACAATGGACAAAGGGCATAAAGATCACCAGGCCGCATTGCGACCCACAGTGTCATTGGTGCCCATGCGCTCTCCTTCTCGCTTCCGCTACCGCCAAAGCAAGCCGAGGCGACTTCCATATCAACGAAATCGGCGGAGAATCCTTTGTTCTTCCCAAACCCAGAAGGTGAAAAGTCCTGGTCGCAAGACGTTCCGTCCACCAATTTTCTCAGATCAACCGCCAGCGTAGGTCGGTCGAATGACCAGTGGTTGTTTCGGTCCAGCTCCCATACCCGAACTGCAGCATCTGCGGTGACGGTAATAAGACAGCCTCCTAGGTTTGTGTGCACCCCCAAGGGATGCCACAGCGCCGAAACAACAGGCGACTCGGGGATAACGTGCGTAGTGGGACCGAGCTGGTAATACTTCAGACGGATGGGTGAGCGATCCGTACCAGACAGGTGCGATGAATCTGGTAGCACGGAGATGTACACTGTATGATCTGTTACGATAGCCAGAAAGGCGCCATTTGGAGAAGGAATCATCTGCCGAATCCGTTCGTAGACTGGTACGATCAGAACCTAGTCATTCATTAGCCACGACAATGAGATAGACAAGAAAAAGCTCGTGTGATAATCAGCCGTACTCTGTAATAGTCTGTCTCATCGCTATCTGACGGTCCCTCAGAGCTCCTTGTCTGACTAGAAGCGTCCTTCTTTGATCTGGACTGCTGCTGCCATACATCCTTCAGCCGAGTAAGGCTCGACCAGCGGATCTGATTGTTGACCACGGTGAAGACCTCATTTCCTCGCTTTGCTAGGGTTCTTGTCGGTCCGCTATACTCCGCCTCATTCTCCGGAAGATAACCTGGCTTTTTGGTCGATGTGCTTGCAAAGAGTGTTGCGCCGGGTGCAGGGCGCGATAGCCATGGAGGAGTGTAGCTGATGAGCTTCGGCATTGTCGGCCGTTGTCGCAAGGAAGTTGAAATTGGAACCAGAATTGAATTGGGGATGACTGAAGATTTATTCCATATCCTCAGTAAGCTGGTGGGAGGATAGATTGATTCAGATTGAAGGTTGGTTGGAATGACGGCAGCGATAGCAACAAACAGCGGGCCGGGGATTTTTTGGTTGTAGAAGGAAAAGCGCGCCAAGACAAGGTGAAAGCTCCGCCCTTGAGAGCTCTTGAGTCTCGATGTCCAGCTATCCTACGTCTTCAATCTGCATTCCCGTCATCTCCATCATTGATCTGTCTCGCACATATCCAGCGGCGTTGACTCATATTTCTTGATATAATTGCCTTGTTCTTATCCGGAGTGTACAACCGCGTCGACAATATAATGAGTACTTTGGTCCACAACACAGTCGATAGGCTGGATCGGCCTAGCGCCTATTACCTGGCAAAGGTGCGCTTGCAAACTGCTTTTGGCTTTGATCATTTCCTAATAAAGTCTTTTGAATGGCAGAACAAGAAACGCAAGTACAGCCAGGATGACTCTGAGAGGCCGGAGGACCCAGTCGACAAGTTGAAGGATGCCACAACAATCTATGTCGGAAACCTGTATGTCGGCCTATAGACCGGAACATGGCCATAAGTATGGCGCATACTGACTTTCTAAAGTTCTTTTTACACAACAGAGGAGCAAATTCATGAGCTTTTCTCAAAGTCAGCGGATCCGCAGGCCCGTCATGGATGATACCCAGAACTAACTGGCGCATATAGGTGCGGTGAAATCAAGCGCCTTGTAATGGGGCTGGATCGATACAACAAAACGCCCTGTGGCTTCTGCTTCGTGGAATACTACAACCATCAGGATGCCTTGGACTGCTTAAAGTATATCGGAGGCACCAAGCTTGATGAGCGGATTATCCGTACAGATCTTGACCCTGGCTTCGAGGAAGGACGTCAGTATGGGTACGTGGTGCTACATCTTTACCAGAAAAGAGAAAAAGAGGAGTATCTAACTTTCAGCGAAGACGAGGAAAGTCTGGTGGGCAGGTGCGTGACGAATACCGTGAAGAGTACGATCCGGGCCGTGGTGGTTATGGCCGGGCATACGCAGATGACCAGCGCAGGCGGGAAGAAGAAGAGTACGGCAAAGGCAAGTAATTGGGAAAAATTTGCGTGGTCTATTGGCGCAGACAAGGCGTTTGTACATCGACAAGGTCATCTCTATCTACCGGTAAACTGCACCGGCTGCTCAAGGAAAGGAAAATTCTACCAGATACCCAACAATCAACAATTCCTTGGTCAAGGATTGCCAAGTCTATGACTCTTTATATTCCCTTCCTCTTCGTTACCGACTCCTCCACCTGGCGCAACCACCAGGAATGTATTCTGGCATCACCTGTCAACTCGGGGTGAAAGCTTGTCCCGAATACATTACCCTGCTTGACTGCGACGATGTCGCCCGTCTCTTTATCTGCGCCGATATGTGTTCCCGCGGCGGCTAGTTTAGCTGCTCTGCCGGGGAGACTTGCTAGTACTTCAACGCCGTCGGCCATCGCCGCCTTGGCCGCCTGGCCCTGGGGTTGTTTCGAAGGCGCCACCACCGTCTCTTCCCTTTGTGTTTCGTCCACCTGGATGCCTTCTTGATGAGGCAGGATCTTTTCCACTACGGGCGCCCGGATAAAAACTGCTGGGAACGACTGCTCGGTCGGACCCAAGAACGGCAAATCTAGGGGCGCCTCGAAACTCTCCGTTTGCCGGCCAAAGTGATTTCTGTTTACGCGAACGTCGAGACCTCCGATGAGCTCCTGTCCGCCTTTCTTGGTTCGATTAGCAGATTCGGCGAGCAGGATCAACCCGGCACAGGTGCCCCATGTCGGTTTCCGATGGACCCTAAGAAAACATATTGTCAGTCGCATTGACGGGCTAGACTTGGGGTTATTGCGCGAACATACTTCACAAAATCCCTCAGAGGCTCCAAGAGGTTCGATCGGGCCGCAACGAGAGAGATAGTCGTGCTCTCGCCTCCAGGGAGAATCAACGCATCACACCGATCCAACTCCTGCGGTGTCCGAACTTCAATGAACTCCCATTGAGTAGTGGAGCTTTGTTCCGAGACTGCCTTTTTCAGCAGCTGGATGTGCTCATAGAATGCGCCCTGTAAAGCGAGAACCCCGACAGTGATGCTGGCCATGGTAATTCCTGCTTGTAGAAAATAATAACTTTTTGACTCACACCTTGGCCACTTCTCTTCGTCCTGTATACTCCCATTACCTAAGCGGGTCAACATTCGGCCGGTATTTATCAGCACGTGCTACCCCGCCTACTGATAAGATTGTTGTTCTAGTGTCAGCAAAGGATTCACGATGCCTCATAGCATATGCATTGGATATTCCCACTTTTGATGATGACGGATATGACTCGATGGCACTTATGACACTGCTTGTTTTTCTACTTCTCTTATTTTGCCGTAGCAGAGCGATCAATTAAGCCTACACAGCTAGCTCACCCTGTCCTCCCTCGTTTTTTGAAGATACAGCGCTTCTCGCGAATCTTACTGCTTGGATTGCATTGTCTGGAAAGATGGGCTCTGTACAAAATGAGACCAAACCTTCTCTTACGCGATGGTATATAGACACGCGCCAATTGACAGCGACAAATCCATCACTCCCATTGTTGGAGACCCTCCAACCATCGGACCAAGAGACAGCCAAGAAGTTCTACCACCTCAGAGACAGACACATGTCCCTCGCCTCAAACCTCCTGAAATACCTCTTCATCCACCGCTCCTGCCGCATCCCCTGGAACAAGATCAGCATCAGTCGAACACCAGATCCTCACCGCCGACCATGCTTCATCCCCTCTCCCGCCCTCTCGGAGGCCGCCGACGAACCCATCCCCAGCATCGAATTCAACGTCAGCCACCAAGCATCTTTGGTAGCCCTCGCCGGCACAATCATCCCATCATCACACGGCGCAAGCACCACTCCCACTGCGGTATTCGCCAACCCCAGCCCATCCTCTGTCCCAGCTCCCTCCGTCCCACAGGTAGGCATAGACATCACCTGCGTGGACGAGCGGCGCACACGCACCAGCTCCGCCCCATCAACCCGCAGCCAACTAGCCGAATACGTCGAGATCTTCACGGAAGTCTTCTCCCCGCGCGAGCTGGAGTCGATCAAGAACCTGGGCGGGAGATTCCCGGCTGACGCGCAGGACGCCGAAGCGGTGGAGTACGGCCTCCGCTTGTTCTACACGTACTGGGCTCTCAAGGAGGCGTATATCAAGATGACTGGTGAGGCGCTCCTTGCGCCGTGGCTGCGGGAGCTGGAGTTTACGGATGTTGTTGCCCCTGCGCCGGTGCAGGGCTCGGCCTCGGCGGGGGATTGGGGGGAGCCGTACACTGGTATCAAGACCTGGCTGTATGGGAAGAGGGTGGAGGATGTGCGGATTGAGGTGGTGGCATTTGAGAAGAATTATATATTTGCGACGGCGGCGCGAGGGGCGGGATTAGGAGCCGAGAGTCGGCCGTTGCCCCGGGATGCGGGCGTCGCTGTCTCTGTAGATCCCTGGATGGATATGGAGAAGATCGATATCGACAAGGATATTGCACCTTGTGCGACGGGTGTCTGTCAGTGTGTAAAGAAATAGTCTTGGAAAAGTCTATCTTAGCGTTTAAGCATCTGGATGAAGCGAAGCAGGGGGAAATAAATATCTATTCATCTTCATCCACACCCAACAATACAAAATAACAGTTACTATGAAGGATAACGCTATGTACACTCTGTCAGGCTCTTTGCACACAATAGTCCGCAAAATTTATAGGAAAGCAGAAAGTGAATGATCCGTAGGTCGGCTGTTCTAGGCATCTCCGGTAGTCGTATCCAAAATTAATACCGCAGGTCTATCCACAATCCATCCCTAGGCACCAAATATCTCTTAGGAATTCTAGAGCACGCGAGCTCATCTGGCCCTGTTGTCATTTCGAATATCAATACAGCCGTCAGTCGTATAAGAGGCGAAGAATAGACAGGCCGCGCCGACGTGATCGTAATGGACGGTCGTGCAACCGATCAGATCTCGACAGCCGTGGAAGTAGCCTTTTTGACTTCTGAGTTGATCTCATCGCGATCCTGATCGGAGAGCTCGAGGAGAGCCTTGAGCATGCTCTCCTGGGTTGTTTTAGTCAATCTGTCGACATCCGCAGCGGTCAAGCCCTCTGTGCTGATGGGAGGTAAGACTAGGAGGGGTCAGTTAGTCTCATATCGGGCAAAAGAAACATCACATGCACACACCTTTGAGCTTGATCACGCCAGGGTTAAACCGCATATTCCGCGGTGACAGGATATGCGAGTAGTTCTCCGCGACGATAGGCACAATTGGCACCCCCGCCTTGACCGCCAGATGGAACGCGCCCTTCTTGAAAGGCAGCAACTCGGGCTTCTCAGAGTAACTCCTCGTTCCCTCGGGGAAGATGAACACGCTCTGTCTGTACTTGCGCATCTCCTCCGCCGCACCGTCAAACGCCTTCATTGCCGTCTCGCGGTTGGCCCGGTCAATGAACACCGTCCGCGACAGCGCCATGAACCAACCCAGGAAGGGGATATTTTTCAACGACTTCTTCGCTGTGACGCTGCAGTACGGAGGGAAGATGTAGCCCAGCATGAGCACGTCGAGCTCGGACTGATGGTTGCCGATGAAGACCGCCGGCCGGGTGGACAGGTGCTCGGCGCCCTGGATAATGTCGAACTCCACGCCGGTTGTATACCGCATAACCCATTTGAAACTGCGCGCGGTGGCCCATTGGGAGACCCGGCCGTAGCCCACGAGGCGAAGAAGAATGGAGGCAATTACGCCATAGCATGCGCAAAGCAAGAGAGAGCCATAGGCCGCAAGACACCGAGCGAAAAAGGCCGCGCGGGGGACTCTTTGGCCGAGTGCGAAAAGGGAAAGCGTCACGACGACAAACGAGCTGATGCCCGAGGCGATGTAGGACAGGAGCGACATGTCAAAAGACCGGAGAAAGTAATCTTTAGGGATACGGCAAACTGTATAAGTAGCCTCGGAGTCACTAAGTCGTAATATTCACGCTCTTGCTGAGCCGTACCCCTCCGTGGCAGCTGATTTCGGGTATGAGGTCAGGCGTGGTGGTCGGAACAAGGATGCGCAGGAGACTTAGACAGCGGCAATGGCCATGACCCGAGGATGTAACAGCGGTTGGCGGGTCCGGAATTCTCAGGACTGGTAACCGGATAGAAATTAGGAATAGTGAAGCGCGAAGAATGGGTCGTCGATGCTTGTGCAGAAGATCACCAACGATATCCTGCCCGTTCAACTCTGGAACTTTTTTCCTGATTTTCGGGGCACCAACATCATCCTGCCGCTCACCGCCTTGCTGCTCTGCAATTACACCTACAAAGTACGCAGTAGAGGGGTATTATTAGTTATTCTTGAGGTAATTCCATGGTTCAGGCTCAAATATGATGGGTTTGATTTCCGTAAGAATAAGAATTGGCATAAGAATGACATCGCAGATTATGCAAGTGCCTTGTTCGACAGAGATCTATGTCCATGAATCTGTCGTCCAGGCGTCTTCGTCTCTCATATGCAGCCAATGACCAGCCCGACAAAGCCAACCCACGCTAAATATACAAGAAACAAGATCCACGAGCCTCGGCTCCCTTTTGGAGAACCTGATGCAGAGTAAATGCACCTCTAACCAACCCGGCCTGCAAAACGCCCTTATAATACTAATGCTGCGAAAATCCAAAATCAAATTCAACGCCGACTCTCATGAATGCAAGCCCCGGATAGCAGGCACCTGGTGAATAAAGGGGGAGCAAGTAAGATCCAGAACTGGATCGATGCTGGAAAGTTGACAGCAAATCAAGTCATGTCCTCATCATCCTCCTCGTCATCGTCCAGAGATTCCATGGCATCCTTGATGTATTGTGCTGCCTGAAACCGAACCCGTTAGCATTCTCTGGTAGGTAATATGAGGACAGAAGAAGTGATGGGCATACCTTAGGATCCAAGTTCAAAGCAGTTGTGAAATGCTTAATGGCATTGGCTTTGTCGTGAAGCATCTTGTAGAGCTTACCCAACAGATAATGCACGTTGGCTTCATCTGGAGCCATGTCTTTGAGAATCTTCAACTCGGACAGGGCCAACTTGAGCTCCTGGAGCTTCATCAATGCGCGAGCCTTGCGGAATCGCGCGAGGACGGAATGAGGCGCCAAGGAACAAGCGCGACCATATTGCACGAGAGCCGCTTTAGGATTGTTCATTTTTTCCAGTACCAGACCAATGCAGCAGATCAAAACTGCGTTGGTCGGGTTGATGCTTGCCGCATTCCGGAAGTGTTGTTCGGCAAAGTCCAGTTTACCCATTTTGTCATAGACCGTGCCCAATCCGTACCAAGCGTTGTAATGCCGACTATCAGCGCTGATACCGTGACGGTATGCATCCAGCGCCTTGTCGTATTCTTCGTTGGCAACATACTCGTGCCCTTGAAGAGTAAACCCGTAGGCAAACTGGGGATCCAGCTGTGTCGCCCGCTTAAAGCACTTCAAGGCCTGGTCATGGTCCCGCTGGTGGGAGAAAGAATTACCGATGGCGCACCACGCCTGTGGCGACAGGCGGTCTGTTTCCATCAGCTCATGCGCCAAATAGGCTAACTCAACATCGTTCTTCAGATGCCAAAGGACAGTCGAGTAGATCTCCATGTCTTCTAAGCGCGAGGGTGCCATGGTCTTCACACGGTAGAAGTACTTTTCGGCCTCTGAATACATCGCCTGCTCATAATACGCTCGTCCAATCTGAGCGAGAACCCACGGCGTTTCCCGTTGGCCCTGAGAGAGCGAATTGAAGATCTGGATTGACTCCGAGCATCGGTAGCGACACAAGGCAAAGAATCCAGAAGCAAGTTTCGAGAATAGCTCCAGCAGCCAGGTCAACGCCTCGATTTCTTTTGACCTTTCATGTGCAGCGCCTTTGGAGATGGCGTGAGTGTGTGCAGACGGTACCGACCGACCGTCTCTACCATCTGCATCATGATGTTCGCTGCCATGTTTTCGACTGCCACTCACTACTCGTCCCATGGTGGTGGTTGTAGTACGGCCCTTCGTACCCGTGGCTTTCGCCTTCTTGACCTCTCTAGCATCCTTGACTCCCAGTGCAGATGCCGACAATTTGCTGGTCGTGGGTTTAATCTGGTTGAAGAGTCGCACACTCCGCCGTTGGGGCGCTCCTGGTTCTGTGGGTTGTGATGTGGGTGGATGCGCTACCTGACCAGAAACAGTTCGCTTGCGGTCCCCGACCCTGGGCGCAAGTGTAGCCTCCCGGTCTGTCTGCGCTGAAATTTGGTCCTCTGGCTCAGTCCTGATTCTTGTCCTTGGTCGGATCCCCGTCGGTTTCATCTTGGGCGGGGGGTCCATAGGATACTCGCCGCTTATTGCCTGGATAGTCCTGTTTTTCCTTGCAGGAGCTAAAGGAGGGTCCCAAGGAGCGTCCACACCGTTCATTCCATTGGCTAACCGGAAGTCATCAGATCCGCTGCTTTGTCCGCTCGGCGTTTCCGCCCCTTCATGCACGATTGATGTTGGCACTCCCGATGACGCCACGCTTACTGTGCTTCCATTTAGTTTTTCCCACAAGGCAGAGCTCCCATGGCTGGTACCTGAATCACTGCGAGAGGTTGTCGAAGCAAAAGGATCGGAACTTGGATTGACATTCGCCTGCGCTTGCAGTGGCCCATTTGTGTGTACAGACTTATCGGATATTGCCTCAGCGTCCTCCGGTTGTGATGAAGACAATACAGCCAGCAATTCAGAATTCATCTTGTAGATGTTCGGCACACGGACATTGACGCCTTGGCGGTAGGACACAATTAGCCATGGGTAGATGTAGTACGTTTATCCTCCAAAGCTTACCGGTATCGCACAGCCCTTGGAACGCGTCCCACATGAAGGGATTCAGCTTCAGAGATTCAACATAGCATTCTACAGCTTTGTTGATGTCCTTATGCGCATGCCATAGTTTACCTAGCAGGCAGAATACTGCCGCTGCATCCGGCAGGTGTTGTCTTCGCGTCTCACTGTGCTTATCTAGAAAAGAAGATGCAAATGTCAGTAACAGAAAACCAACATGATAATCCAAGTCGAGTGCAAGACTCAGCGCAAGGAATGCTTACTCCAGTGATTCTTGGAAGCCCAAAGGCCTTTACTTCGCTCTAACGCTGTGATACCTTCCAGATACTTTCCTAGGTCCAAGCACGCTTGCGCAAAGACATAAGAGCAGCCGAGGTGGGTACCTCTCGATCCAAAATTTCTGCTGTAATCGTATGCGGCTTTGACTTGACCGTTCTGAAGGTGACAGAGAGCGAGTAAATATGACGCTTCCGCCGTTCGCGGCTCGTAAGCATGTAAACGACCGGCGAGGAACAGCGCATTGCGGCACAAATTGTTATCGAGATGATAATATATTAGCTGCCTAAGCTGGCCTGAAATGTAGGATATTGATGGCGACATGGTTGCGTGTTCTAGGTATGCGATACTAGGGGAGAAGTGTTGGTGTTGTGACGCCAGGGTACTGAGTACGCGGGTCAGAGTCGGTGAGGGGATGTTCTCGAGCGATAGGCGAGCATGAGGTCGGCCGTGATCGCAGGCCGTTCTTTTCTGATAATTAAGTCCTGGATGTGTCGACAAACAGAGGCGAGGAAACGACGATGCGAAGTTCCCTTTACTGCGGAGACTAGTGGTCCACGTCCAACACAACAAAAGGATACAACACAAAGAGCCACGGTTTAGAGTAAGCGCTTTGCAGTGTTACAAAATCCTTTCATCAGCCTGTCCACCTTCACGTTGTGAATTCCAGATGTCGACTCCGAGGTGAGGCCGTGTCGAAGCAAAAGTGAATGGATGACGTCCAGGACGACTCGTGACGCCCTCCAGGCAAAGCAAGAGCCTCCAAGGGAAATCAAAAAGGCATATCGGGAGAGGAAAACCGGTCCAGAGTTGAGTATGACAAGCGAAAGGCGCGCAGCTAACGGCTTCCCGAAACAAGAGGAGCGGGGGAGGAGAAGTGTCAAGTCGATCGATCGTGTCAGGCCAGATCCAGGTCCAGGTCGTGCCTTTTTTGGAGCATGCGGATGTTTTGGGGCGGCCGAGTATAACAGATTAGGAAAAGTGGCTGGTGCTGGCGGAGGCGCGGGCGCTTGTCTTGTCGTGGCGGGCAACCAACCATGCCGCTACTACTTTACTACTTCAGTTCGCACGAGACAACATCAGGAAGAGGGGAACATGTGTTTAGAATTATAATACCTTGTGCTATTATACTTAATATAATCTGTATGGGGATTTACTGAGCAGATATTTGATCTACGTCTACATTTATCGCCCTGTGTCGGTTGCCTCTTCTTCTCTTTGACATTACTGAACATTCCGTCACTATGGCGCAGGTACATCATTTCCTCTACCATCCGCATTTTCGATCCTTGATGTTCACAGAATGAAAGATCAAAAGGAGAGAAGATATAAGCGATATACTGACTCGTTATAGAAAGCAGCCAAGACACTTGCTGCCCGCAATGCCTCCCTTCTCTTGCGCACGCATATAATCACCCTCTGTCTGCATTCAATCTTCTTACTCCTGCATTGGACCTTCAACCGTCCACGCTTGTTAAAGCCGTACTTCTTCCTTGCATGTCCGACACTCGCCATCGAATTCTATCTTGAACGATTGGGACGTCCAAGCTACAACCCCGCCGACGGTTCCCTGCGGTCTCCCGGAGAAGACCTCGGAGCTTCCGGTCTGACGGAGTACATGTGGGATGTCCTTTACTGGACTTGGGGCTGTATGGGGGCGGCTTGTCTATTTGGAGATCGCGCTTGGTGGTTGTGGATCGTCATTCCCTTATATTCTGTTTGGTTGGCCTATACCACATTCACTGGGATGAAGAGCGGCTTGGCCGGAATGGGTGGAGCGGACACACCCGTCGCAGAAAGTAAGAGACAGAAGAAGATGGAAAAGCGTGGAGGACAGCGCATGCAATACCGGTGATTGCGGCTCCATGCCGACTGTATTATCATACATTAAGAGTTACGGATCGTTGGGCCCTGATCGAGACAACACCTTTGAACAGGGAGACGAATGGATGGAATCGGTCATGAACTTTTGGGAAACGGAGATATGGATAAACATGGAGTCAAAAAGAGAAATGTCCTATTACATTGCCAAAAGTCACGTACATATTAGTGGGGGAACCTCACTCTGACATAGAAATCAGATAGCGGAACGAGAAAGACGTAAAACAGCCCGAGAAGTTGTGTACATGTTTTGAAAATCTAGAGGAATAGATGGCGTACGACAATCAGTGAAAACTATATGGGGAATAGTGCTTCAGAAAGTCAAAATCGTCATGATCCATCTGGAAAGCAATGTATGAATGGTGGGAATGAAGAAACAGCAATGGGGAATAAGTCGTGGGAAACATGAGAACACATATTGGCCACTGTACTTCGTACAACGGTAGCAAGACATTTTTACCTCCACAGTTTTCTGGACTATAACTCGTCCTTAACAGGCGTATCATCGCCGCTAGTGAGGACCACCACTTTTGATGTTGCTGTCTCTACCGCAGCCGAAGCAAGGCTGCTGGCACTAGAAGCCAGGTTTGCGAGCTGTCCCTGTGCTCCTTCTACAGCCTCCGCCAGCTTGCTCGTGGCGCTGGCAAAAGCTCCTTGTTCCGCTTCAGTTGGACTTGCTGACTGAAAGACTGCATTTCTGATGGCTGATTCGGCAGATGCGTATGCATGCTCGAGGGCTTCCTGAGCGGCTTCCAAGTATCCTGGTTCAGTTCCGTAAACGGCTTCGCTGATGTGGGCGGAGGCCGCTGACATAGCGCTGCTAGCTGAAGATGTGGCCTTTTCGAAGGGACCCTTGGGGGTACCATACAGCTGGACACTCACGGCATTGACCGCAGACTGGAACTGTTCGTTGGCATTTTCCAGAATGTTCTCAACCGATGGAACGTTCGTTATCGAGCCAAATGCAGCAGAAGAGGTAGTGGTATGGTCGCCAATCACATAACTCGAAGCCGCTGAAAGCGCGGAGGCTGGGTATGGGGTTTCGCAGATGGCGTGCAATCTGCTTAGAGCTTTCTCCGTAAAAGAAGGTTCTTTGCCGACAATCAGCTCAGATACTAATTGTTCGATTGCCTCGTATTGAGGAGTCAAATCACTCAGTGCCGGGGGCGTGTACTGCGATCGAGAGCCATAAAATTGCTCGCTAGCCGTAGAAACAAGACTCTCCCAGTTCTCGGATGCTTTACTAGCCATTTGTTCAAGCTGTCCTGTCGGAGTAGGGGTACCATACACCGCTTGAGAGGCAGAGGACACGAATGCAGAGTAATGGTCATGTGCCATACCAACAGCCTCGTAGTAACGTCGTTGTGCGTCAAGAAGGATACGGTTGTGCTCGACAGCTGTTGTTGGAGTTGCCGTCGCTCGGACTCTGTCAAGTTGGGCCGAGGCGAGGCTAAGGCCTTCACTCAGCTTCGAGGAAGCCACAGACGAGATATATGCAAGTGGCGTAACCTCTGCTGCCATTGAGGTGATGCTAGAAGCGGCCTGATGAGCCAAGGACGCGACGCTGCCATCAGACCAAGCTTGGCCGGCGGCACTTGTTACTTGCGCGAACTGGTCATCAGCCTGGCTGACAAGCTCCTGCAATTGCTCGGGAAAGCCATGATGCTCGGAGGCATCTTGTTTCGGCACAGACTCAGCCGCAGCAACACCCCAGGCCATCTTGACCGGCTCAACGCTTTCGCTTGCGTCTGCTTCTGACACCGATGCGGGACTCACTCCGTCTCCTGCAGATGATACATCACTGGCTCTGGAGTGTTTTGGCAGACTATCATCGTGCGATACAGGTGATTCGTCATGGGTCAATGGGATATCATCATCAAGACCCAGATCATTTTCAGGGTCTCCTTTGCCGTGAGCTGCTGTGTCTTCAGGATCCGGGACTGTGCCAGATGTAGCTTGCTCAGAGCTCTCCATGGATTGATGGGTTTCAGTATCGGCATTGTCAGCCTGGGCACTTTCCGACTCGTCCGTCTTGCTGCGTTTCGGTAGTGGAGGAGGGTCCCCAGTTCTTGTTTCAAAATCATCACTTGCTTCGCGAGCCGCGATCTTCCATCTGCCAACGTCTTTGAGCCTGGCCAGCTCCTTTGCAGCGTCTTCTGCGACCTCCATGCCACGGCCTAGAATATCATTGGCCAATGCCTTAGCTTCCTCGACTTTCACATGCTGCATTCCGACATTGGAAATGTCATTTTTCCAGTCTTCGAATTGGGCTTTGAGGGCATGGTACTTCGCCCAATCCTTGTATGTGACACCTTCCATCCATGCCCATCGCATACCAATTTCCTGGAGACCCAGGTCTCGCACACTATCCAGAACATCGAGCGTAGAGTTGACTGCTGCTGAAGTACGCCTGATTAACTCTTGGTCGAATGAGTTCCGCCATTCCCGAACTGCATGTGCGCGATCTCTGACAGAAATGGCAGCCCGTCTGATCTCCTTCAAAAGCTCATCCTGGACCTTTCCCTCCTGGTCGGGCGCCTCCTCGCTTGGGAGTGATTCGGCTAATTCGTTAATACGGAGCTTGACAGACGAGATCTCATCCTGCACGACAGTTTCTAGAGCTGTTATAAGACTCTCGGCATGACTGTTTACCCCGCTTCTAATGTAGCTTTCCACTATCTCTTCCACGCGTTCCTCGAGATCTTCAGCACCCTTTTCCACGGCAGTGGCGAACTTTGTCTGCCATGATTGAAGGTCTGAAGCAATCTTTTCGCGAGCTTGCGCGGTCTGCTCGGCAGGTGACAGTGTGGTGTGGGTCACAGGGGCCACAGTTGCAGTGGTTGTCATGGCTGATTCAAAGTCCGGGCTCTTCTCAGCCGATGTGACGGCGGATTGCGTCTGCTGATCCATAGAACTGAGGATCTTTCGTAAGTACCTATACTCTAGAAATCTTTGAAGTGTGAAGCTTACCTATCAGCCTCATCCATGACTTTTCGCAGTCGTCTTCCTTCCCGATAGCTGGCTAGTCGCTGTCCAATTTTGACTAATTGAGGCTCAACATTTTCAGAGTATAAACCCGTCAGTTTCGGCCATAGAGCACTATTCGCAAAATAGATCACGGATGACCAAGTGCTTTGCGCGTATGGCAGCACGGTAGTCGCCAGTACATTCTGGCCAGACGCATATGTCTTCCCAATAAATGGCCTCGATCGAGCAAAGACGGGGAAAACGTAACCATCCCACACGGTTATGACGGCGCCGTTAGCTTTGTTGTAGTAAGGAAAAACGACATCTTTTGCATGTTGCACATATGGATCGACTGTGGAATTGTACAATCCTGTTGCGCTTTCTTTCACATTCTGTAGACGAGGGATAACCTGGGCCTCCCACTGCTGCTGGCCATAGGCTCGAGCCCGGTCCAGAGCAGGAGCACCATATTGATCATATCCCCGTCTCGCTACTGTCGCTGCAGGGGTGTAGACATGCTCGTTCACGACTTGTACATATGGACGAGCAATTTCAACATAAGGTGCACCGTATCTATCATAGTACGGCAAAACATAAGGCTCAATGTGGGATCGCACCACCAGGTATGGCTTGCATACTCGCGGTGACGACTCATTCAATTCCGAAAGATGCGAAGGGCACCTAAAAATCGGTGCGAGCAGAACATACCAGATACAAAGTCTGCAAATTATTTCCTGTTAGCCCGAGTCATACCATCGTCGAACATCACAAAGGACAGCATACCGCACAACCAGACCAAATGTCCATCTGAAAGGATTCGTCTTTCTCGGTCGGGAGCGAAGCTCCACCGACTTGACAATGCCGTCCGAGGCGTGTCCATTCTCCACGGTCGCCATTGTATAGTCAATTCGCAGGTCAGATGTCGCGTGGAGTACTGATTTTCCGCTGCGAAATGCTGATTGACGCGGTATCGCGTCTTCGAATTGGCCTGTCGTGGGCAAATCTCTGGCGTAATCCTATAGATCACCGGGAAGGCATCCCGAGGTCTAATCGAGGGTCAAGCTGATTTCGTTCAGACGGTAGTGGTTGACTATCGTTTGAACGCCTGTCAATTTACGCCGGAAATGTAGACGCGCGACGATGTTCCAGATCTTGGCGGAGACCAGATAATCAACGGTTGTCTTGCACAATCGGAGCCAGCAATCGCCAAATTTTGATGTTAGACTCAGCGAGGGCTATAAAAATGGTTGAAAAAGAGATCAGAATCAAATGATCACAGAAATGGCATCAAGCTGCAGCAGGTTATAATATTTGTTTTCCTTGCTCCATCGGTGAGGTCATCGCTCAGACATCAGTGGCGTAGCTGATCGTATTACCGTGCTTTACACTCTTATGGCTTACAATACAGCAAGATCTGCATGACTTTTGGTAAGATACAGTAATATCACATGACTTGAACACTCACTCCGCTGAGTAATCATAGAGACCGCTTTGGATATTTGATATCCATGATCATAATCATCTGCCTGCTTGGACAACTTGCCACTCTCTGGCATAGTGGAAAATAGATGCAGAATATCGCTTAGTGTGTAAGCCCCAAGACCGTCTTACTTACATCCTTGACTCCTTTCCAAAGCGAACCACCACAACAACGAGCCTGCAGGAACCTGGCTCATATTCCATGGTGACTACTTCATGTTCCTCCTTTCTTCTTTGACTTGGGACAAGGTACTCCATACATTGTCGATCTTTGAGCTCAACTGTCATTCACCAGAATCGCAGATTCACCGATAATCCCTCTTATCATGACAAATTGCAACCCATCCTAAGAATCGTCGGATAGACGCCGGAAACAACGCTGTTCAAAGCATGGATTTTGCGCAGGAGCAACCCCGCCAATATGCGGGCCACACAACTTTCCCAGACCTGATGAACGATTCTGCTTTTGCGACGAACAACAAGGGGAAGGAAAGGGATTTCGAGGAACCAGATACATGTCGGATTTGTCGCGGTGAAGGAACACTGGAGGAGCCACTGTTCTACCCTTGCAAATGTAGCGGCAGCATCAAGTTTGTTCACCAGCCTTGCCTGGTAGAATGGCTGTCGCATTCTCAGAAGAAGCACTGCGAGCTTTGCAAGACGCCTTTCCGATTTACGAAGCTATACGACCCGAACATGCCTCGAAACCTCCCCGCGCCTTTGTTCTTGAAACAGCTATTTATCCATAGCTTCCGCACTGTTGTTACATGGCTACGATTCATCCTGGTTGCGTTTGTCTGGCTGGGGTGGCTTCCATGGTCTATGAGGGCAATTTGGAGAGCACTGTTCTGGCTTGCGGATGGCCACTGGTCCGGCGGTGACGCCTCTCAACAGCTTCAAGGGAACGCAACTACTTCCCTTGCAGCCGGAGTGACTACCTCAAACTTGCAGACTCCGAGTGCTGCCTTGTCAAATGCGACGAATTCATCATCATTTTACTCGCCAATGTCATCGATGTTCACTTTCCCCTCTGGTGACCCGCTTCTGCTTACAGTCGCTAAGAAGGTGATGTCCGCGCTGTTCTTTTCAGCCATACCATCGGGAAGTGGTTCGTCGAACTCGCGGCCGTTGAATGTGACTACGGGACTGTATAAGCACCGCCACCCCTCGTGGCTTTCGGACGTGAAGTTGCTCAACTCCTTGACCCCATCGCCCACCATCAATAATATTATCATCGACACGTTGGAGGGGCAGCTTATCACGCTGCTCGTCGTCGTTTCGTTTATACTCGTCTTTTTGATCCGAGAATGGGTTGTTCAACAGCAGCCAATGGCCAATATTGCTGATGGTGAACGCGAAGCAGCAGTGCAGTTGATAGCGAATAACCGTCCAAATAGGAATGACGACCGTCCAAGGCCTGAGCCCCAGGCTCATGTGCACCGTGCGGATGTGTTAGGGGACGAGGGAGAGCATATGGCAGACCACGGCACCGATCATGATGACATTGGTTTACACGATATTCATTTTCTCCAGCCAACTCGCAGGCGTTCTCTTCAAAGCGGCGAAAGCGCTGATCTGCCAGCGGCCGGGCCTGTGGAAAGGGCTGGTCCCGCAACATTTTCAGAAAATGGTAGTGATAGCGACAATGAAGCGAATGCCCGCCATTTGGCGAGAAGATCGCCTACTCGAGCTCACCAGGGAGGTTGGGCTGGCGTTGAGACTTTCAGAGACCTGTGGTCCCGCGGCAATGGTGACCCTGAGCAGATTCTAAGAATCATTAGAGAAGATGGTCGGGAAGAGGAGCTTGGCTGGGTAGTCACAGCCATGACAAGACTTCAACAGAATGACACCCCTCGATTCTCTGAAGCTCGCTCCAGCTCCAGCACGCAATGGGATGACCTCGGGACCCCAGGATTTCGAAGCCGTGCTTCTTCCGTAGAGTCTTCTCATCCCGCTGAAATCCCAGATTCAGCGCCCACGTATCGGGCCTGGGATGCCGCAGACATGTCCAATTCAACTTTTGAGGCAGACTCGAGTACACATACTCATGAATTCACCTTCGGCTTCCCTGAATTGGGGCGCGGGTCAGAAATCAATACAGGAAGTAATGGTGAGGGGCAGTTGAACGACACAAACAACGGTGATGAGGTCTCCAGCAACCCACCGCCCGTGAGCCCACAAGACTTGCCGACCGTGGGTCATACAAATGATGAAACGGCACCTCCTGACGCTCAAGTTGACCCTCCTGCTGCCGCACCTCCTAGGAGCTTCGCTGCCAAAGCTTTTGAATGGTTTTGGGCTGATCTGGTACCACGTGAGCAGGATCAGGAGGGCGCGCCACGAGATGACGAGGCAGTGGTGGAAGATCTTGCGGCAGAAGCACCATTTGTACCAATCCGTAACAACAGACGTCCTGCCAATGATGTGCAGCCAAATCAGGGCATTGGTGCGGATGCAGGAATTGATCCCAACGACCTGGATGCTGTTGAAGAAGGTGATGATCTAGAAGGAATCCTCGAACTTATCGGCATGCAAGGCCCCATATTTGGCTTGCTTCAGAACGGAGTGTTTAGCGCTCTTTTGATTTCATTTACAGTGGCTATTGGGGTCTGGCTTCCCTATTTGTGGGGAAAGATCGCACTCGTCCTCCTCGCAAACCCCATTCAACTCATCTTCGGGGTACCTGTGACTGCAGTATCGGTTATCGCAGATGTCACACTTGACACTCTTATTGGCAGTCTGGGCTATCTCATGTATGCGGTCAGCCTTGTCTGCAAAGTTCTACTTGGCCCCTTGAGTGCCTTTGTCCCACTAGGCGATTGGATTCCCCAAACGAAGTCCATCACGAGTGCATCGTTGTCGCTTATCGATGCAAGCAGTCACCGGTTGAAGAACGTGGTCAGCGCGTTCTTTGTTTTCCACGAATCTGACGTTCCAGTGTTCTCTGTTCTGTCTCATCAGGCGCTCAGGATCCATCAAGCGCGCATCTCTGGTCTTTGTCAGTCGATTGTTACTTTCGTCAAATTCATAGTGCACGATTTGCCCCTCCAGATCACTACAAATGGACTCCTAGGCGCTTTATCCTTTGATCGTCAAAGCATAGACTTGAGCAGTTTTTTGGCACAGGCTCGACAGCAGGTGTACAGCTTTGCTGAACGCCCTTTCTTCCCAGGGAAAGGCGCGAAGTGGTTCGATGCCACGGTGACAGGGGCGACCTCCACCAGTTTGGCTATCGATCCCGAATTGGCGGTTTGGGATACCAAAGACCGTATTATTGCCATTGTTATGGGTTATGTGCTTGCATCGATTTTGGGACTCCTCTACCTTCGTATTACTAGCCTGTTCACAGGGGCAAGTCGTGGACAGAGGGTCGAGGGCCTCGTCGCGGATGTTCTCCACCAAGCCGGTGGAGTGATGAAAGTCATTTTGATCATTGGAATTGAAATGATTGTCTTTCCACTGTACTGTGGTACCCTGCTTGACGTCGCCTTGCTCCCTCTCTTTGAGAACGCTACGATCGCCTCCCGGCTGGAATTTACCTCCTCCTCTCCACTTACATCACTTTTTGTGCACTGGTTCATAGGCACTTGTTATATGTTCCATTTTGCTCTATTTGTTTCGATGTGTCGAAAAATCATGAGGAGTGGTGTTCTCTGTAAGTGCTCTAAACTAAGCCTGTTCGAACATTCCTTCGCTAACTATGACTGACAGACTTCATCCGCGACCCCGATGACCCGACTTTCCATCCCGTGCGAGATGTACTTGAACGCAACATCACCACTCAACTGCGCAAGATAGCCTTCAGTGCTCTCGTATACGGGGCTCTGGTCATCGTCTGCCTCGGTGGCGTTGTCTGGGGCCTGTACTATGCCTTTGATGGGGTGCTGCCTGTTCGGTGGTCTGCCACAATCCCTGTGCTCGAATTCCCCGCTGATTTGTTGTTCTACAACTTTGCTATGCCCCTTGCCATACGGTCTATCAAGCCCTCTGACGGCTTACACAAGCTTTACAACTGGTGGTTCCATAAATGCGCGCGATTCTTACGACTTAGCAGCTTTTTCTTTGGTGAAAAGCACACCGATGAAGAAGGTTATCATGTGAGACGGACTTGGTTTGATCTTCTTTCGGGAAAGAAAGGCGACACTGAACACCCCATCGTCGGTGAGTCTGAGCGTCACAGCGCAGGCGAAAAGCAGCTTAGTGCTTACTTCGTCCGGGACGGCAAATTTGTACGGGCTCCATCTTCGGATCAAGTGCGTATCCCAAAGGGCAACCCAGTGTTCTTGGAGGTCACCGACAACAACGAGCGGGTTGATGGCGCTCCGGATCCGGACGAGGGTCTACATGGTCGTACCAACGACATGTTCACTAAGGTCTACATCCCACCCTCCTTCCGGACCAGAATTGCGGCGTTCATCTTCCTGATCTGGGTCTTTGCCGCTGCTACCGGGGTAGGCACCACAATTATTCCCCTAGTTATTGGCCGAAAGATCATGTTGGCATGCTTCCCCGATCGGCCGATGAATGATATGTATGCGTTCTCTTTGGGCATCTGCATTTTCGGAAGCGTTGCCTATCTCATGTTCTATTGCCGGACCTTCTTGGTTACGATCCAGGATCGTCTTCGCCCTTACCTTCGTTCGCCACGACAGGCTTTGCTCGGATTCGGAAATGTCGCACTAAGCGGTCTGCGACTAGCTTACGTAGTGCTCGCATTCTCGGTTCTACTACCGTCCTTGTTCGCTCTAGTCATGGAGCTTTACGTGATTGTTCCAGTGCATACGTACCTGGGTGGAACACGGGCGCACGTCATTCACTTTGTGCAAGACTGGACGCTTGGGGTGCTGTATGTGCAAATGGCTATCAAGTTTGCTCTATGGCATTCTACTTCGCGACCTGCAGCGGCCCTCAACGGTGTCTTCCGGGACGGCTGGCTGAAACCGAATGTCCGTCTTGCCACCCGAGCAATAGTGCTTCCCGTCACGATTTTGGCGACACTTGCGGTGGCTCTCCCAATTTCTTTCGGGTTCGCGCTGAACTCGTCTGTCTTCCGTGACACCCCAGATATCCAAGCCAAGGTCTATCGCTATGCGTTCCCTGCCACTTTGCTTCTTAGCTTTGTCGCATGGCTTGTCTATATGATCCGTCGACAGATTGATATCTGGAGAGTCAACATCCGTGATGATGTCTACCTGATTGGGGAGCGCCTGCACAATTTCAGGGAAAAACGTGCAAGGGATGTTGGTGTTTCTCGACGAGTGATTACCGGGTAACCCTGCACCATTAGAATTTTTTCGCTGTTTTCCTTTATTTTCTCTTGTGTATATTCCACATCTCAATGCATCGATAGAAGGTTGTTTTTTTTATTTTCTGATTACTCACGTTATCATTGACAAGAGGAGACGGTTGCCTGGTCCCATCCTCTGCCAAGTCAGCACACTTTCTCCGACGGTCCCGTACTAGGCAGCTCACACAGCTCACATGCTAAGTTTGTACAACATACGAATCTCAAGATGCACACCGATGAAATTTCGTGGCTTCCATCTGCACTCTGTGGCAGCTGTGTGACTGAGGGAAATGGAAAGAAACTGGCCGTGCTGCTAATGTCCTACATCGTCTTCATACAGTATACAAATGCTTTTGTAGTCCGCACTATCAGTCTCTGCCAATAACCTGGAGGATGACGGTAGATCGTCATGCGATCACTCTCCCACTAAGTAGTGTGCAACTACTCTACTCTACTCGACAGATACGATCGCAATAATCTTGTAGACTTGTCTGGTGGATTGAAGGTGGGCCTGATATCGCAGCTGCCTGCCACGTGACTGGCCAAGAGGTGTGGCTTGGCGATCGAGGCTTTGCTCTTCACTCGCCACTCCCTATTGGTTAGGCAACAGGATTCCTGCCCACCTCCAGATCTATTCTTATGCCTGGCCATCGCTCTCTCCGTGCAAATTCATGCTCATCTAACGCCAAATTGCTGCAGAAAGTAATCTTTTCTTCACATCATCTCTCGTCTTTTCGTTACTTCTCAAAACCATGTGTCCTCAATGCTGAAGTATCAAGTCCGCTGCGAGGCCAGATCGTAACTAAGACCCGCCTCGCCACTTGAGTGCTTACTATTGCGCGCATTCCCCTAATCATTCTACCTTTCCCCGGACTCTGCACGCCAAGATGTCCGTTCTCCGTCATGGAGGTTCATACCTCCAGCGACGTCTTACCAAAATGTACACAGATACGAAGACCTCATGTGAGAGTGTAACGACGGCTTCGAAGGCTGTCGATGATCCGGAGCTCGTGGCTCTGCATCGGAGCTTTGGGACGCAGCGGGATCGGCTTCTTGCTTGGGGTCTAGACTGGAGCGACGCTGGCGCCGCGCAGCCAAATGATATCGATGAATCGCTCACCCAGGCTGGGTTTAGCGATGTGGTGGAAAGTGTTATGTCTTCCATCCAGGAATTACTAAGTGAAGCGGAACGCATCCAACATGGGGGCTCCTCCGATCTACCTCCCAAAGGCGCTCAGAAGGACTCGACCTCGAAAGACAGCCTTCCTGCCCTACCGGTCAAGACGCACTGGACTAATGAAGACATCGCACGCTCCAAAAGCCTCCTTGCTGACTTGACTGCTTGCATCGACACTCTGTATGATTTGTCGCGCTCGCGCCGAAACATGACCTCCAGCGGGCAGTCGGCTGTGCGGGGTCGGCAACGACACGCGCTCAGGACGGGAGACGAGTCTGTCTACTCAGTCTATCCTGACTCCAAGTCCTATCACGGCTCTCCGCTTGATACTAAGGAGGCCTACCACAGCCCCAAAGCGCATCGAGATCCTTTCGACTATGCGTCGCCCGTTGTCAGCGCTTTCGAGAAGCAGTCACACAAATCTTCTCTTTCATCACAGAGCTTCCTCATTGATCGCTCTGCTTTGCAGCTCTCCGGTGCGTCTCACGACAACAGCCCACCGCCGTATGAGATGGTAGCTGCTTCCACGAATTCTCGGGCCATCGGACGTATCAAGACATCCGCTTCTCCGCTCTTGGCGGGCGCCAAGGAGTCTACCGTATCCATCTTGGTTGAGTATACGCCCATGATGCTGGAAACTCAACGCGACATCGCTTTGCCGGAACAGGAGCGACTCGAACATGTGCAACAGACTCTTGATCAGCTCGTCCAAAACGCAAGGGTATCCCATCTGGGTTTGATGAGATTCCTTGGCTTCTACATCGACATGCCCAATTCGCGATACGCGTTTATCTATCAAATGCCGATCGACTACTTCCCCTTCCTGCACAATCCATCCGATCTCCTGAGTGGCCTGAAGCCGAAACCTCTAGTCGCTCTCTTTCAAACCGGCGATGATCAACGGGTTCCCAACCTTGAAACCCGTATGCGGCTGGCTTATGACCTTTTGATGGCTGCGCTACACCTTCGAAGCCAGAATCTCGTGCATGGAAACATCAACAGCGGTAACGTGCTCATTTTCCCTGGTGCGACCAGCTCGAATAACGACGAAGTGGCCTTGACGGAGGATCTTCGACGGCCCTATCTGACATCCTTCGCTCAATTCTCTGGTACTGCGACATCGCCCGAGCCTCTGTCTTCGAGCATGTATCGTCATCCCGACGATAAGAGGTCCCTTGAGGATGATGCGGCCTGGTCCTATGATCTGTATTCCCTAGGTCTCGTGTTGATGGAAATTGGCCTGTGGACGCCGATCAGCCGGCTTTGGAAGATGAAATACACCAATTCGATGTTTAAGCAGAGAATCGAGAACGTTTATCTGCAGAAGCTGGGTCCGAAGTGCGGCAGTGCATTTCTTCACGTCGTCCAACTTTGTCTGGACGCCCCCAATTTCCATCTATCAACGCAGCCATTCGAGGATTTCAACTTGAGAGTTCCTCAGACGTATCATTATCCTGTTTTGGATCTTTCTGCACCAGACGGCATCTTTTCTTTCTCCATGAACTTCCTTTATACAATGTGCAAGATTGTTTGGTCTTGCTGCAGAATTGACATTTTCTCCGCACCGGCTGCTGAGGAGTTGGATGATTGCCTCCCACTTGCGCTCGTTCCTCGAACTGAGACAGAGAATGTGCGCAAGAGTCCTCAAAAATATGAGCCTGAACCTCAGCGACTGACACGTCGCAATGGTTCGTATCCTGCTCTTCCAGTGCAAGAGATGCGTGTCTTGAGGGAGAAGATGGGCTTGGAGGAGAAGAAGGCGAAGAAGAGGACATTTAAAAAGCTTACCAACGTCGAGATTCCTCAAGACCACCTCAACGAATGGAACTTTCAGATGCTTCCACGACTGAGAAAACTTCTTCAGAAGGTTCTGAAAGACTCATCCGAATCCTGTGGTGTCACTCTGATGATGACTGGCGAGTCGGCCGAAACCGCCAAAACGACCATCTGTGTTACCTGCGCGAGTGCAAAGAAGGTAAGAGCCGCCTTGAAGAAGTATTTTGTGCTCGACGACAGGGAAGATTGGGACATCATCGTGCTTCGTGGGGATATCCAACGCTCCAAAGTTCCCCGAAAGAAAAGGCGCAGGCCGGCAAAGTCTAGATCGCAGACGGCGGGTGCTCCGGCGTTTCCCGAGCGGGATCTCAATCCCTGCTATCAGCCACGACCGCTTTGTGGCGCGTCCATTGGCGCCTTTCAGAATGATGAGCATCTTCCTCCTGTGTCCTATGGGGGTGCCATCTTGGTCGACGGTATGCCTTATGGTATGACAGTCCATCACATGCTTGAGGCACCTAGTGATGATGAGGCAGAGGAGGAGGTGGTGAATCGGAATGTCGGGGGGCCATTTCGCTCAGCTGGGAATTGGCCAGGAGAATCCGCCCCTTCGAACAACGATTTCATGTACACCTGGTGTGACGAGGATCCCTCTGAAGTTGACCTCGAATTTGAAATCTCGGAAGACGAGGATGGCGATGACGTCTCCCTCTCTCAGAGCTTGGAAGGAACTTACGACGACCATTGGCTCTCAGACAGTTATTCTTCGGACGAAGAAGGCTTTGATGTTGATGACCCCTATGAGGACGAAGACGCCGCTTCGATCGGCGACACGGCCGGGGTCGAGCCAGGTGATGAGCCGCCGCTATTTGTTACTCAACCGGCAATCGATGACGTCCATGAGGATTTCTTCCCATCGCCCGAAGATCGTGATGATGAGCACTTGGCGTCTCACTCACTCGGGTTCGTCCATGCATCATCGGGCGTTCGCCGCTGGACTCGGAAAGGCATCAAGCACGAAATTGACTGGGCGTTGATCAAGATCAACGATGACCGGTTAGACGCGCGCAACATTGTGTTTGACAAGACGCCGCCATCAATGTCCCGAGGTCTCCAGAGACGGGGCCCTGGAGGACAGCCTTCACAGACAGGGGAAGCCATCTTTCTCAATGACGTAGCACGGATGGAGGAGCTCGGTGGACTGAACGTTCATTGTTGCGGTCGGACAAGTGGTCTGCAGAGTGGACAGATTTCCCGAGCGATGACCATCGTCAAACTGCACGGACGACAAACTTTCTCCACTAGTTTCTGTGTGGATGGAAACTTTGGAGGTAAGTTGTGAGATCCCCATGCGCCATGCGATCGGACAAATCGAAGCTAACAACACCCTGAGTCTAGTCCCCGGAGACTCAGGAGCCTGGGTTTTCGACAAATCGACGGGCCGTGTCTGCGGCCACGTCCTGGCCTGGTCGGAGAAAAGCCACACAGCCTACATCGCTCCCATGGAAGTGTTACTGGAGGACATTGCTCGCACCCTGAAAGCTAGCATGGTCACTCTCCCCGGTCGTCGGGACGAGTCTCTCGCCTTCGCGATGGCTCACGGCCCCATGCATGAACCTCAGAACCCGCGTTACCAGGCGCCTCTCCCTCTTCCACAGCAGGTCCCGGTGGACATTGGCCGGTTAAGCCTGGGTCTGGACGAGCCCGGAATGGGCACTGTCAACCCCAGCCGCGGGATACCAGAGGTGTCGCCCACTCCTTACCGAGGGATGCCACCAATCCTCTCCCCGCCCCGCAGCCTAGAAAGACAGCTTGCGTAAAGCTTCTATCATTATTCATCCTCGTCTCTATATCACCTGTTTCCCTAATCATTATACCCCTGTTTCTTTTTCTTTTCTCGCTCTTGGGTCATGGATATCGTGCGTGGTTTATGAGGCGTACCTTTTCTACTTATTGCATATATACCCTACCTCTGCCTCATGTTTTCGACGACTATGGAACATTGCATGGAGATACCTACATCTCCCTAGCGTCTTGGATGATCATGAGACGAGATGTCAGTTTGTCAAATGGAATAAATACAATATTCATATCATAGTAACCTCGCATTGCGCATGTCTTACCGTATACGTAGACGTAGACGTGCATTTCCCATATTCTCTACGGAGAATAGTATCTTTGAAGTCGAAGATTCATTGCATTGATAGAAGGAAATAAAAACATCAGGCATAACAACATAATGCATACATAGTAATCAGCGATGCAACCTCCAAAACCCATGCAAGACAAAACGCAGACAAGCCCGCAGTACAAACAAACAAGACCCTAACGCACCCGCCTTTTATAAGCCATCTTCAATGTATGTTATGTGATCAGAAAATTGGGAACTATGATCCAGTAAAGCAAAAACAATATGAACGGGGCGGTTCTATGTTTTATTTTTTTAAGGCGAGCCCAAGTACTTGAGCACGGCCTCCCTCTCCTCGACAGGCAGCATGCTGAGAACCTGCTGCACACCCTTGAGACCACCCTCCTTGTTGCTGATGAGCAGCTGGGCGATCTCGGTGGCGACGGAGTCGGTCTTGAGGGCCTCGATCTTCATCTGGATGGCCTTTCTGTTCTCCTCGTACCACATGGCGACCTTGCGGTCGTCGTGCTCGAGTTCCTCGTCCAGGAAGCCGGTCCACGAGTGCAGGGTGCGCAGGTGCTTGGCGCGAGGGGTCTCGGTGGATGAGGTCTGGCCGTCGACGGGTCCGGTGGCGGGGATGGCGCCGGTGGCCTCGCCGGAGACGGCGGCCAGAGCGACGGAGACCATGCGCTTGAGGATGAGCTCCTCGCTCAAGCGGCGGCGGACACGCCAGTAGAAGAAGCGTCTGGCGTTCTTCCAGGTCAGGGCCTTGCGGATGGTGTTCTTGGCCACCATGCGGCCGGCGCGGTCGTGGAGATCAGCGAACTGCAGAGCGATCTGCAGGTAGACAGGAAGGAGCTGCTCTTCGCGAGCAGCCATCTTGGCCTTGATCTCCGACAGCTGCTCCTTGCTGAGGGATGGGTCCTCGAGAGAGCGACGGAGCTCGCCGTAGGTGGCGTCGAGACGAGCCATGGTGTCGAGCTGCTTCTCACGGCGGTACTTGATGTTGACAATACCTTCGGGTTCGAGGACACCACCGCGAGCCTCCTCATCAGCGTACATCTCCATCTGGTCGGGGTTGATCGTGGGATCGATGACGACCTAGAGGAGTGGTTAGTATTTGAAGACATGACATAACACAGAATAGTAAATTACTTACCCATGAACCACCACGAAGTTCACCGAAGGGTGGGATGTAAACAAAGATGGGCTGCTCGTACTTGACCAGAGCGTCGACAATGTAGGAACCGTACTTGAGGACCTCGTTGTACATGTCACGCTGACCACCGGAGAAACCTCTCCAGTTGGCCAGGATCATGACGGGCAGCTGCTCGCCATTGTTGAAGTCACGGAGGGCCTGAGCGGTCTTGAAGGCCGAGTTGGGGTACCACACACCACCGGCTTCCTGGCTGATCAGCTCCATGGAGTCAGGGTTGGCAGGGTCGGCAGGGGTAACGTTCTCAACGGAACGAGACTCGACAGCAATGACACCCATAGGGATGCCACCGAGGCGAGCACGACCAACGACAACGCTACGGGCCCATCCACCAAGAGCCTCCTCAAAGGATCCAGCATCAAACAGACCAGGGAGGAAGCCTTCCTCATCCTCCTTACCAGCGATGAGCCAGCGGACATCGTGGGCCTGCTTAGGAGGAGGGTAGTAGGCGACATCGCGGTCCCAGTCATCAGACCAGGGCCGGATGGGAATGGGTGCACCCTTCTTGTCGGGAACGAAGGACATCCACTCGACAATTTTCTGGACACCCTCAAAGTCATCGGTGGCAGTCATGTGAGAGACACCGTTCTTGTACATGATCTGAGTACCACCGAGCTGCAGGTTAGACGTGTAAACCTCGCGACCCAACAGCTTGTTGATGGCCGGGGCACCAGTCAGAATGATCGGCTGGCCCTCCACTTGGATGGCTCTCTGGCCCAGACGGACAAGGTAGGCACCAATACCAACGGAGCGGCAGGTGACCAGAGTGATGGTGAAGATGTCCTCGTAAGCGCGCGAGGTGGCTCCGGCGATGAGACCAGAGCCCTTCAGACATTCAACACCCAAGCCATCCTTGGCACCAATGATAGTGGTAATCTTGTGGCGCTCTTCGCCCTCATCGTGAATGAGCTCAGTAATGACCTCCTTCTTCTTGCTGGCATCGAATTTTTGCTTGACCTCGGGAGTGAGGTAAAGGTACTTGAATCCAGCCTCGGGCTTCTGGGGATCGTTCCAGGCCACGGAGAAGTAGGGGATCAGCTCGTCGGCCATACCGATGCGAGCACCGGAGTTGGCAGAGAGGTAGATACGAGGGATTCCAAGCTTCCTGGCCAACTCGGTACACTTGTAGAAGAACTTGTCTTCCTGGGGACCGAAGGAACCGATCTGGAAGGTGATGTCGTTGGCGACGATGATGAACCGTCTGCCTTCGGGATACTCCGGGGTGCGAGCGGTAACGATCCATCCAACCATACCGTGGGTGTTGGTACCAGGGCCTCTCGAGATTTCGATCAGGTTGTCGGCATCATCGAGAACAAGCTCGCTGTACTCAATGCACTCGCCAACCGCGGGGCGCTTGCTGGCCAGGGAGGGGATCTTGGCCACAGCCTTGACCCAGCTGTTCTGGAAAGCCTGACGGAACAATTCGGGGAAATCGTAGACGTACTGGGTGCCCATGAGATGAGCCTTGTAACGCTTGGGCTGAAGCCACTCCTTGGTCGGGTAGGGTGTGGAGACAGGACGCAGGTGCATCGAGCCGAGCTTGTTGGTACCACCGATGCTGTGGAGAAGCCACTCGCCCTTCTCAGACTTCTTCTCAATGTACAGCTCAACCTGGATGATGAAGCCGTAGGTGTTGGTGATGATCACGCGCAGAGGATAAGGCATGCCAGTGGCAGGATCGGTGCACAGGATACGGATCTCAGCACCGGTGACACGGAGACGCCAGAGACGGCGACCGAAGCGCTCAAGGAAACCGGCCAAGGCCTCTTCCACATCCTGGGGCTGCAGGTTGAACACCGGCGAGAAGTTGATGAAGATGTGGTTAAGATCAGAGTTGTTGTTGCCGATGATCTCCAGAGCATCCAGAATGTCATTCATGAGACGGTCAGCCTCGGAGATCAGGTACTCCGCGGTGGGAATATCGTCACGGAGACGGCCCGGGCGCACCACAGCACGGACGAAGTAACGCTTGTCGACGGCCTTGTCGTTCTCGGGGCCCTTGCCGATGGCCTCGTAGACGTGGATGTTCCTGTTCTCGGTGAAGACGGGCTTGATCTTGAACTTGGACAGGCGTCCGAGTTCAAGCTGGAAGGCGAGCGCAGGTTCGCTGTGACGGATGCTTTCATCTTCCTCGTAGGTAGGTCCACGGAAGGTGAAGTAGCCAGGGTAGCTGCCGTTCTTGCCGCAGATGAAGGTGACACGGCGGACGCGGCGAGCGAGCAACTCCTCCCTGAGGCCGGCAAGGATGCTGCTGATCTGAGCAACGATCTGGTTGTCGTCAAGATCTTCGAGGTCGCGGACGGCCACGTTGCAGACACCGGTCAATTCATTGTCGGACTCAATGCGAGGAGCCGGTCGGCGCTTGCCCTCCAGGTCTGCAATGAGCCCGTTCTCACCGGGCTTCTTCTTCGAGCCGGCACGAGGGAGCGCCTCCAAGGCCTTAGGCAGCTGCTCCTCGGCATCTTCCAGGTACTGAACCGGGACAATGACACCCTTTCTGAGGGGCTCATTGCTGCTGTCGTTGACAAGGTATGACATATCACTGATGGAGTTGAGTCTTCTGAAGGGGCTGGACTCGGTAGTGGGTGTGCTCGGCGTAGACATCTGGTTGGAGTGGACGGAACCGAACTCCGGCTGTCCAAGCTTGCCTAGTGTAAAGTCCCAGGAGACCAGGGGAACTTCTCCGTCGGGGTAGTACTGAATACCCTTCAGTGTGTAGGCCCTGTAGGCGCGGCGAATGTAGACCTCGAGAGCAGCCAGGGTGACCCACGGGTCGGGGTGAACAAAGAATCGGGTAAGCACGTCGAAGACGGTGTACTTGGAGTCCACCACTTCCTTGAGGACGGAGAATTCGGGCTCCCGGTGGTCCCAACCGGTCTCTCCGTATCGGGATTCGACAACAGAGGAGCGCAGGATGAGTTCCATCTGAGACATACGCTCTTCCAGAGAGGGAAGCGCACACTGGATGAGGACCTCACGGGCCTTGAGAGTGACCTTGGCGGCGGGCCGCGACTCAAGTTCAGTGAGCTTCTTCAGGACGGGCTTGAAGTACTTTGCGACATTGCCAACACCAGGCTGGTTGGGGCGGTACATGGCCAGGATGGCCAAGATCAGGTTGTTCTTCGCGCCAATACGGCTGTGGGACAAAACAATCTGAACGACGCTGCCAATGTCGTCCTTGTTCTCTTCTCTGAGCTTCAGGATGGCATCTTCGTCACGGATGTTGCGGCCAGAGAAGAGGCTCTCGACCTTGTAGTACTGCTCCAGCAATCCAGCGAAGACATTGAACTCGTGGGCTTTCAAGCCATCCATGTACTTGTTGATGACCTGCTGAAGAGGGAGGAGAGTGGTCTTGAGGATATCGGCGTCGGCTGGGTTGACGTTCTCCTCGATGAAGCGGGAGATAGTCTTCTGCAGCTGCTTGGCGGGGAACTCGGCCTTTCTGGCGTGGGCCTTTTCGACGATGATCTGAAGCTGAGCGTCCAGCTTCTGGGGCATGCGGGAATGAAGGGCAGAGGACTGAGCGTTCCATTCACCGTAGGGGAGCTCAGGGTCCCGTAGAACCTCAACCAGCTCCTTCAGAGTGGTGTTCATGATAACTTGGTTGTCATAACCCATGAGGATGTTCTCGAGAATGCTGTGAAGGAGGGAGAATCTCTGAGGAGGCTTGTTACCGACCACCTGCGGGGGGCCAAGGTCGGGCAGCTGTCCGGTGAATGGCTGAGCATGCGTGACACGAGACGGGTCATCCAGAGCGAGAATACCAAGGATGTCACCGGCTTCGAGGGTGGCACCAGGCTGCTTGATGAGCTGGACAATACCGTCTTCCTGCGCAATCAAGGGCATGTACATCTTCATGACCTCGACCTCGGCGAAGGCCTGACCGGCCTTGACGTGCTCGCCGTTTTCGACGGTGAACTTGACAAGCTTTCCGGGGGACGGAGAGCGGAGCTGAGTAGGATCATTCTCCTGCTCCAGCAAGCACGTCTTTCCGTCGACACTCAGGCGAGTTGCAGCGGCTTCCTCCTTCCAGTAGACGTTGTGACTGCGACCGTTCAGGAGAACAAGCAAGCCACCATCAGCCAGAGCACGGACACCGACCGAGCACTTGGATCCGTTGATGAACAGGTGGTAGCTGTCCAAGCCGGCTCTGGTTGCGGTGAACTTGTAACGCTGGCCCTCGTAGATGAAGTCCACGGGGAAGACGGTCTTGAGGACATCCTTGGAGGGCACCTGACCCTTTTCGAGGCCCTTGCGATACTCCTCGACACCACCTTCGCTGGCCAGATGAGCCTTGGTCACCGCACCGCACAGAACAGCCACAATGGGATCTGGACGCTCCGCGGTCAGCTTGTTCGAGATGAGCTGATCCAGCCATCCAGTGGTGATGGTGTTGTCTTCGAAAGCAGGGGTCTCCAGAAGCTTGATCAGGTACTCGACTGTCGTGCGGAAGTCACCACGGATGCTCAACTCCTTCAGAGCGACAACCATGTGTTTCCGCGACGCCGAACGGTTCTCACCATAGGCGAAAATGTGACCGAACTGACTGTCGGAGAAGCTGTGGATACCACCGGCGGTACCGACGGAGAAGTAACCCCAGACGTTGGACGAACTGCGGAAGTTCAGTTCGTGCATGGTACCGCTGGAGGGCTTGAAACCCTCGCCGGGATCTTCAGAAGTGATACGGCAGGCGGTCGTGTGTCCCTTGGGCTGAGGGCGGCGCTGGGTCTTGAAGCTCTCTTCGCTGGAGAAGTCGAAGTCAATGTCAGACGAGGTGTTGGGATCGACACCGTAGAGCAGACGGATGTCACGAATGCGGTGCAGGGGGATACCCATGGCGATCTGCAGCTGGGCAGCTGGCAGGTTGACACCGGAGACCATCTCGGTGGTGGGGTGCTCGACCTGAAGACGAGGGTTCAACTCGAGGAAGTAGAACTTATCATCGGCATGCGAGTACAGGTACTCAACAGTACCGGCGGAGACGTAACCGACCAGCTTTCCAAGGCTGACAGCGGCACGCTCCATGGCCTGGAACGTGGTGGGCTTTGCGATGGTGACGGGGGCCTCCTCGATAATCTTCTGGTGACGACGCTGAACGGAGCAGTCTCTGCCGAACAGGGAGATGTTGTTTCCGTACTGATCAGCCAGCAGCTGGACTTCCAGATGCCGGGCATTGCCAGCCAACTTCATGATGAAGATAGGGGAACCCGGGATTTCGTTTGCGGCGGCATTGTAAAGGCTGATGAAATCCTCCTCCCGCTCGACCTTACGGATACCCTTACCACCACCACCTTCCGAGGCCTTGACCATGACGGGGAAACCAATCTCCTTGGCCTTCTGCAGGCCTTCTTCCGGAGAGAAGGTGCAACCCCGGTTGTAGACCTCGTCGGGAACGGTGACAATGCCATTATCATCAATCGTCACATCGTCAACTCCAGTTCCTGACCACGGAATGCAAGGCACACGCGCATGCTGTGCAACGATTGTCGAAGAGATCTTATCACCCAGAGAACGCATCGCAGAGGCCGGAGGACCGATGAAGATGATCTTCTTGGGGGAAGCAGCCAGAGCTTCGGGAAGTCTGGGGTTCTCGGATGCGTGACCCCAACCAGCCCAGACGGCATGGACATCCATTCGCTCGGCCACATCGACGATCAGCTCGACGTTCGCATAGTTGTTGTTATTTGTGCCTCCGGGTACCTAGTAAACGTGAAAATTAGCCATTTGGTGGCCCTCATCAGCCAGACTTGCGACTGCCTACCTCGACGTATTGATCGGCCATACGAATGTAATCGGCGTTTGCCCGCAAATCCTCCGGTGTGGCCATGACCGTGAATTGAATGGCTCGTTCGTTGCCGAATGTCTCGTAAGCCCATTTCCGAACAGACCGAATCTCCTTGACGGCTGCGATACCGTTGTTGGCAATGAGCACCTATTCCACCAACCCAACCGAATCAGCAATTTGCTCGAATTGCAATGCAGGGCCACTTTTCTCGATACTCGTGGGACTGCCACTTACCGAACTAATGACGGAGTGACCCTCATGGTTGGCAACGAAATCCTTTACGCTGCTTGGAGGTGCTGCGTCCAGGTGATTTCCACCGATAAAATGTGAGGGGATATTGTGTTTGGCCGCACGAGAGCTAACGTGACCGTTGCTCGAGCTTCCGTTGGGGACACCCATGATGCTTGCAGTTTTATTATAAATTATGCAATTCCCATGCAATCAATGGCTATGGCTTTTCCAGGCGAAGAAAAGAGGTGATGACGCGAAAGTAGGAGGAAAATCGTATAAGTCGTAGTAGTACAAGAGAAGAGGGAATGGTTGAGATAGAACCACAATGCCCCGAAATTGTGATTCTATCGGAGAAAGCCTAGAGGAGGCGGCGTACAAGGATTAGGTCGTAAGTAACAAGGATAAATGTACGAGGATGGGATGGAAATAGTCCTCAGGCTGGTCGCGGCAGAAGAAGAAGAAGAGATTGTCAGCAAAGTATTTGGATTGAGCCAGCAGGGGGAGCCAGAGGAATAGTAATAGTGGGACGGAGAGCGATTCGAAGGAAGCGGAAATAATAATGGGGACGGATGACGGATCCTCTCGTGTCGCAAACGGAGATTGTTGTACTTACCACAACCACCAGAAAAACCCGCCCGGAATGCTAAACTTGCTGATGATGGGAAAGATTAGAAAGGTACGAGAGAGAAGAAGAGCAGAAGAAGAAAAGAAGGAGGAGAGTTGGGTTTAGATTAAGGACTTGATCTAGTTTACCTCCAGAAAAGGCTCGACACCCAGAAGTCCGAGACCGTGGTTTACTTTGGGCTTATGCCTTGGTTATCCAGTAGATAGTTGGTCCAGTCAGATAGTTGAAGCCAAAGTCATCTAGTCCTAGTCTACTCCGAACCCTGCAGTATCCATCGAGAAGCAGAAAAAAAGGCCGAGAGGGGAAAGAATCCACCGAAAAAAGATATCCACTCCCCAAAGAGCGATCCCCAACTTCTGCCCGCCGCTTGTTGTTGGGCCCATGACGTTTCTTCCCACCAGTTTTCCTCTTCCGCCCCAGGCTCGTCCTCAATGCATTAGAGAGATGAGGTCTATCATCAATCAACCATCAATGACGCTATACCATGTAGCTATTTAATACCGTGCATATCACTCCTGCTAGAAAGGTACTGATTCGATATCGTCCGCTTCCCATGTATCTCGATCTCGATGCCAAGTCAACAAACAGCCCGCATCACATGGCTGAAGCGTCACTGAGTGTCTCTTGACCTCTGTCTATCTAGTCTACAGAATACGAATCACGCTGTAAAGATATACTCCGTAGTCCGTTCCGAGACCTCGCAGTCGCAAAGTGATTGCAATCTATCTATCCGAAGGGAGTAATACTCTGCAGGAAGTACGAAGAAGGATCTAGACTAATTTGCGGACCTCCGCCCGGCGCCAAACAGCCGGCTATCGGGACATAGGCGGCGGCACATACAAACATATTCGGCGGAGTTACTATACTCCGATCATCCTCCTACGAACTCAGCAGATACTCATAGTCATGAGCGATCCCTTATGAGTTAGGACGCTGAATTATTCTCAAGTCTTCCAATCTCCTCCTTCTTTAACAAAAGCGCAAGTCCATCAGACAAATCAAATGAACGATTCGGTTCCCGAGCGCCGAATCCAGCAACATCCAAGATTCTGCCTTCGTACTACCGTAGGTCCTAGTACTACAGTAGTAGTACCCGCCTAACCGCATCGAGACATGTTGACGCCCCACACCCCTCCACAACAACCAATCACCGACCAGATATTTGCCAACCGCGTTGGGACCTTGGGAAGTGAAGTGATCGCCCTCAGCAAATCTGACAGTGGCGGGAGAAACGGGGGAGAGGGAGTCCGCGCTCTGCATCTCCTTCTGGTATGGTCTGGTCTGGTGTGGCTGCACTTCCCAGTTGCCAGTTCCTAGTTTCCCGTGTTCGGTCCGAACGGACACGGCACTTTTCAATCTAGTTACCTCTTAGTTTCTACAGGGATCTCTTATACGAGGACAAGTCTTTCGTCGACTTTGAGTCAGGTTTATGAGTATGCTACAAAGCATCTCGGTTTTGGTGATATTCGGAGGTTACCCCCGACATATAAACGTAGTTCATGGCGAGTTTGCATTGAAGAATGCCTTGAGAGGCCGATCTTCTATCTATAAAAGTGATCGATCGACTGCCATACTTTGGTACAGCGCCAGGCACAGCGTACCTCGTATCTAGGTTGCTAGGTGGCCCCCGCTGACGTACCGTCCCTTTTGAAAGTTGCTATTTCTCCACAAGCATCTGGTCGATTATGTCCCTGGCCCAGACCCTGATCTGCTACGAAAAGAACCAAAGAATATGTAACGAACTGTCGCTGGGTATTCTCTAACGCCAAAGGCAACAATAAGTAGTAACATGAAACGAAATCTCCAAGGAAAGTAGTGCTGAGAAACAGCTTGGACGCCACAGTGCTGTTGCAGGGCACTGCAACGGCTTCTGCGAGCATGTGAAACAATCGAGCATGTGAAACAAATGCGCTATCAGACGCGATCCCAACTCCGCCATCCACCCGGACAAACTGTACAAATCAGTGACTATCCTTTAACAAGGGACTAGCAGAGAAGAGAACACTCCAACAAAGGTAATCCCTCATCTATGATCAATCTTCTAGCGTCCAGCCGAAAGCTTCCAAGGGACGCCAATGCTCCAATCTGGCCCCGACCTTCAAACTTTTAAGGTCTTGAGGGTATTATGTATGTAATTGTAGAATAAACGAAACGGGCTGGTTCAGGAGGACACCTTCTAAAGTGGGTCAACTTCGATGCACCCGACGGATACATCGTTCGACTACCGCCGGAAAGATCCGAGTAGGTCAATTTAATAAGTTTCTCCAAGATCGGTAACCTTGGATTTTCGCTCTGGTGGCCCCATGTCGCCTTCCAACCGGTCAAAGCCAGTGCTCGTTCTCAATGTTCGAGGCGCTGGGATACCAGAGATCCCGCTTGGGGTTCTTTTCTTAAGTCCAGTCGGCGTGGAGATGGACGGAAGCCGAGTCTCGCGGATCTCGCTGATCCTCGCCCGTAAAGACATGTGCATAGCAAGGTCCTCGTCCTCGTCAATATGGGCCATCCCATTGACGGTTCCATTCGGATTAGACGGGTTACTGAGCGAGGACCGTGGTCGACGGCTCTCTGTGGTCGGGTTGGTCGAGTAGTGCCCCAACGGTGTCTTCGTCCGACTCTGGCGGCTCTCAGGGCGTGTTGATGGAGTCACGCTCGGATGTGTACTGTGACTGACAGAGCTGTGGCTCGAGTAACTAGTGCGACTGCTTGGGCGACTATCCCCCTGCGTCCTAGCACCAATGGACGGTCGACTGTGCGGAGCATAAGAAGGCACACTATCACCGTCTCGAACAGACGAGCTAAAACTACTTCCGCTCAGCCGTTTGCGCGAGTTTCTTCGGGCTGTTATTGTAGATGCAACCGGACTCTCGCCCAATATCGATCCCGAACGAGAAGACGTACGAGACGGTGAATCCGACGGCGGTGGCAGTTTGGACTTTGCAGATTGGACTCTCTCCTCGAGCTTCTGCATCTTGCCAATGAGTCCACGAATTTGATACAGTGAACCCGACTTCGGCAGCCCAGACGACCGGGCATTATTGTTATTCTTGTTAGTGTTCTCATTGGGCTTGGGCTTCGGCTTGGGCAAGCTGGGCCGATTCGTAGCTGACGGCGTGGGGCGATTATTCGTAAAAGCGTAGGAGGTTGCACGCGAGTGGTTGTTATATTTCTGAGTCCTGGACCCATGCAGCGACCGACTACCAAATGACGAGTCAGAAGCCGAGACCCTCTGAAGAGGGAAACCAGGCATAGCATTCATTGACTTGCGCAGGCTGCTCGACGACTCGGATATCGGCGGTGACGGAGGCGTTGCCGTGGCGGACATGAGCGAGGTTTTCAGTGTAGGAGTCGAGAATAAAGGCGAGGAAACTATGGATGAAGCAGGGGAACGATTGAAGAGATCCGGTGTCTGTGGTGTTGATGGACTGCGCAACGAGATAGGCTTCCTGCGTCGGCTGTTTTGTAGTTCTGCATTCCGGAGCTTTTCGTGGATGATTTCCGTTTCTATCTTCAGATCCGAGAGCTCGTCTCGCAGACGCTGATTCTCGATGCGCAAGTTCTCCCGTTCCTGCTCGCCGGTTCTCATTTCCTCTTCCAATAAGACTGCTCGTTCGATGGCGACGTTGTACTTGGACTCCAGATCCTCCAGGGACGAAGTCGTATGCCGGGCTTGACGTTCATAATCATCGTTTGCGACCTCGATGTCTCGCAATTTCAGCTGTAGCGTCCGGTTTGCATCCCTCAAAGTCGTGATCTCTTTCTGTAGCGTGTTCTGGGCCGAGTTGCCCTCCGACTTGGATTGCTTGTACTTGGTCTGCGAAGGAAGTCACAGATTAGCCCTCGGTCCATCACCAGCAATGAAGGTAAACTCCGATCTGACCTTCCACTCCTCGACCTCATATTTCAAGCTATCCACCTTCTCCTTCAACAACCGTTCCCGCTTCTCAGATGCCTCGATATCCTTTTCCAGCTCCGCCTCCAGCTCACGGCTGGAGGCCTGGAAGTCCGCTAGCTCAGCCTCTAATTGCTCATACTGCGACTTATACCATGCAAGCTGATCCGACCGGGAGCTGGTACCGTTGGGGCGAGCAGAGGAAGAACCATCGGCCGAGGGCATTATTCCGATACCAGGGGGGCGGTATGACCGAAGACGGACACGGAGGTCGTGCACAAGAGCGAAGGCAACGACTCACTTTCAAGCAGTGACTTGAAAAACAGTGAGAGTGTCGCCACGAAACAGCTGGGAACCGAGTTCATGCACGCCGCGAATAGTATCGACAACCGTGCGTGAACAGGTGGAGGGGACCCCTCGCGGAGGCGGTGTCGCAGTTGATCGGGGGTGATAACAGGGGACTCGAGAGGCGATGGAGACAAAGAAGGAAAATAGAAATGAAGAAGAGAAAACAATACCAGAATAACAGAAGTTGAAGACCGAGAAGATCCAAACTTACCTTTGCGGAACCCTCTCAGAGGGGGCTGGTCGGAACATGGATGATTGTTTTGAGGGGGGTTTGTGATTGTGATGGTGATGTTATCCAGCTGGATTGGCGTAGAGACTAGAGAGATAGATAGTGCCGTGTCCACGGGAACAAAACAACCTCACCAACTGGATTAAGCACTAGCATACCGCTTTAGAGTACTTTAGGTACCTAAGTACTTTGGGTGCTCATAGTGTCCGCAGTAGTTGGCGGTAGGTACCAGTTAGGTACAAAAGGTACAAGGCTTGGTACCTGACGACAAACTGTCACATGGTAATTTAATCAGTTGCGGTAGTGTAACAAGTACTGTATGTTACCACCTCATAAAACCAAGTACTAGTCCTATAGTGGTCTAGTACCGGTCTCGTCCTCCAGCTCGATTTCCACCGCCCGCGATGTGCGTATTCCGACGATCAAAGGTCAGTGACTGCTCTGGGGGCATGCCTCATGGGCAGTGGAAGTCTGGGGCAACACGAAAGTGATCTAGAGTTTATTATTGCTTGATTCCCACTTCCCAGTTATATTCCCTGGTTTTGGCGCGGTAAGTTGCTATTGTCCACTTGTTTTCCCTCTCTGCTTGTTTTTCCCTCCTATCGGACTCTTACGGGTCCTTCTTCCCTCCTTACTCCTTCACACTTCGGCCTAGTCTCCAAGCTAGGGTGGTAGATCGAGTTATATCCACGCACATCATACTACTCACAGTAGACCGGAGAGTTGCTTCCACGCACATGGAAATCGATAAACAGCTACCCATCCGGTCGATCTGAGATGGCCATTGATCTTTCATTCCGTTTTTACTCTCCCAAACAGAGCTTGGTGACGGGTCACCATGGACCTATGATGCTAATATGGCGCTCTTCAGATCTTGCCTTTCCCGTGAAGATCCACACGACTTGTTGAGATGGCGGACCCCACCGATCTGAATCTCGACGCGCCTAGCGATCTTCAAGATATCCCAGATATGTCCATGCAGCTTGTGCCTCCTCCAGAAGGAACATATCCCGATAAGTAAGTATGCGTGAAATTATGCTAGCCACCCTTTTGTCACCCAATTCTAGATACATTGCTTGGACCGCTACTCATATCCTTCCCTACATGTAAAGAGCCACTCTTCTTGCAGCAGTGCAAGCTCACAGCAAAGCACATGGATACAATGTTGTGGTCAAGTCTTCCAGTACTCCTACCGAGAAGAAGCCCGGACGTACAGCTAAAGTGTGGCTCCGGTGCGATCGGGGAGGCCATTATCGGCCCCGGAACGGGCTCACAGAGGAGACGAGAAAGCGACGACGAACATCTCGTTTGATGGACTGTCCGTTTATGCTGGTCGCAGCTGGTACTCCTGGCATCTGGACGTTGACAGTGTTAAATCCAACTCATAATCATGGGCCTATTGTCGAGAAGCCGCGGCCAGTACCGCAGCATAAGGTTCGAAAGGGCCAGATTTCAGCGGTTCCCTATGATTGGCCGCATGATGCGACTCTAACACCATATACGACTGCTTTAGTCATCATCGATATGCAGAAGGATTGTATGTATTCCGCATGGCCATATTGCGCTTGGGCCCGAATGCACATCACTGACGGTCATCGCAGTTTGTTCGCCTGGCGGTTACATGGAATACCAAGGTTACGACATTTCAGCAGCGCAGAGTCTCATACCCAAACTGCAGCAGGTACTGAATACATTCCGTACTGCCGGATTTCCTGTTTACCACACTCGTGAAGGTAAACCCCTGATACTCTAGTCTTGGTGGACTCTGATTGACGTTGCTGTAAAGGTCATCGGCCTGATTTATCAACTCTCTCAAATAGAGAGGCGTTTCGGTCGCGGAACAATGCATCTGGGATGGGAATCGGCTCCCAAGGGCCATTGGGACGTTTGTTGATACGCGGGGAAGTCGGACACGACATCGTCGACGAACTGTATCCGCTGCCCGAGGAGCCGGTCATCGACAAGCCGGGTAAAAGTGCGTTTTCGTACACCGACTTTGAGCTCCTTCTTCGAAACAAAGGCATCAAGAATCTGGTCATTGCAGGTGTCACCACGGATGTCTGTGTGTCAACGACGATGCGGGAGGCGAACGACAAAGGCTTCGACTGCGTCGTCCTGGAAGACTGCACTGCCGCGGGCGAGCCGTCCCTCCATGTGAGCACGCTCGAATCCGTCAAGATGGAAGGCGGCATTTTTGGCGCCGTGGCCAAAGCAGACGACGTGATCCATGCGGTGGAGAATTTCAAAAACAGCACTGTAAAGAAGCTGGCCCCTCAAATGACGACATGAAGTGGGTCGGAGTAATCTTGGGGGAGGCGTTCTGTTGGTCTTGGAAACAGCGACAGCGGCATATCTTTTCTTGCTTTTCAGTCCCCATATTCGCATATATTTGGGAGACCTACTTTCGTCCATTCATCTTGCAGGACATGCTCCATCCTTTGAACATTAGCGAGCTTATTATTGCATGCCAAATTTCGCCTTGGTCGATGCAAGCAAGATTTTGAAAACAGAGCAACAATATGGGATACTCTGCATTGGTACACGGCGCAGAGGTTAATGGGCATCAAATAAATACACGAGTTGAGCCCATGCACTTTCGATGCAAATCCATAGTAATAAAATAAGCCACACCCCAACGCCACGCTCAGCAAAATAAAATGCATCAGCCGTAAAAGGGCAGGTAAAGAATCACAACCACTTCTTCCCCGCAGCCACAACCCTGGTCCGAAACACCGGACTCCGGATCTCCATCCCCTGCCGATAAAACGGACTCATGGCCGTCTTGACGTAATTCTCATACACCTCGTTCATGAACTGCCGCACCGCCTCCTCCGTCTGCGGCGAGGTCGGATTCGCCGCGATCGAGCTACTCGACGCACGGGACGAGCTCCCCCCACCAACGGAGAAGGACGAGCCGAGCAGCGACGAGCCGGACCCCGCAGTCCCCGTCGAAGGCAGCTGAGGCGGCTGGTGCAGGAGCAGGAATCTTGTTCCGGAGGGTGTGAGGAACGCGGAGATATACGCTGAAGCGGGGGGGTAGGTGTCGATGTGCTTGAGGTACCTGCAACATTTAATATTAGCATTCAGTTACAACTCCCAGTAAGATTGAAATGTAGGGGCCAGTTACATATTGCCATTCATCCATTGGGCTTCCTCGACGATGTCCAGACTCGAGTGGATGATGAATTGGTTCATATATTGCGCTGTGTCTGGGAAGCGGAATCTGGCGATGCCATCTCCGCCGCCCTTTGAGGTGCCGAAGGCGATGTTGAATAGGGGGACGTCGGTGGGCGAGAGGATGGTGAAGTAGTATGACATTTTTGACAAAGGTATCAGTGAGAAACGGAAATAGTCGTTCGCTCCGCAAGTGTAGGTAAATAACAGGGGACATGGTTCGTTTGTTTGGTGGAGATGATTGAGTCACGTGGCTGATAAGATAACCATCTGATGAACTCATCTCCTTCACTACGGACAAAGTACTTTTCAACTTCAATATAGGTTGCTATATCCTACTGCACGAATTGGGGACTGGCTCACAGCCTCCGTCTACTAGCACCATGGCCCCTCCAAAGCTGTCCTACGGGCTCAACCTCGCCAGCAAAAAGCCCCCAACCTCGAAGCTCGGACCGCCAGGTTCACAAAAACGCAAGAAGACCATCTTCGACTCCGACTCGGAAGGCGACAACCAAGTGAATGCAGGCGACGGCGACGGCGACGGTCCCATCGAGATAACCACAATCGGCGGTCTCGAAGATCAACCCAGACCGTCCAACAAAGACCGAGAAACCACAGAACCGCCCGCAAAACGGAAACCGCCGGCTGGCCCCCCAACGGGCAAACCCAACATCAAACCCCTAAGCAAGAGCTCCATCTTCGCCGATGAGGAAGAGCAAGAACCACAGACGATGCCCCTGGGCCTCAACCCCGCGAAAAACAAACCCACCGCCCCAGCCAGCACCGAGTTCACGAACCTCTCCGCCCTCCGCAGCAGCAAGAAACACGCCGAGGACGCCCAACAGCTCGACCCCACCATCTACTCCTACGACGCCATCTACGACAGCCTGCACGCCGCCAAATCCGACAAAGCCAAAGCCGCCTCCCCGGACGCCACAGCCGAAGGGCCACGGTACATGACCTCGCTGCTGCGTAGCGCGGAGATCCGCAAGCGGGACCAGCTGCGCGCGCGGGACAGACTCCTCGCCAAGGAGCGCGAGGCAGAGGGCGACGAGTTCGCCGAGAAGGAGAAGTTCGTGACGTCCGCGTACAAGGCGCAGCAGGAGGAGCTGCGGCGGATCGAGCAGGAAGAAGCAGCGCGGGAACGGCAGGAGGAGGAGCGGCGGAAACAGAACGGCGGGACGGGCATGGTCGGGTTCTACCGGGACATGCTATCGCGCGACGAGCAGCGGCACGAGGAAGTCGTCAAGGCGGCGGAGGAGGCCGCGCGAAAGGTGCAGGCGGGCGAGATCCCAGCCGACGAAGCAGAAGCAAACAAGGAAAAGACCGAGGCGCAGATCGCCGCGGAGCTCAACGCCAAGGGTGCGCACATCGCCATCAATGACGAGGGCGAGATCGTCGACAAGCGGCAGTTGCTGTCCGCCGGGCTGAACGTCGCGCCCAAGCCCAAGCCGTCCGCGTCGGCGAGCGCCGCTGCGGCTGCGGCTCGCGCGGCTGCCAACAAGCCCCGTTTCGACTCGGGGCATCAGACGGCGCGTGCAAACCAGCGCGCCCGCCAGACGGAGATGGTCGCGCAGCAGCTGCAGGAGAAGGCCCGAGAGGAGGCCGAGGCCGAGGCCGCGCGACAGCGGGAGATTGCAGAGCGCACCCGTACTCGCAAGACGGAAACGGATGTGATGAGCGCGAAGGAGCGGTATCTGGCCAGAAAGAGGGAGCGAGAAGAAGCGGCCAAGAAGGGGTCGTAACCTCGCTTGTTCATGTTTATTTCTTTGCATCCGCCTTGATCAGGTCCTTGGAGTTAGCAGTGCATTCATGGCGTTGGATATATTATTTAATTTTTATGTAGTATACCTTGTACTTGTGAGAAGTAACTTACTAAATCTATCGGAGTAGCATCCAAGACCTGTCGAGAGTATACTCGCTGGACGGATATATATATTGGCGGGAGAGCATGACACAACAAGTGAAGCATGATTAGACTGTATATTTACGCATGCTCTATACTACACTAACCATTGATAAAACAAAACAGTCGTAACTCGTAATGCAGATAGACAGTCGTCAAGAAACACAACAATAATAACAATACCCGCCCTATTTTCATATACCCCATTTATACTGATGCAACCTCTCCGATGCAACCATGCACAATGCACACAGACATTTACTTGTACAAAAGAGAGTGGACCTCAAACGCCTGAATAAACCCGGAAGTACGGAGTAGACTCACGCAGTCAGCGCAAAACTCAGCCCCATTAACCCCATCCCAGCGATGGCGAATCCGACTCCGACCCCGCGATGGTGCGTCAATCCCAGCCCTTCACTGAAAAGCTGCAGGCCAACGGAGGTCATGATGCCGGCGGTGGCAGCGAACATGCCGCCATAAACACCCCAGGAAGGACCGGTAGTCTCATCGTGGTGGCCGGCTTTCTGCGCGCCCCAGATCCAAAGAGCGGCGAGGGCGGCGCCGGCGGGCTGGCTGATTCCGCCAAGTAAGCTGGACCAGAACATGGCTTTCCAGCGGGAATTGAGCGCGAGATAGAGCGGCAGAGCCATGGCGAAGCCTTCGCTGATATTGTGGATGAAGAGGGCAACGAAGACGGTCATGCCGAGCGTGGGGCTGGCGTGATTGGTAGCGTATGTGATGAAGCCCTCTGGGAGCTTATGGAGGGCAATAGCCAGCGAAGTCTGGAGTCCGATAGAGAGAAAGGCATTCTGGGGTACGTGGTGGTGGTGTTGCGCCGATGTGGGCCGTGGAGCTTTGGTCGAATCATTTTGGTCTTCTGGAGATTTGTGGGGATAGACTTCCAGACCTGTCCGCAAGGAGGATGCGCCGCTTTGGTTTTCCTGGGAGTTACCGGCATCCAATGGTCCCGAGAAGGCTTCTATCGAATCATGCGACTGGGCGAGCAGCCCTGGGCCAGCACCTTCTTCAGATCCTGCGCGTTCCGAGTCCAGCTGGACACCAATGCTGTGATGCGTGGTTAAGGAAGGCCGAGAAATCTCCTCGACGACGCTAATCATCTGCGTGTTAGTGAGAATCTTGGTACATTCAAGACCGCAGGTCTGTGAAAAACCATAGCACGGGCCGTTTTCGTCACAGCGGGGTTTGACGCCACCCATGAGCTGATTGATGCGACGAGTCAACCGGGTCCGCAGAGGTTCGAGCGCCGGTCGCTCAACGGCACCCGGCATGGACTTGCGAGAAGGCGACGTTGATTGTAACAGGAGAGGCGTCCGTTCGGTAGAGCCATTTGCCTGGCGCAGAGCGGACGCCGGCGGTTCTTGCCGTCCAACTTCGCCGCGTTCAGGATCTTGGGCTTTTGGTTGGTGAGTATGGGCGCAATCGACGACATGAGAGGGAATATGCTGGTGGATGAAAGCAGAAACAAATCGAATGACAATCACGCCGGCCAGGAAGAGTCCGATTAGGGTGTAGGCCGCCGCGCGGGGCGAGAATCCAGCTCGAGTGAGATATTCCTTCGAGGTGGGCAGCATGCTATAGAGGGAGGTGAAGAGCTACAGGATTAGTACTGCAGGCATAAATGCGGCAATGGAGTAAAGGTACCATAACACCGGCGCTCAAGCATAGAGAGGCTGATAAGAAGCCATTGCTGTTGACAATTTGGAAGTTCTTGCGGCGAGAGAATCGCCGCAGTATAACATCGATGCAGATGAGGGACGAGCCAAGTACGCAGGCTTCGACGAATTAGATTGGCATTGTCGCAGTTGGTTCTGAAGAACTCACCTATGCCAGAGACCCCGCTCATCAGCCATCCTCGGAGGTCATTGTTAGCAGCCATGGTGGGCTGAGGGTGGAGAGCAGGAGCAGTAGCAGTCGCAAGTCGCAGTAATGAAAGAGCAGAAGGCGGATGGAAGACTGTGATGTCACGAGAATATTTGGAATGAGTGACAATAACGACAATGGCAGGAACCACTTTACTCCTCTCTTTGTATAATCAACGTATGTTCAGATATTCAGAAGTTGTTGTCAACAGGATAAATCCGATAAATCCATCTTGTCGAAGATCATCCCCCTTGGAACAATACTTGGAGCATTCCTCGAGTCCAGGTGACACTCACACATTATAAATACCGCCGCCGTCTTGCTCCCAAGGTCCGCACTGTCACCGCCATATTAACAGGCAGAAGGGCGCTTGGATTCCCATCATGAAACTGATGGCATATTATGTCTCACGATGGAGTTGGTAAGAATCCATGCAGAAGTCTGTCAATAGACGGCTTATAGTTTGCTCTGAACAGCCACCATCTCCAAGTGCAGGGTTCATATCATATCTCCCCTACTAAATAAATACTCGGAGACGTCAGCAGAACATCCAAGCAGATGACCATCTACTCTTTTACAGAATCCATACCAATTTTCTCTAATATATAGCCAAGGTAGCTGCCTGTCAATATCTCCCTCTTAGATACTTACTCCCTACCCATGCTGTACCTACTGCGTTGTTGAACAGCCATCTCTGGGCTCTCTGATTGGCTGTTACTTTGGCTTCATCTTTGCTTTCTTCGGCAATATTTTCTTTTTCTCTCTCTTAACTCCGCCCCAACTGTCTCCTTCTTTCTGCCTCCTTGACTCGGTCCAACGGGTCTTTTATCTGTTTATATCTCCCTTTAATTCAAATCCATCATGTCGAAAGCTACTATCGCGGCCATCGCTGCCGCCAGTGCAGCTACTGGTGCTGGTATCACCGCTCTCCTTTACTCCTCATCCTCTCGACCTCAGCCGCAGCAACAGCAACAGCTCCCTCCTCCCCCTCCTCCGTCCCAACCAGCTACAATCTCTCCTCCCGCGACCATTCCTCCTCCCTCTCTGGCCAAGACTCCCGCCAGTAAACCCTCAGGCGGCTCCCCGGTCGATCCTGCCGGTATCTACCAGTATGGCTTCCCCGGCCCCATCGCCGATACCATTACCTCTCTACCCTTGACCGGCGCCTACGACCGTCGCACACGCAATCCCGCCTGGGTCGCCGAGCACATCACACCGTACTCGCTCTCTCTGAAGAATGCCGACCGGAAACACAGCGCCTTCGTCGAAGACGCCAGCATCCCCGCCATCTTCCGCGCCAAACTGGCCGACTACTTCCGCTCCGGCTATGACCGCGGCCACCAGGTGCCCGCGGCCGACGCCAAATGGTCCCAGGATGCGATGGACGGCACCTTTGCGCTCACCAACATGTGTCCCCAGGTCGGTGAGGGCTTCAACCGCGACTACTGGGCGTACTTTGAGGAGTTCTGCCGCGATCTGACCAAGAAGTACCCCTCGGTCCGCATCGTCACGGGCCCCCTGTACCTGCCCCATCGCGATCCGGACGGCAAGTGGCGCGTCTCGTACGAAGTGATTGGAAACCCGCCCAACGTGGCTGTGCCGACGCACTTTTACAAGGTCATCTACGCCGAGGACGGCACGGCCAGCCCGACCAGCAAGGTCGCGCTGGGTGCGTTTGTGCTCCCCAATGCCCGCATTCCCAACGACAAGCGTCTGGCTGAGTTCGAGGTGCCGCTGGAGGTGTTGGAGCGGGCTAGCGGGTTGGAGTTTGCGTCCAAGCTGGATGTTAGCCGTCGCAAGCGTCTCTGCCAGGAGGTCAGGTGCGATATCTTTGTGCGCGAATTCAACAACGCCAAGAAGAGAGCGGCCTAGACTCTGCCGGGCTGAGTCTTCATGTCTACAATTACTCCATGTTCTTTCGGGTGTGCCTATATTCGTTCTCGTTTGTCTGGCGTTGGGCGTGCTTTGGACATGGCCTGTCATCTCATAGATCATCTAGTCTAGTCAACTAGTCAAGTAACTGCTACTGGAATACACTTTTCACAAGTACATACCCGAATCCCAAACTCCATGCATGCGCCACTCTTAACATTGAAAGGCAACCCCGGCCTTCATCGCTACGTTCCCTCCTGCCCCTGCAAACCCGGTCCCTTCCGAGCTGACCTGCACTAACCCCGGCCGAATCCCCTGCTCCTTATCCTTCTTCTTCGACTTCTTCCCGTTCCCCTTTTCGGTTCCATTCTCTTCCGCTTCGGCTTTCGGATCCCGCGGCGTAATGTCCGCCTCACACACGTAGCAGAAAATCAGACCGTGTAGTTTCGCCGTCCGCTCCTGTTCCTCCTTGCTGGCATGGGGATCAGGGACATCGTGCGGCGTCATGAACTTGGTGACGCACGGTTGGCAGATGACATGACCACAGGGTTTCGCCACTAATCTGTTAGCCGAACTAAGCGCGAGCACTTGTGGTAGACAATAAATACATACACATTGCCTTGAGCCCGTTACTCAGGTTCTTCTTGCAGCTGGGACAGATCCGCGAGACGGTGCCGTCCGCCGCCTTCTCCTCGGTAAAGTGCACATCGACCAGCGATTTGAGGGAATAGGCATGGCGGTTCTCGTCCGTCGACCCGGGACAGATGGGCGTCATCTTGACGGCCTTGTTAGCGGCGATTTCATTGGGATCGGTCGATGGCGTAAGCGACGGGACCCAGAACGAAGGGAGCGCGGATTTGCTCGACTCGGACTGCACCAGTTAGCCAAATGTATACAGCATAGTCACTGCAAGAAGCACCTTCTCCCGCTTCAGCTCCCGCTTCAGCCGCTCCTGTTCCTCCCGCGCAATCCGAGCCATCTCCTTCTCGTCCAGCTCAAAGATCTTCTTCCGTTTCCCGTCGACCTCAATCTCGCGCGCCTTGAACGCCGCCAATGCCTCCTCCGTCTCCTCCGCCTTGCGCTTCCGCTGATTATCGCCGCCGGTCCCCTTCGCGCGATCATTCTTCGCCGCCTCCAGCCCCATACTCACGAGCTCAAACTCGCGCAGTTCCCTCCGCCGCGCATCCTCGAGCGCCCGCTCTTCGTCCTCGGCCAGGCGCTTCCGGGCCTCCTCGCGTTCTCGCTCGAGACGCTTAATCTCCTGCCGTTGGGCGAGGAGGTCGTTGATGGCGCATTCGCGACAGAAGAGGTCGCCGTTTGTTGCGCAGGCGACGGGGGTTCGGGCAGGCTGTAGGCACAGTCGGCAGGAGCCAAAGGGGAGGAAGGAGTCGCGGCTGATGACGCCGCGCTTGGTGCCCCAGGTTGAGCGGAGGAGGCCCCGTTCGTAGGAGGTGAAATGGGGGAGAGAGGTGTTTCGTTTGGAGTGCGCCATTTTGGGTTGTGGTGGTGGTTATCGGCGCATTTATCTTGGGGTAGGGTGGTGTTACGGGCGGGACTCGATGAGACAGAGTATGTATTTTGAAATTAGTTTAGTTATACACAGACAAGAAGGAGAGCATCTGGCTGGATTGAAAAACGAAACGCATTTAGAGGTAGAGGGGAAAAGTTTGGGGAATTTGAAGAAACGAAGCTCTGGGGATGAAGATAGATAAAGCGTGACATGACATAATCATTGATCCGTCGTCCACTTCTTCTCGCCGTCACTCCGCCTTCATCTCCATTCCAGCTTTCCATCACTATTTCCCGTCAAGAACTGCTCAATACTCCAACATGTGAGGGAACGAAGTCACCAAAGCTCAATGGGAGCAAACTTCTCTATCTCCGGCAGAATAGGAGGCCTCTCGAGCACAACTCTCTTTCTGGCTGTCACCTCGTGCACAGCAGGCTGCGACGGCGCCGGCTCGTGCTCATCAGGAGGCACCTCTGTCCATGGTCCGCCAAGCGTCTCCTGCTCCTGTTTGTTTTCCACTTCGTCCTCCTCGTCGGCTCGCTTCTTCGGTTCATTCTTTGCGCCTAGTAGGTGTCGCAGAGCTTCCCTGTCGTGCTCTATGAATTCCCGCTGCTGCGGCTCTGGCTTCTCCTTGTTGTGAGCCTCGAATTCGGCCGCCAATTCGCGGCAGACATCCAGAAAATCCTTTTCTGGCTCGATGCAATCTGGTTTCGTATTCGTAGTCTCCTTAGCCTGTTGTTCCTCTTTCTTCTTCTTCCTGGCTGCCTTCTTTCTCTCTTTCTTTCTCTCTTCCTCCTTTGCCTTTTTCTCCTCAATGATCTGTTTTCTCACCTCAGGGTCATACCACCATGGTATGAACTCGACAGGGTCTGGCTCCTCGTCCTCGAATTTCTTCCGTCTCGCATCCTGCGCATCGTAGCGGATGAGGTATCTGCTCTCCCGGCTTTGCCAGGCTGTCAGGAATGCGACGGTAGCGGTGCAGTCGGATGTACTCGTCCGGCTTTGCTGTGAGCATGAACAAGACATCTGCAGAGTGCTTTTGGTCTGCGAACATGAAATAGCACTGTTTCACGGCGGATCGGCCGCGGGTGGTAGCTCCGAAGCCCGGCATGAGGGGAGGCATCTGGCAATAGACCCTGATCCTGTCGTAGAGATGACCGTTGGGGCCATGGAGACTCAGAACCAAGCCGCGTGCCTTGATCAAGAAGAGCATAGCCCGGCCGAGATCGCTGTTGAACCCCGCAATCAGCGCGCAGTAGAGCCAGACCTGAACCGCGCGTGTGTCGCTGATTTTGAGCCGCTCGTACAGCTTAATCAGCTCGTAGGCGTTCTTGAACACCACCGCGGGCCGCTTATACAGGGTGTCTGCGTCTTCGAAGATGGTCTCGAGAGTGTAGAGCTTCTCCAAAGCATTCTCCGTCTCGCGGACGGGCTCCCGGCAGAACGGACAGACGCACCAGAACTTGCAGTACATACTGGACATCAACTGGCGTACCCCACACTCCCCCTTGGCGTAGAAGTAAGCAACAGTGATCTCCTCGCCGGGCTTGATGTCCCTGGACGCCCGAACCACCGCCCGTCCAATCTTCGGCGGCAAGCTCTTATCCTCGTCCCCGTTCTCATCCCTCGGATACCGCAATGTATAGTAGAGAGACGCATTCGGAATGCACGAATGGTTCACAAACGCAAGATTCAGCCCCAACACTAACACCTTTGCATTCTCCGGCTGCAAAGCAATCATATGGTACCTTTTCCAGATCTGAGCATACGCGCTGCCGGACGAACCCTTTGGCTGCGGATTCGGCAGACGCAGGAAACCCCGGTGCCACTCCTCGCCCATCGCGCGAACCTTCTCAGCAACGAGGTCGTCAGCCGTCTTGGTGTTCTTCCAGCGCTGGGCCTCCGGGCCCGCAAGCCAGACGACTTTATCCGCGAAAACGACTTCCCCGGCAGGGATGCGCCCGGTGGCAAACAGGCCATAGCCGATCGACTCATCGATGTACTTGCTCTGAGTTTTCTTCTCATACGTACGTCTGTAGAGCATCTCATCTGGATCTCCGGAAACGGGGACGAGAACTGGCCGGCGACTTGACCGCGGCGGCGGAGACGGAGGGGGAGCAGGCAGCGCAAGCAGCGGACGGTGTACCTCTACCTGTCCCTGTCCCTGTCCCTGTCCCTCTAACTCTCCCTCCTCACCTCCTAGAATCAATCAGTATTCATCTTATGAATTATGAGTAGAGTGCCCACCAGCACGAGCACGATCCAAACCCATCACACCGGTCATTTCCTCACGTGACTGTGCAAGACCTAAAGACATCCTTCCAGCTAACAGCAAGTAGTTAACAGTAAAGAGTCAGCCATGACCTTCTTTTCCTTTCAGGAACTATTCCAGGATGAATGAAAGAGAATCCTTACTGTGTTTCTGTTTCCCTCCTTCACTTTTACCCAGCCAAGACCAATCAAGCAAGCGAAACAGAAGATAGATAAAGAATCTCTGTGATCTATACACAGTAGATAATCAGCAAGTCAGACCATCAGTCTCTCAGCTTGAGCACTTACTTACTCTCTTTCTTCTTATTGTGTCTGTTTCCAATCTCTCTTCTTTACTTGGAATTAGTCCGAAGATGAGAGAATGACTGCTGAAGCCTAGCGTGACTATCAACTAACTCAAATGCAAAGATGAGATGAGATGAGATGAGATGAAAGAGTCCGGAATGAAAGATAAAGATGGAAGACTGAACGTTAGGAGATGGAAGGAAAAGACCAGAGACGAACACAACAACAGAAATCACAACGAGGGGTCAATGACAACGACGACAACGCCGAGAAGCACGGTTGCCGTGAAGGCGTGCTGTGCTCATGTTCCAAGCGGGTCCGTCACATACTGTCCAACAGCGATGGATGCATGGAGAGATGTGAATGACATGAACAATAGAATAGACTAAAAGGATTTCCTATTCTTTTGTGTCTATAGTTCTAGGGAATTCATGAGATGGGCTTGGTAGGATCGACCGCAGTCGACTACAAATAGCGTCTCAAGAGTAGCAAATGTAACTGTATACTGTAATCTCCTTGGAGATGACATGCTATGAATTTTCAGATACCTGTCAAGATGCTGCCTTCCCATGTAAATCAGTAGACCAACAGCCATACAAACAGACGAGACCAACCGACCCTGTTGCCCTACTGGGCTACAACCGAAGCATATGAAAAAGGAAATAATGATGCGAGGACCGCCGTGTGAACTCTATGAAGCCGGCTCAAAGCAATAGAAAAAAGCGAGGGAAAGAGAGAGCAAGAGAGAATGTCAAAAGCTTCGCCAGGCAGCGCTGCAAACAAGTCACGCATATTTTGGCCAAAAATGGTCCTTCAACACCGTAAGACGACGCCAAAACAAATGAAATGGAAAACTGAGGATGGATTGGGTATGAAGTCATGAATAGAAGGTGATTGGTCTTCAGGTTGCTCTTTATGCATGTACAGCTTGCTCGGGTGGGCTCGACTGCATTTTTTGGATTGTATTTCCGTCGACGGCTGCCTCGTCAGCGGATGTCGAAGGGGACGACCGCTGGTCTTTTGGCAATACCAATGATCCCGGGAAAGCCGCGGTGGACGAATCAGCGTCATCTGAGGCCGGAAGATGAGAACTTAGATCAATGGTGGGGTCGCTCTTGACCTTTCTGTCCTCCAGGTTCGAGGTGGTATACCCGTCTCTGGAACCCTCGCTCTCGACCGGATCGAGAACGCTGATTCTTGTTGCAGTGCTTCCGCTTCGCAATGATTGGGAGATTCCTGGATTCATCGGTTCCGAGACACTCGGATCGCCGCCGCTCAGAATCGCAGGGTCAGAGCCGCGGGGTTCCTCAGATGGAGTAGGTTTGCGCTGCCTGAGGCGCTCTTCGGGAGTCATATTCTGCCACTCAGATCCAAAAGTGACAATAGATGCCTTCTTCCCATGAACAGTAAACTGCGGCGCCTTGCGGGAGAGACCCTCGCCTTCCTTCGTATCTTGCTCGTCCTCGGGCACCACTTCGCTAGACATCGAGTCCCGCTGCTTTTTACCCCGAGCATTATGTCCTTGTTGTCCGTGGTGGGAATCACGAAGTGTGCGGTGAAGGCTGCGACGAATCCGGCTCATCTGCTCTCCTGGCCGAGACTCCGCGCTATCTCGCCTGTGTTCACCATCCGTCTCATGGGCTGTGACGGACTGTCTAGTCGCGCGAGGAGAGCTGTTCACCTCTAGCAAACCAGCCTCACGAAGGATACGCTCCTCGCCGTCGTCCATGCTGATCGGAGAGGTCAATTTGGAGGCATGAGATCCTAGACTGGCAACATCTATCTTGCTGCCCGCGCTCAACACCGATGGCTCGCGTTCGAGCCGGTTTGCCGGGCCTGGCGAATACGACTTGGCGCGGTCTTTGCCCATGTCCGTAGATAAACGTCTACCGGCACGGCCAGTAAGGTCTGAGGATGTCACCGACACCGGAATGCTTGGTCTGCGAATGTCACTAGCAGCAATTTGGGACGAAGGGACCCTATGAACAGACGCATACTCGTCGGACGGCAACTGCGGCGACGTAGCCTGACTCGGGGACTGCACTGCGTTGGCAGGCGGCTGGGGCAGGGCCCCTGGCTCCGAAGTGGATGTGTTTCTGGCGGGTATCTGTAGATGAAGTGACTTCTGGTCCGCAAGCAACTTGGCCTCTTCATCCTCGGTACCCAGATCCTGGAGGAGAACCTCCCGATAGCATCTGTTACGCCAGATATCCTGCCTCACCCACTTGAGCTTGGCCGCCATACGCCCTGCTGCCATGATGACCTGCTCCCTGGCCCTCGAGGTGACCGGCGTTAATACCTGTAGGTGTCTCGCATTCCTCAGGAGGTCGTCAAGCTGCCTTTGGCTCACGAAAAGCTTCTCGTTTGTCTCGCGGATCTTCTGTCGCATGAGCTCCTTACGAGCCGTGACCAATTCCTCGGCCACGTCGGTATCGGGATTGGGAGAGGGAGGCTCCCTGTCTGCGGAGCGGTGTGAATTGTACGACGTCACGGAGGCTTTGCGGCTCATTCTGTTGCGCTGAGCGTCGTAATTGGTAGCTATCATGCCTTTGGTGCGGACGCCCGTGCTTCGGAAGGCAGCAGCGTAATTGATTTTTGCCAGCCAATCGTCCATATCGTCTTCGGAATTGGCCAAAAACACCTCCTCCAGCGCGTGATGGCGGACGAAAAGGAAGGCGTGTTTATGCTTTTTGTAGCCCGAATCCACCAACGCAACCGCATCATCCGTGGACATGATGCCGTCGGGTTTGAACTCGGTGAGAGGTGGTTTGAATACAACCGCCCGGCGGCGCCCCTCCTTCTGATGAGACTCATATTGGGACATTAACGATTTGATCCAATTGACGTCTCGAAAGAAGTACAACTGCGAGAAGGTAAGCAGAGCGCCCCATTCTTGCCACGGCGATCTGGCTCTCTTCTTCCTTGGGTCTTTTCGCCAGAGCAGACCAACTTTGGCCACTTTGATGTCTACTAACCCAGGGTTCGATTCAGCCGGGTTCTGGATGCTAGCCGGCATGAACGCATCCGGCCGCGACCGGGCTGATACGATCTGCAGAATAGCTGTTTTCGAAAAGGCCTGATGGAGACTGTTGATGTCCGGTGACCCTGTCGTCCCATGACATCGATACGTGTCCTCCAAGTTCATGACGTCCTTGAGACTCGGCCGTAATGAGTCGAGCTTGCCGTCCATGATCAACGTGTATGGGTCCACCGGTTCCCTTGATACGCGCGACAAATGCTCTGAACTCGCGGTCTTGAACAAGGGCCGTCGAGGCTTTGCAAGCTGACGACTGTGAGAGGGTGTATCTTCGATGTGGATAAAGGGCGTGTAGGCGATGTTCTCGTAAATGCATTCCAAAACGTCATCAGACACGCCTTCGCCACGAGTATTCCGAACATAATCCGACTTTTGCATCTTGCGCTTATTGTTCTTGTTAAAGACATCGGTGTGTAGAATCAAGATGGAAAATGCAATGAAATATGCTTGGTCTGTAGAGAGAAGATCAGTATAAACCGCCCCCGCGATGCATAATGGGATGAACGTACCGGGAGAAGCAAAGATGCCAGGATTACATTCATGATATCGATCGGCAAAACTTTGCAGGAAGCGATCAATCTGTTGGGTCTCCTTGGGCAACTCGGCGCCCATCAAAAGCTTTCGAATAGCCATATCGATCGGGTCACCAAAGAAAATGAATCTCCGCATATACTTTCGCAATGCCGTCTTGTAGAAATCTTCATTCGACTGACAGAGTACGCCGGCGATCGTGCTCTTGGGTATGCTCTCTTCGAGTCGCGTCAGATACGTGGCTGGTGTGTCATTCTCCTCGCGTTCGGGGTAGGACAGCTTGCGAACAGGAGTATCCGAGCCTCTCACACCGGGAGAGCCATTGCGCATAACTGGAGGTTCCGAATTTTGCCTCAATCGGTGCGAGATGCTGAAGATGTCCCCGAAACTTTTGCGTCCACTGGTGGAAGTCGAAGTACGACCGGACGAGGCGAATTGAGCGGGTGACTGTTGGCCAGCATCGCGGAGATTAGCCAACGAGTCTAGCGTCGATGACCTTGGTCGTGGTTTGATTCGATGTCCACTTCGAGTGGAAGTAGCTGACCGGGCGGAATTGGCGGAGTTCGCCGAGTCCTTTCTGCGCAGAGGAAAAGCCGGGGAGGCAAGACCGACAGTTGAACGACTGGGCGATGGAAGCGGAGAAACGCGGTCCTGATCCTTCTCGTCCGGCGGCTCGAAGCTAGATGAGGGATCAGAACTCATGGCCCTGGATATCTGCGAGTCCTGTCCATGGCCATTCATGGGTTGACTGCCAGCCGGTCGAGGAGGCAAGGGAAATAGAGGACCCCGATTCCTCTTCAAACGTGGCATTCGAAAACGTTTACTTCCGCTTAAAGTTCCGTCGTTCGAGGGATGGGGGTGGTATAGTCCATGGTCTCCGGAACTCTGATCCGAACGGGATGACTCGGAAAAGCGGGCGTCGGTGACGGAGGAACGTTGGGACTCGTTGCCCGGCTCACGGCCACCACTGCGGATTGACGTAGTCGAGAGACGACCTGGTTCTTCCCCGCTCATCTTCGACGTTGACAATGTAGCATCGGTTGTCTGCGACCCGTTGGAGCCCTGGGCCCCATGGCGAGACCTGGTACCTGAACTCTGTCGCTGAGCATACATTTGGGATCCGTCGGACGAGCTCTTTTTCGACCCGGAGAGGATTTTGAACTTGGGTCTCTTCTTAACGGGTTGATCCAGTTCATTGCTAGTGGGTGCGGTGGTGATGATCGTGGGAGCTGAAAATAGGCGGCGGAGATCAAAAGTTAGCACACGTAGATCGACAATATATACAATCTGTAGTAGCTCTGATGTATACTCACGCGGTAAAGGAGGCACGGGAGGTGTTCCCTCCTCACCCTTGGCATAAGACCTTGATAATTGGGGATCCGACGCATGACGGAGCTTCATGAAACTGAACCGGTTCCGGCGCCAGGTAGAAGCATCGTCCTGCACCAAGGCTGCGCCCAGATTGCCCTTTCTTGAGCGAATAATGTCCGCTGGCCCTTCCGACAAGTGTTTATTATCGTTGTCTCGGGTCTCGTGATCGTCGTGGCCATTTTCGTCATCGTGGTCTGGTCCCGCTAAGAGAGGCGAACGAGGGGCGGACTCAGAGTGCCTGGATGCAAGGTTGGTTGCCGATGGAGTCAATCGAGGCAATTGTTCGCTATGGCGAGAGAGAGCTTGAGGCTCGACAACACTGCGTCTCTTGGAGTCATTGCTATCGAGAGCGCCCAGTCGCAACCCTTTCCAATGCATGGCTGAAACAAGACGACGGGAGTCGGGTCCTTAGGTGATCCTGCTGCGCAAGCGATTGTAGCGACCCATCCGACAATAACCTTATAGATATCGAGCGATTTATCCACAGCGACTGATTGTACTTCGGAAAGGAAGTTCAAGGGGCAACTCGAACTCTTCAAAGCCGTTCGGTAATGCACGATTTCGGAGGATATTACGGCGTAGGGATCATGAAAAACGACCGATTGACATCGCGGACAATTCGTAGCAGAGCGAGGAAAGAAAAAGAAATAAATTCGTCTGGCTTGAGAATCGAGCAATTTGGCGGTAATGGAGGAGGGAGGTCGCAGAAGGTTCGAAAAGGGGAAAGGGGGGAACAGCGAGGCAGTCGATTGAGAAAGAGAACCCCGGATAATCGACAAGCAGATAAAAGTTGGAGCTGGCAAATGCAACCCTTACATTGCCAGGCGTCTAGGAGGATGGAGTGAAAAGTGTGTAGATCATAAGCAGAGGAGCGGCCGAGGAGAACATTGGAGATGCCAAGGAAGGGAAAACAGATTGGCGAAAAAGGGAACCCCAAAGCGGAGAGGTTGGTTGGAACGCAGGAGAAAGGAGGGGCAAGGAGCTGGATAATAGCTGCTAGATAATGGGAGCCTTGCGGGAAGAAATGACAAACGAAGAGACCTGAGCGGCTTTACCGGATAAAGAGGGAATCAATGGAGATGATGGTGATGATGATGAAGATGATGATGGGGAGATCCGAGATACCTCCTAGTCCGTATGGCCTAATGGACTATGGACTCTGGCCTATGGGTCTGGGTCTGGCCTACGGAGTACTTGACAGTAAATGATGGATCTCTAACAGAAGATATAGCCCGACACGTGTGTTTAGAAAGTGGATATTAATAATTAATTCGTCGATCTTTGATCATGATCAGGTCAATTTAATTGCTATAGATTAATTGAACTATCATGCCCATGGGTTCATAAATTGTGTTTTGTATTCCCTACCAGTATCTACATTGGAATGAGTCTACATACCACAGATCGGTGCCTGTATAGTCCCTGTACCTAGCGACAGAAGGAATCCTAAATAATAAACTACATAACCTTCAGGTTCTTATACTTCTCATTTCCACGCAAGTTCCATTGCTAAAATCCGGTTCTCTGCCCTGGTTCGAGAGTCATAACCAATAGAAGCCTTGTGTGTACACAGCTCTGTGAACTGTTTCGTCATCTTGATTTACGCTCATTGATGCATTGAGGATCGTCAATTATCATCTTCCAGAAATTCCATTCGAGCTAACAATGATGCCAGTACCTCTTTCATCCAAGAAAACGGAAGAAAGAGGCGTCTTACCGTCTTCATCATCATGACCACCTATACGCGGCTGCTTTACGCACTGCGTCATTTATACGCGTATCTCCCGCTGCTTTATATGTCACGTGATTCGGTCCAGAATTGTTCTGCCTGGAGGGACCACGGAATAGTCACGGAGTAAACCAGCGCCAGACTTGTTAGCGGGTCCATACGGATATTGGATATCTATCAATCTAGACGCTTACCCATCAGGAGTACTAGGACATGCTTTGGGTGGACGCGCCCATGCACATTGACCTACTCCGTAGTGCTATGCATATTACAGCAAGGAAGACCGCAAAGCTGCTCTCTGCTCATAAGGGACCAAAAGGGTCTAAACTAGTGGGGCTGTGGAGGCTGTGAGTGTGGGGTAGGTTTATGGTGCCTAAGGCAGCAGCAGCTGTCAAGGGTCAACTGTCAGCCTTTATGTACGGACACCAGATTTCCTTCCACTGCGGCATAAAGGACTGTATAGGATTGCCTGTAAAAGTACGCGAACAACTATTGAGGACTTCAGGCAAAGGTGCCGCATTGTAGGTAATCAATTGCTTCCGCCGTCACACCAGCCCTTCAGAGGTAGCCTCTTCAGAACAGCCAACAGATCCTAGTAGAAAAATAAATGGCAGTTTGACCACATCTACTATACTCAAAGGATCCAGGCGATCATTTGAGATTTTCTAAGGCTGACTCGGAACAACCTCCGTAGTCCCTGATATCGCCCAAACCGGGCAGATACACCATTCCTAATCAGGCAAGATGGCTAATATCGGAATATGTTCTGCCTGAGGCATCCGAAATGCGTCAACCAGTCCCCCAACATCGCCGCTCCTCCATCCTGACCCGTCCTCATTTACGCCTCTAGGTTCGAGCGATCCGACAGAAACAATGACAGCATAATCGTCGTCTCTATCCTTCTATAGACATGCGTCTCCTGCTCTCTGTTCTCCTCCTCCTGATCGCCTCGCTGGGCCTGGTATCCGCCGTCCCCGCAGGCTCCAGTATCACGCCTCCGCCGCCCATTGAACCTATCCAGTTCTTATCATCCCGATCTACTACTGACTCCAGACGACCATGGATTCGCGTCCGAGATTGGGTCATCGAGTCCATCTGGGGCATTTCCAAAGATTCCTCCCATCAACGCTCCGTTAAAGACTCCCCGCGCAGCCGTTCTCCATCCCGCTCGCTTACTCGGTATGGCAGCGATGTCGTCCTTCGTTTCCATCTGCGCAACGCCGAAGAGGCAGAGGCATTGGCGGAAGCAACTGACGTCCTCTTTCTGGATGTCTGGGCTTCCACATCTAAGTTTGTTGATATCCGATTAGCGGAAGAAGTTGTACGTATATGGTCACTCCTGCCATGGTCTTGTCTCTGCGCTCATTATTGATTGTTTGATTGATAGATACCCTCACTACTGGGCCTGTTGCCTGATTCGCTTCGCACCGCGTACACTCCGCTTATTGATAACCTTGCTGAAATGATATACGCGACTTACCCGACTCGGCGACCTGTTGGATTTGAGGATCAGCCTGGATTCATCCCGTCGGTGCGACAATCGACTCAGTTTGGAGATTTGTTCTTCCGCGACTACCAGCCTCTGTCGGTTATCGTCCCATGGATGCGGCTGATGGCGTCGATGTTCTCATCTCACGTCCAGATGATCAATGTCGGAGTGTCGTACGAAGGGCGGGAAATCCCGGCCCTTCGACTCGGGACCCGCGGCCAGACAACCGAGCCCTACCCTCGCAAGACCATCGTCGTCGTCGGTGGCAGCCATGCGCGAGAATGGATCAGTACCTCAACCGTAACCTATGTCGCGTACAATCTTATTTCCCGATACGGCAAATCGCAGGAAGTGACCCGCCTCCTGGAGGACTTCGACTGGGTCTTTGTGCCGACGCTGAACCCAGACGGCTACGTCTACACCTGGGAATCGGACCGCCTATGGCGCAAGAACCGCCAGCCCACGAGTCTGCATTTCTGCCCCGGCATCGACCTCGACCGCGCCTGGGAATTCCAATGGGACGGCGAGCGCACACGCTCGAACCCCTGCTCGGAGAACTACGCCGGCACCGAGCCATTCGAAGGCATGGAAGCCCACCAACTGGCGCAGTGGGCCTTCAACGAGACGCAAACCAACAACGCCAAGATCGTCGGCTTCCTCGATCTCCACTCCTACTCCCAGCAGATCCTCTACCCCTTCTCATTCTCCTGCTCATCCATCCCGCCCACGCTGGAAAGCCTTGAAGAGCTAGGCATGGGTCTCGCAAAGGTCATCCGCCTGACCACCCACGAAATCTACGACGTCACCTCCGCCTGCGAAGGGACCATCACCGCTGACGACGGCAGTCGCAATAGCCCACCCAAGAAACCCATCTTCCCCACGGGCGGCAGCTCAGGCGGCAGCGCCCTGGACTGGTTCTACCATCAACTGCACACAGAGTACGCCTACCAGATCAAACTGCGCGACCGCGGGAGCTACGGTTTCCTCCTGCCGTCCGAGTACATCGTGCCGACCGGCAAGGAGATCTTCAATGCCGTTCTGACGTTTGGGAAATTCCTCGTCGGCGATCTCGCGCATGGCGCGGAGCTAAACTGGGACGCGGAGCTGCAGCGCACGGAGCCTGAAGAAGCTCCTGTATCCCAAGGCGAGGAGCCAGCGCCAGCCACGCAGCAAGTGCTGCAAGCGGATGTCGAAGATGAGGAAACGGAGTGGATCGAGAAAGCGCGAACCGAGTTTCGACGGCGATAGTCATTTTCCTTCTGTCTGTTTCTACAGTGTAAAATCCTACTTTACGCATATTTATATCTCGCATTGTTGTTATGTACCAACGACGGTAATGAATCATGATTATTGTACTTGTCATACGACACTACCCCTGGCACAATTGAATTGACAGATCCATGTAATTCTTGATGGTTATGTTATGTACATGTTGGCGAGTCATGATTTCATAATAGCATTGCGAAGGCAGGACCGCCCTAGCTCGTATCACATCCAAAACGCATATTCGCAAAAAAAGAGTAAATAACAGAGGCACCGGAGTCCTAGAACAACCACGCCACAAACGTCTGATAGAACCAGTTCCCACGCTTGTGGGTTGTTTCTTCCATCGCCTTGCGAGCCAGGTACTCCGCCTCCTCGCGGTCGATCTCGTCCTTGCCTGACCACAGATCCGCCTCCTCGGGCTTGACGCCCTCGCAGCGGGTGAAGAGCTTGTACCCGAAGATGAGGCACAGGTAGACGGGGATACCGAGGTACGCGGTGATGAAGCCCTTGTAGTTGAAGTTGCCATAGGTCTCGCTATGGACGAAGACGTCGTAGCTCTTTGTGAGGGCAATGATGCAGCAGAAGACGAGGGCGAAGTAGGAGCCTGCAGCGCCGAAGGGGGCTTTGTATACCAGGTCGGAGTCAGCGACGTGCTGGGCTCTGCGGGCGCGAATGAAGTAGATGTGGGTGATGAGCAGGGAGATCCAGGTGAGGAGGCCAAAAATGGTGACCAGATCCACAAAGTACTTGAAGACGGTCTTGGAGTCACTGGAGACGTTCATGTAGGCCAGACAGGCGAAGCAGGCGGAGATGGCGAGGGCATAGATGGGGACGCCGCGGCGGTCGGTGCGGGCGAAGATGGCGGGCGCTTTGCCCTCGCGCGCGAGACCGTAAATGGTACGAGTGGCGATGTACAGATCCGAGTTAGCGGCGGAGAAGACGAAGAGGAGGATGCAGCCGTTGAGGATGTGGGGAAGGATGCGAATGCCGGCCAGCTCGATGGCAACGACGAAAGGGGAGGCAGCTGCGGAGCTAGCCTTCTTGGTCGCGAAGACCAGGCTCTTGGAGTCGTAGGGGACCAAGGTACCGACGAGCAGAACACTGATCACATAAAAGAAGAGAATCCGGTAGAAGGTGAGCTTGATGGCGCGCGGGATCGTCTTGCGGGGGTTCTCGGCCTCGCCGACAGTCACGCCGACCAGTTCGGTACCTAGGTAAGCGAACGTGGCCGAGACCATGGTCGCCCAGAAGGCATAGAAACGACCCGCGGCCGAATCCTCGATATACCAGTTGAACGCACCGGGCTCCTTCCAGTACCGGAAGCCCTTGCGGTCGTGATCGGGGCCACCGCCCAGCATCAGAATGAAGGAGAGCAAAATCAGGCCGACAATGACGACCACTTTGAAGGAGGACAGCCAGAACTCGAATTCACCGAAGAACCGGATACCAAAGTAGTTGATGGAGATGATCAGCACCAGGAAGACGGTGATCCACACTCCTGCATTAACTCGTGAGGTATCGATCCAGAATGATATGACCAGCGCGCCGGCCGTTAACTGGTTCGGTGTGACAATGATATACTTGAACCAATACCTGTAGTGGTCATGGTGTCAGCGCCGCAGTCTTGACGGTAAACAACGATAGATTGACATACGTCCAACCAATGGCGAATCCAAGAGCAGGGTCACAGAAACGGACAGCATAACCAGTGAAACCGGAGGGCATGGGCAACCAAGTGGCCATTTCTCCAAGACCACACATGACCAGATAGACGATGAAACCGACGAACGAGTAGGAGATGAGAATAGAACCGGGCTGTGACAGTTAGTTGTTGCTGTAGATTTGGCGTATATAAGGACAACGTACGCCAGCCCTGAGTAGTCATGTCAGCCCATGTCAAGCCAAGATTAGTTGCGAGGAAGAAAGACCTACTTTGCAAGAGCACCTCCAGTTCCGATGATGAGACCAGTACCAATAGCACCACCAATGGCTGTGAATGTCAGCTTGAATGCAGATTATCCACGGGTCGTATAGACGGCCTACCAATCATGGTGATGTGACGCGACTTGAGACCCCGATGAAGATCGACATGGGGTTGAGACTCCATCACACCCTCCTCAGCAGCTTTGACATCGTTGGACATTTCATACTTGACAGGCATCTCCGAAGAGACGCCTTCTTCTCTGTACCCCATCCCTGTGTGTGTGTTCTATTGGTGAAATTGAGGCCGATGAATTGTGGCGGGGGGAAGTTCACTGATTCCCCAGAAAGATTGTGGGGAAGAAAGAACGCAGTGAATGCGATTACGATGGGAGAAGCGATGAAGAAGGAGAAAGAGAAGAAAAAGATGCAGATGGAGAGGAGAGAAGAGAAGAGAAGAGGACGAGCAGGAGGAAGGAAAAGAGGAAAGTGGCAGGCGAATAGAAGCTACCCAAAAAAAGATGCCGTCCTCGACTTCTGGAAAGCAACCCCAGAAAAGATAAGCGACAACGGGGGGACCAATTAATGATTATATATCTTATTATATGACAGGATGTCAATGACCGATGATAGGTCAATATCTCTTGGATTAGATTAGTGAATTGGTGAATTAGTTAGTAGTTCCGAGAGAGACATCTCGCGTGGAGAATCCCCTCACGGACGATGATAGCCATGCTGCCCGTGTACAACATTCAGCCTAGCGTTCAGCATAATTGCTACATAACCCAATCAGCAGCAAGAAGGCAAGGCCGGGATAGACGATCTTGTCGTTTTTTGTCTGGTTCTCTGGTCTTGTCTGCGCCTCCTGGGGCAAGAAAAAGGCCCGTCAGCAAGCCCAGGAACAAGCGGACTGGCTTGGCAAAAGTGCCCAGACACGAGGCGTCCTTAGATCCAAGCTCCTCATCACCTGGGGAAGACGCTTTTTCAGGTCTCTAGTGATTAGGCTCAACACTATTTGGTTCGTATTAGTCAAGGGATCTTTCGAATCGGTAACAATCGCCGTCTGCTGATTCCATCGAGGCGTTCTGAGGTTACATTGCCAGCCTGAACACGACACCCTGCACACGAACATAACGGGATTACTATAAGAATCTCACGCAACCACAGATCCCCCAAGAAAAGAGAGAATCAGAGTCATATGATAATTGTCATATAACCAGTATTAAAACCACCTTTGTGCTCAGTGTCTCTGGTGTATCGCCTCCACAGGCCGAAGCAAAGCGAACATGGAACAAGCCCCGCTCTGCCTGAGGCCCACTCTTGGCGGCCTTGGCTTTATTGCCTTGATAAGCTAGTGATGAGCCACGTGAGTTGTGAGTTGCGAGACATTGTGCCCAAGCTTTGCGGGATTTTAGAGAACTCGGGGCCAAGTGAGAGATTATTTAGAGGCAAAAGAACCTTAAGTGGAAGCTTTCAGCAGTAGTTCCGTGCGGAGAAGTGATCCTGCCCGAGGTTATTATGCAACTATTCCGACATCTTCCATCAGGAGTCTACGAGTCTGGATTGCCTGGATTCCTTAGGTAGAAGGCAGTCAACCAGTGCCAAGACTGCTTATCATAATGTTATCTGTGTGCCATTTTGTCCAATCAGACACTGTCGTTTACTCAACCTTATCGCAAGCTGTTAGACTGTTCTCCGTACCGTACAGAGTACCGTAGTGAGGTGCCTGCTCAGATGTCGGTAGACCACGACGCAGAGCCACATATGGACGCCGTACGTACTGTCCCAACTCCAATTCCCGTCCGTATTCTAGAAGACTGCCTATTTCCTCCGGAGAACCTTCGGTCTCTTGCCAGCCACGGGCTCGGCACCCTTGGCACATAGCGGAATATTCTCTACGGGCACAAATGATATCTGCCCAGAAACTCTCCTGCTCTCTCGGGCCCCTGATCCTTTGCATCCAGGCACCTATCGGAGTATTCACGGTGAAATCAGCATGCAATCCTGCCTATTGTCTCAACATCCAACTTCGAAATTCGATATCTCGCCTAGATTGCGGACAGTGCACCCTGCATAGGGACAGTGGATACAGCCCAGCAATTCCGTACGTAATGCAATGTCACTCAATGCCGACTTTTATGTAATAAAAATTCCCCAGACTCTTGAAGCGGGGAATCTTATCTTGACTGTTGGATATCGAAATGATTAATACTACTGCCGCGACTCTAGGGCCGGGGTGTCCGTTCGAAAAATTTTCTCGTCATCCGGGCCCTCCGTGGTGGTGTCCGTGGTAGAACTCGGTGGTCGTACGGACGGTACGGGTTCTGGCCAGGCCGCCAGGGAGCCGCGTGTGGCTGACAGCAGGAGAAAATTCTGCTATCCAGACGACTCTCGTCTCGGCTTAGCTTCGGTGTAGATAGGACTTGCAGAATTGACTGATCCTTGACTGATCCTTTTGGGTTGAGTACACACTACACGCTGGATAGATAAGCTGATGGTGGATCAAGGATGCTGTTGGTCTTAGCATTTCTGAACGATAATCAGGCTCAAGGCAATTTCTATCTAGTTCGTCGTCTCATATACACGCATTACTAAAGGTAGATTCCTTTAGGGGGTAACCAGTTGTAGAAGAGGTTCACCATGATTTGAAGTTGTCTGACTATGTATGCTCCGAGGAGTATCCATGTGCTATATAGCAAAGATATCGTCGTACTCGGCATAAAGACTGTGAGAGAATTTTGTGTTGGTAGATAAGAATGCCTTAGTTCCTCAGCACCAACATAGCGATAGCATCTGACCCCGCGAGTTGCCAGTTGACACATGAAAAGAACGAGAACTTGCCAGTTGCCATCACAGCCCACAGGACAATCATCAGCTACATCCCAATCCCATCCCACCAACATCCAACCCAACAATGAAGCCACCTGCACAGATCCAATAGTCCCTTTGGAGGCGGTAATCTACAAGCAAGGAAGCACTCGTTGTTGACACACAGTGCCACATGGACAAGCCCTTACCAGCAATGGCGTACACCAGCAGCCATCCTCCTCTCAGAGCAACACCTCTACCGCTCAAAATCAATAGTTTCCTGCAGCTGCTTGTCAGCCTTGCAACCCCGCAGATAACTCTGTGTTGGTAACAGTGATATCACCAATGGAGGTACAGCCTGAGTGTTGCTTGAGCCTTAGGCTGACTGCTCTGAATGACCAGCAAGGAACAATTGCAGTTAATTTCCACAACACGGGCAGGAAGATTCCTTTCGAGCTCTCGTCACCATCCATTATGCGATGGATTGTGCCGTCACCTGCATAAGGCTGCTGTGATGCTCTTCCATTGGCGGAGGGAAACGGTCGGCGCTTAAGGATATTTTTATCCAGAGCGCCATTGGGTTCCCTTGTGTCGGGATACGAAATGGACGAGGGGGATGGATTATTTTACTATCAATAGAAGTACCAAAATAGATCACTTGCGGGATGAATGCAGTGTTAATTTGGGGTGTTGTTGTTCGTGGTCATTGTGATGGTGTCATTCCCCTCTTTTGCTCTGGGGCATTTATTATCCCAGTCCTCGTCCACGGCCATTGTCCCTACTTCTGACAGAGAAGAAGTCTTCCTTCTCAGCTTTGTCTAGAACAAGAACCATTGATTGAACTGACTGCTATCATGGGTGTTCTTCGTTTGCCTCGCCCGACGGGCATCTATATCCCCAACTCTCCCACCCGCAGCCTCACTACCGATATGATCTCTTCGCCTCTGTCTCCCGGCTTCAACTTCGATTGCGAAACGGTCACGCCTTCCATAATCCCTGCTCTGGACTACATCTCCTCCAAGCTCCAACAAAAAATGATGCACGTCACACTACTCGTCGGCCGGGGAAAGCCCTATCCCACAGGGCAACCGTCCGATCTTATGGTCATCCCCATCGCACAACTCGACCCTCAGTGCTGGCGCACGGTATACCGCATCGTGGCCAAGGGAGCCAAGAAATTCGCTTTAGGCCAGAGCTGGACCGATGCCCTGGCGCGCAGCCAGTACGAGCGCCAGGCCAACGAATACCTGATCCAGCAATCCATCCTGCAGAACGAAGTCGTCTTCAGCCGCGAGGGACTGACTCTCCTCAATGTCGACCGCATCTACACCTTCAAGCGCCGCCTCTGCATCCTGTCAAACCGCGACAACGGCACCGAAGAGCCCTACGTCTCCTCCTGCGTGCATCTCCTACACCGCACCATCCGCGACTTCCAGGGCCGCCCCTTCAGCAAGGCGTTCTTCCACCGCGTCTACGAACAGCTCGATGTCCGCGACGATCTCCTGACGCGTGTGGCAAATGCCTACAAAAAAGAATACAACCAGGAGGGCATCGTCCTGCCGCCGCGGCCCAAGCCCGAGTATTCACGGAAATCGCCCATTCGCCCCGTCCGTCCACGCAGACAGCCTACGCCGCCGACCTGCAGACCGGCCTCGGCGAAGAAGGGACCCAAGACGCCTCTCTCGGCCTCTGATGTTACACCCATCACCCGAAGCGAGTGGAACATGTTTGTCGGCTCCGGTATCCGTCAGATCAACCCCACCGTGACCAAGTGGACGCCGTCGCCAACTGTGCTAGCTGCCGCGTGAGCATTCAGGACAGAAGTTCAGTGACTATACCTCCAACGCATGACTCCGTAGCCAGCCTGCAGAACGCAGGAACCGACAGCTCGGTATATCATCAACCAAGGATCGCTTCGATTCGCATCTTGCCGGCCGGGAGAGAGCTCATCAGCTCGGCGAACCGGCCAAGCAGTCATGAATGATCTATAGCCTTTCTGCGGCTAATAGAGTATCATCATGCACTATCTGGAGCGGAGGAAACTCCACCCACAGACACATTGACATGCCAATGGCGGAATCAAATCATTCTGCAACAGGCCGAGAATGCCTGACTGTCATTGTTATGATGCTGGCCTGACTCAGAGATCGAGTCAGACGTGTATATCTATGTCTTATGTTAAGACCCCAATACTGTATATAAAAGTGAAACATAAAATGATGAGACGGTTTTCCTTCTATTGATACTATCACCAAGAGTAAGCGACAGTTTATCTTGAGTACTACAGGAGTCGAACGATCTCATCGGCGCTCTCCGAGTTTAATTTGCCTATCGCTGGTGGGGTGCGGTGGAGACGGCCAACCTGCATCGCTAAACAACCAGACTAGCATCTAGATAGTTAGTAGATAGATATAGAGAGGCACTTGGCTTCGGAATTTGTTATTCGATGAGGAAATAATTTCTTCCCCAATCTCGCATTCGCGAATAAATTGGGAGGGAGTCGACCAGTTGACGGCCACCATTGAAATTCGGATAAAGCAGGAGTCGAATCATCAGCGAGTGTCGTCAACCTTGCCAGCAAACTTCCCAGAAAGAAGCAAAGACCCTGCCGAATTGCATATGACTGATCTGATCTGCATCCTGCAGCAGAAGAGGTGGAGGACCAGTCGCCAGAAGTGAGGATACGACGACCCCACGATCCTTATCACTTCCTTATCATTTCCCCTCCATTGCGCTCGAAATCGTCATTGTCGTTAGGTTTTTCACCTTTCGTCATTTCACTTTAGAAGATATTGGTGATTGAAGGATACAGAGATATACTGGCAGAAAGATACAGCCAATATCCAGTTTTTATATTGGAGATCAATCATGCGGGACTCTACTCCCGTCGTCGTCGACGCATCGCTCGCAGACGACACGACCAGCGAAACAAAGAGCAAATGGACCGCCGAATCACTTCTTCGTCAAGCAGAGCGCTCGCATCGTCGGCTGCCGGGGATCCGCAAGATTCCTCTGCCGGCGATTGCAATCATCCTGTTTGTTGCGTTCATGAACGTCGTCGTGTGGATTGCTGCTGCGATTGTGTTGGTATGTCGACTGGACCTCACTCCCCTACTTTAGATCCACTAGCTAACATGGTGTAGAGATACTATCCGTATGTCTAGTGACCAGCATCAAGTGCGTGTACTGACCAGCACAGATCGCTAGTCTCGAATGCGGTTCTGGCATATACATTGGGCCTGCGTCATGCGTTTGATGCCGACCATATATCGGTAAGATCGAAGCAGTCTGTAACTCGGCAGCTACTAAATTATCCAGGCAATTGACTTGATGACCCGGAGATTACTGGCAACGGGTCAGCAGCCCGTCACCGTTGGGACGTTCTTCTCCCTCGGACACTCAACGTAGGTGCCGTTCCGGTCTATCAGATCAAGGCTTGCTCTGACGGTACCAGCATTGTCATTATCACATCTATCGTCGTAGCGGCTACTGCTGCGGCGGTATCGTCGCGCTTCGACAGCTTCAGCACCGTCGGCGGGATAATCGGGACGTCGGTCAGCGCCGCGTTCCTGATCCTGCTGGGCCTGATGAATTTTTACATTCTGTACAAGCTCTACATGCAGATGCAGAAGGTGCTGAATCTGCCTGAAGGGCACGAGGATGAGGCGTGGAAGATTGAGGGCGGGGGTGTGCTGTTCAATGTGCTTAAGCGCATGTTCAAGCTGATCAATCGGTTTGTGGCTTCCATCAGATGTACAAACGATCAACTGATTTGGTGGCTAGGCCTTGGAAGATGTATCCGTTGGGTGTCCTCTTCGGTCTTGGTTTCGACACCTCCTCCGAGATAGCCCTGCTTGGAATCTCGTCTGTAGAGGCCGCTCGTGGGACGGACTTTTGGGTCATTCTGATCTTTCCCATCCTTTTCACCGGTACGTCTGCTTAGTCTACAAGAAGATTACAACTAACGACTATAGCTGGAATGTGTCTCTTGGACACAACCGACGGAGCTCTGATGCTCTCGCTCTATATCCAACCCGCCGCAAACTTCCTCCCTCCCAAACGCGACAGCACCTCGTCAGAGACGCCCCTGATCCTCGGCGAGGACCATGAGATCGAACCCTCCCAGAACCACCGCGACCCCGTCGCCTTCCTGTACTACTCCATCGTGCTCACTCTCCTGACAGTCGTCGTCGCCATCGTCATCGGCGTCATCCAGCTCCTCACCCTTGTGCTAAACGTCGCCAAACCCACGGGTAGATTCTGGGACGGTGTGCAGACAGCAGGCGACTACTACGATGTCATTGGCGGAGGAATCTGCGGATGCTTTCTCATAGTCGGTGTTCTCAGCGTGGTGCTCTACAAGCCCTGGCGGCGGTGGATCGCGAAGCGGCATGGGAAGAGCGCCGGGGCGGATGAAGAAGGCTCGGGATCTCGGGATGAGCTGCCTCCCGCTGATGGTGAAAGAGCTGTTCTGAATGAGGAGAGCAATGCCTCTACCTCTGTTGTCAGTTACGGGGCCGTAGGCAAGGGCGCAACATCGCAGGTCGTGGCGCAGCCATAGACCGACCGATTCTTTATTAATGGAGTCGGCTCGAACTACAATATAGACATCATGATTACAGCTCTTGAATTACCTCTCTGCACTAAACAATAAAAGCTACTTTATGATATTGATACTGAAACCGGTTCGCTGGAATAGAGCAGGTAGATGTACAGGGTGCCTGGGGCATAAGGGTGACGTCAGCTGACTCGCCAAACGCGGGGAGACTCTTCATCATCCCCAAGTTTGCGACGATACCATGAGTCTCGACCTGGTACTTGAAGCCCATCTCCTTACAGGCTCGCACTCGACATGGATACCAACATAACAGATTGATGGAGTCTGGCTCAAACTGAAGTACATGTACATATGAGACCCACTAAAGCTGCTATGCCCTCACGACATACTTTCTTATAATATTGCATATACCACCATATATTCGCTTCTTGGTTACTATTACTATCACCCTCGATACAGCGAGTGATCGCCTCATTATCAGATACCACAAAAGCAATGGATATACAACCCGCGCCATGTCCGATATTACGACATCTTCCTCGCTGAAACATGACCTAAACGAGAGCCCTGACGGACTCGATTTCTCATCCCTGCCACCTATCTTCGTCCTCTCGACACATCTCGAGCTAGACGCTCTACACCTAATTGAAGAGGACCTCGTGAAGCGCAACGCGCGCTTGACGTACGATGTCTCCGAAGCACGGCTCGTTCTTGGACGCATCGGCCAGAAGAAGCGAGCGGCTTTGGAGCTGCGGTCCAGAGGTGTCTGGACCGAGGAGGTCTCTGCCTCTGCCTCTGCTCCTCTACGGACAAGCCCTGAGCCGCCTGTGAAGAGGCGGCGGGTCGATGTGGTTCAGCAGGGTAAACAGCCTGCGGCGCAGTTAGAGGATATTGACCTCGCTACGGAGACGGAAGATGAAGAAGATGGCATGCGGAGCTTGCACGATACGCGGGGGCATCTGCGCCGGCCGAGGTCGGTATCTCCCGATACGGCGTCTGTGGCCTCGACGCCGTCGCTGACGTCTTCGGTGGCTACTGCTTTGGAGGATCATGAGCAGGGGGTTGTGGTGACGGTGGTCAAGCTGGACTGGTTCAGTGAAGTGTTGAGGACAGGCACGCTCGTGCCACTGGACCCGTTTGTGGTTTACCGCGGCCGCAGGACTGCGCAGCCTGCGTCTGAAGTAAGCGTGGACAAGTCGAAAGGAATCCTGGGTCGGGCGAAGCAAGATGCCATGGCCAGGCCGGCGGCTGCACCTCCCACCAGTCGATTCGCATCCCGTCGCTCACGAGAACCGCACGACGGCCCATCCAGCCAGGGCCACCCACCCAAGCTATACCGGCAAACGACATCCGAGCACGACGAAGCAGTCCCCCTGCCTCCACCCCCGGACTGGGTCAAGGACCGCGTCATATACGCCTGCATGCGGTCTGCACCGCTCCACCCGCCCAACGAAGCGTTCATCACGCAGCTGGTCAAAATCCGCAAGATCCGCGAGCTCACGCTCGATGAGATCGGCGTCCGCGCCTACAGCACCTCCATCGCCTCACTCGCCGCCTACCCGTACCAGATCCGACGGCCCTCGGAGATCCTCACCCTCCCAGGCTGCGACTCCAAGATCGCCGCCCTCTTCGCCGAATTCAAAGCCAGCGAGCACGGCACCCTCGCCGCCGCCGCCGCCCTCGACACCGACCCGGTCCTCAAAACCCTGCACCTCTTCTGGAACATCTGGGGCGTGGGCGCCAAAACCGCCCGCGACTTCTACTACAAGCGCCAATGGCGCGACCTCGACGACATCATCGAGCACGGCTGGGACAGCCTGTCCCGCGTGCAGCAGATCGGCCTGAAATACTACGACGAGTTCCTGCAGGGCGTGCCCCGCCCAGAGACCGAGGCCATCGCCGCCACCATCACCCAGCACGCTAACCGCGTCCGCCCGCACGCGTCCTACGACGGCCGCGGCGTCGAGTGCGTCATCGTCGGCGGCTACCGGCGCGGCAAGGAGCTAAGCGGCGACGTCGACCTCGTCCTCTCGCATCGCGACGAGTCCGTCACCAAGAACCTGGTTGTGGATCTTGTTGCGAGTCTTGAAGCAGAGGGCTGGGTCACGCATACCCTCGCCTTGCACATGACTACCTCCAATCGCGAGCAGCAGCCGCTCCCTTTCCGGGGTGATGACACGGGCAGACACTTTGACACGCTGGATAAGGCGCTTGTCGTCTGGCAGGATCCGCATTTCGAGGATGACGGAGACGGCGAGACTCCCGCCGAGGGTGACGCAGACACCCCAGAAGGAGGAGAAAGACAGCGCCGCAAACGCAACCCCAATGTCCACCGCCGGGTAGACATCATCATCTCGCCGTGGCGGACGGTCGGGTGCGCCGTGCTGGGCTGGTCGGGCGATACAACCTTCGAGCGGGATCTGCGGCGGTACGCGAAGAAGGCGCACGGGTGGAAGTTCGACTCGAGCGGGGTGAGGGAGCGGACGAGCGGCGGGCAGGTGATTGATCTGGAGCGCGGCGGGGAGACCTGGGAGGAGAGGGAGAGGTTGGTGCTTGAGGGGTTGGGGGTTGGTTGGAGGCCTCCGCAGGAGAGATGTACGCGATAATCTTCCGTCACTATATCCAGATGTCTTTTACATGAAAGGGTACATGTACATATGTCAGTTACTGGACATCATATTCGTATTATCCAAATAAACAGATATTCAACGGTAGTATTAAGCACCTGCTCACATCGCTAACCTCCAATCATGACAAGATTTTCACATTAACTCGTGAAGAGAAACAAGCATAGCGAGGACTGCAACGTCCAAGTAAATAATACAGACACGGGCAGTATGGTGCAATGGACAGGAGATGGAGCTATAGAAACAGAAAGAAATAAATCATATCAAACCAGTGTCCTCGAACTGGTCATTTCGCCATATCTTCCTCTTTCTCTCGTGGTATCATAAGCATTGACGACTCTCATCTGTCCGCCTTCATCGGCCTGACTGAACGCGTAGCCGCGTTGTTTCCGCATGCGCTGCACTTGTCGCACTTTACGGATCGCCTTTTGGAACTGCTCCATGCGAGGCCGGTAGTCCTGCACGTTGTACTTTTGGATCTCTTGCACGTGGTGGTAGTGTTGCGGGTAGTACATCCGCTTGGCGTATTTCCAGGCGTAATCGCGGAGAAGGCAAATGCAGGGCAGGACGACGGCCATCAGGTAGAAGATGGGGGAGGTGAAGAGCCGGGGGATCGTGCCGTAGTACTCGGTGGAGAAGCCGATCGCCGGCGCCGCATAACCATACGCCGGTAGGAAAACAAGCCAGATGACCATGGATCCAGGAATGGCAATAAAGTGATACTTGGTCCAGATGTTGGTGATCAATGCCGCTTTGCCCAGGACAGTGGCCAGGACTGCTGTATACAAGGCGGAGCCCCAAACCCAGTGGCCCGCCACCTTACCGTCCCCTTGTGGTAGATCCCAGAGGAAGATCACCTGCGAGACGATGTAAAGTAGCAGTGAGTGGTAGAACCCGTTGGCGATCCACGACCAGAAGCTGTGTCTCTTGAAAAACAATCCCTTCTGTCCAAGCTGGTATAGCTGCGGATAGCGATCGAGCAGACGGGCAGAGATGAACTGGTCACAGATTCCCATGACAAACGGAGGGAGCACAGTGAAGAAAACATTGTAGAAGGAGAGCGTCCAGGATTCGTAGATAACTTCTCCCGAGAAAGCATTTTGGAACGAGTACTATTTCCGTCAGTACAAGAGAACAAAGCGTCTGTACAAGGTTGCTTACCCAGAACTGAGTCATGTATAGGGCGATATTCTTGTAAAATGAGTATAAAATGACTCGACTGATACGGTGATAACTCCATGCACCGTGAACAAGAAGCAGCTTCCGGAGATAACGGAATTGGGCAATAGAAACGTCCGCAGACCGGGCAGCTTGAAGACCTTCGACACCACTGATACCGACGCCGACATGGGCTGCCTGGATCATCGAAACATCATTGGCGCCGTCACCAATCGCCAGAAGCAAAGACTTGAGATGCCTCTTGACCAGCTTGACGACCAAAGCCTTCTGAAGAGGGGATACACGACTATGAAGGAATCAGCCGAAGATCGAGGAAAATCCAAGCGGGAGACTTACCAACAAACCACTGCTTTACACAGGACCGCCAGATCCAAGAACAGTTTCTCCATGTCCTTCTCCAGCGCAAATGTCAATGATCGACCATCAATGACGAGAGCAAGAGCCTCGATCTCGCCAGATGTGCCCTGGCTCTGAACGGCCTGTAGCTTCTTGGTGAGGTTATCCCGGGTGGCTTGAGCATTATCCTCATTGACAATCAGTAGCGTCATATCTTCCGAAATAAGCTTGCACGACATGCCGATGTTGATTGCTGTTTCTTGTCGGTCACCGGTCAAGACCCAGATCTTGATTCCAGCCGTCTGCAGAGTGTGGATGGTATCAGGGACGCCATCCTGCAGTCGATCCTCAATAGCCGTAGCACCAAGGAGATAGAAGTCCTTCTCAATCAGCTCTGCAGCTTTGTCAAGCTCATCGGCACGATTGCCGCCGACTGTTGTTGCAGCCTTCTCATAGATCTGTATCCACTGCTGATATTCTTCTTCTGGGATCTCACGCATTGCGAGGCACAGTGTCCGAAGACCTTCGGACGCATACTCCTCGAGGTGCTGCAAAGTTGCTTCCACAATATGGTTATCGGGCCCCAATCGTTCGAGAATAACAGTGTCGGCACCTTTGGTGTAGATGCGAATCTTCCCATCCGGACAGCGGAAAATGGTCGACATTCGTTTTCTTGTCGAATTGAACTCGCAGACCGCGAGCAATTCGTACTCGTACTCTTGACCATTGGTGGTGAACAACACGGACCGTGGCTTTCTGTTGGTGAAGCGATAGCCCAGCACGGCGGCACCCTCTACCAAGGCACCCTCATCAGGAGAGGCGGCCTGGTACTTGATCTTGTCGGGGTCTGCCGCATTTCTTTCGGGAATGACTGTATGGCAGGTCGCTAGAAGAGTGAGGAAGTGATGTATGGCATCAGCGGAGGGATGAGACTCCAAGTGTTCCTTGAGCTTTTTGAAGTCGTAAATTCCGGCTTCGGCTCCGTCATCAGCTGTAGCTCGGCGGTCTTCAGGTACTTCGTCACCATACTGCACACCATAGATGCTACACTGCTTGAATTCCATCATGTTGCACGTCAAGGTTCCAGTCTTGTCGGAGAAGATATACTCAATTTGTCCGAGCTCTTCGACAAGCGAAGACGTCCTGCAGGTCGCAGGAGTGTCGGTCTTGTCGTAGTAAATGTCAAGGTCAGAATTGATCAGGAGTGCCTGTGCGTACTTTACAATTTCGATGGTGACAAAGAGAGAGATGGGAACAAGGTTGGAGTAGAGAACCCAGTAGGTGAATATGTCGAGCACGAATTGCTTGACCGGACTCGTACTGCCGTAGTAGAGATAGACAAGCTTCTCGGCCTGGGTTTGTCGAATTATGAGGTCTCCGACGGAGCTGACCACGCTGAGAGACACGAGAATGCTGACCAGCATCAAAATCTGGACGTTCACCATCCGCTCGACGGCGGTCCGCTTGATCGGGGTAGCAGTTGCGTTGCGCATCAGTTTCGTTTCGTGACCCGTAAAGACGACTATACCATGAATCCAGGGAGTGTTACGCAGGGTTGCTCCTCGAAGGAGAAGCTGATCTGGCGCCAACGGAAGCTCCTTTTCGCCCCCTCCGGCGTGCATTGTAAGAGTCGCTTCATAGGTATAAAGGCTGCTGTTGGGTTGCTCCGACCGGATGCGTCCACTCAAGCGACTCAGGTCAGCGGGGCTGACCAGATGCGCGGTCTCGGGAATTGCCTGTTTAATCTTCAGATTGGTCTCCCCGTCCAGGTTTGCAGTCTCAATGTAGCAGAGACCTTCGGGTTCGGACGAGGCCAGAAGCACCAAGTCGGCCGGAAATGGCTGCTCGGATTCGACACGAACGATGTCGCCGACGGCCACATCGACCCATTTCGTTTCATGAAAAGCCGAACCTTTTAGAACCTGGGTTTTGGAGTGGTTGAGCGACTTGTCCGAGTTTCTTCGCTTGAAATCTTCCACCAGCTCTTTGATCGCCGAGACCAACAACACAATCAACAGAGGCACAATAGTGGTGTAACGATTCGTCGGGGACACACTAGGGATCTGCTGGAGCACGGCTGTGAACAAGAAAAACAGGTTGGCGTATTTCGAGAACTGCTCGAATAGGAACTTCGGGATGAAGGTGACGATGTTGTACTTGGCCGTGGACACATGGTTGTCGACGAACTTGTGAACAGCATTGGCAGGCGGGTTGTTGAGCGTAATCATACGCGGACCAAGCGTCGATGGGTCGACCTTCCCCCGACCAAACCCGAACTTGAAGCCCGACTTCCTGGACTTTTTCTGGGCCCTAGGCGCAGCCGTCTCGTCGCCTTCAACGCTTTCCACCCGTGCGGCTCTGGCCCCGGCCTCCGTCAGCGGGAGATCCATCTCCGAGTACTCGGGTCCCATTCCAAGCATGTGCTTCGCTCTCCCCATCAGGCCGCCTCCCAAACCCAAAATACTATTCCTGTCCTTCGCCTGCCGTACGCGATGGGGCGACGCCATATGGTCGTCGTCATCCATGTTATAGTACCCATGCATATCCCGGTCATCGTCAAACTCGTCGACCGAATACCGCTGGTAGTTGCTCAGGCCAGATGTTTGCGAATACGTTCGAGACACCTCCGCTCCGGAATAAGGATCGCTAAGATATGCCCCCGGCTGGGCCGGAGGATGCGCAGAGGTCGATGCATGGGCCCCAGCAGCTGGCGGTGCCCGCCCGCCAACAAAATTATCGTACGAGACCGAGGGACGCGGTTGAGGCTGATCGGAGTCGTCAATATTGTACTGTCGCAACAGGTTGTCGTCGTTGACCGGCGGGCGCTGTCCCGTACTGTATATAGGAGTCGAATCCTCCATCTGCATCAGGTCCTCATCGCGGCCAGCGGCTGGATGGAGACCTGGAGGCCTACCGCTGGCCATGATGCTTGGTGCGGGTAAACTCCTCCGTCACAGAGATGTTGTGTCCCTGAAGCATTGACCGAAGACTCGGGGAAGAGCGAGTGGGGAGTGGCTGGGTAATTTGGTTGACAACAACGGCCACGAGGTTGCGCAAGGGGGTTTGATCGGGATTGAAAGGAAGAACCGACCGGATGAGGCAGATTGTGAAGAGCTGGAAGATGCGAATAAGGCCAGCAAGTAGCAAACGGTAGACTATTCTTGAATGCCTAGAGAGGTGTTTTGGGATGGGCGGCGAAACGACGTTGGCTGGTTGGCTGTTGCGGATTCCACTGGGCGGTGCTGACACTCGGCCGTGGTTCACCAAGATAAGTTAGTTAGTTAGCTGGCTTTATAAATAGTTAGTCAACAACAGAGACACGGAAGTCAATGTTCGTGAAAGCTAAGAAGTTTGATAGAGAGCTCATTAAGGGTTCGAATTGGTTGAAACATTCATTCCCCTGAGGATCGCTTGTTTTCCTTTCCTTTCTTCCCTTTTTTTTATTTATTTTTTTTTCCCCCTCGATTTACGCTTTTACCTCCTCCAGCAGCCGTTTTGTTCCTGCGCCAAATGAGGATGCGCGTCCACCGGCCCACTCAGGGTAAAAGCTGAGGCCTGAGAACGATCCTTCGTCTTCAAGAGTCGATCCGATTATGATTTTCTCGACATGATTGACAGGGGCTGCGGACGTCTCGCCTAGAGCCATGTGTGATTCGCTTTCTAGATCGGCCGAGGCCTTCTGTACACGCGTAATACTGTAGACTAGAGATAGACTGGGAAGACTTCAATTGAGACTGATAAACATCATTATGGAGCTCTATATTACATCACATCCTTGGTATCATCACCATGTTGCCTTTCGTCGTTGTTATGCTCATGAGTATCGAGTCACCGGTCATTCTCCGCCCTTGATTCTTCCGCCATTCCGTTCTTTGACCTTTTAGCAGAATCGGCTTGCAGGGCTTTGTCGATAATCGCATTGATCTCCTTAACCTTCTCAAGAGCAACCGATGACTTCGACACAAATACTAATGCATCCACAGGGGAGCCGGAAAACTTGGAAACGAAACACACATCTCCGGCATTATTCATGCCAAAGACAACGTCCGCTTCCGAGGCTTGCTCTTCTTTCCGAGTCGCATCAAGTATAACCCGTTTGCCTTCATCAAAGGTGTGAAAGGTAACTGAAAGAGGTTTGTGCGTAATATTCAAGGGAACCGGTACCCGCTCGTCTAGCCCGTAGACAATCACCTGTCCGTCCTTGACGACCGCATCTGGACGACGGAAGTGCTGCAGTCCGGCCATCACTCCAATACAGGCGGCGTCAATGAGGTTGCCATCGTAGTCGGTGACGTGGACGTCGGCGCGGATGCTCCAGCAACTGACTCCCTTGAGGATGCACAGTGACTCGGTGTCTAAAGCGTTCGAGTGGCGCACAAGTCTGTCAAGGACGTGCGCGACGTAAGCTTCGAGATCTCCTTGTCTGATGAGCATGAACGTTAGCTGAATGCGCGGCCCAATACATGGTACCAGCCATACCGTCCATTGTCCCAAGCTGGTGAGCCCATAGCCGTAAGCTCTAGGGCAATTGTGAAGATGCCATCAAAGGGACGGTCATCGCGAGGTTTTGTTACTTCTGAGGATATGCGCACAATGAGACTACAGAAAGGTCAGCCTTTTCAGATACGACGCCGAATCGGTTGGATAGAACCCACCTTGACTTGCCCAGTTGCACTTTCACATGCCCGTACTCCTCCCCAAATGTGACGGTCAAAGGACGAAGCTGGTCAGCATGGCGACCATCCAGTCTCACATCCTCGCGCAGAGCATTGAGGATGAAGTCGCGCTCAGCAATTGAGAGCGATGCTTCTTTGTTCATGGTTGCGGAGGCGGACTTGGCCCCGACGGGGTCGATCAAGACGGACTTTTTGGGAAATTTCTGGATTCTGCAGCGTCATTGAATGCAGCGGATCATCAATCTTCCAGGTAAGCCAATCATATCCGTACTAAGTCGAAAGCGGTGAGGATGGCTGATTCAGCTTGTAGCCTGAGGCAGGCAACATCGACATTATCATTCCTCCGACATGCTTCTAACTCATTGAGCAGAAAACATACAACAGGCCATCCGTGACAGCCCATCATGACTACAGGTATGAGGAAGCTGGATGTGACGTTGCAGAAATAATATGCTGACTTGACCATAGCTCACAGACCCACCTTCGATCCCGTACGTGCTCATCCTCACTATCCCCATCCTCGAGCGGAGCTCACCATGGTTATAGGCGCAAGGGAAAGAAGCTCTTCGTGGACCAGCGTATCATCAACGACTTTTACCTGCATATACGCACCTCAAGACTCGGTAGGTCAACGCGTTATCAGCGGAGGACACTCCATCTGACTATTCCCAGTCAATTAGGACAAGGAAGTGAAACCGAAGTCCGACAACGCGACCTACGAGCCGAGCTACTCCAGGCTGAGGCGGCTCACTTTGCCAAGAAGAACGGAGTCCCAATCAATGAACCGGTCATTGAAAGCGCGGCGCCGAAACGTCTACTAGAAGGGGGCCCTCTGGATGGTGCAGGCGAAGCAGAAGAGGAGGACCCAGAAACGAAACGACGGCGGATATTAGAGGAAACTCGGGATATAGATGCGGACTCGGAAGGATCAGAAGATGACAGTAGTGAGGAAGAGAGGTAAATACCCCATTTCCGGTTAGCCTTACGATGGAATATGCTCACACGGTGCAGTGATGACGAAGATGAAGCTGCGGAATTGATGCGGGAACTGGAAAAAATCAAGAGGGAGAGGCTAGAGCAGAAAGAGAAAGAGGTTGGTACTATTCGTTTGCGTGGTTTTCTACCATACTCACCCATTTCTAGGAACGCGAACGTGCTGCAAAGGAAGAGGAGCAACGAGAGTACGACATTGCCAAGGGCAACCCGCTGCTCAACCCCCAAGACTTCAATCTCAAGCGGAGATGGGACGACGACGTTGTCTTCAAGAATCAAGCTCGCGGGACCGAAGAGAAACGGGGCAAGGAGTTTGTCAACGTAAGACTTGTCAGTAGGGGATCTGGAATGGCGCTAACGTATGACAGGATTTGTTGCGCTCCGATTTCCACAGGAGATTCATGGTGAGTCGACTTTTCGAAAGGATATACGAATGTTGCTAATGTACCACTAGTCCAAGTATGTCCGGTAGACTGGCACTCTTACAGATACTCGACAAACTTGGCGCCCGTTTTCACCTTTTTAGCTATACCCGGCGCTACCTACGAGTTCATTTCGACTTAAAACGAAGTCCGCAGGGTCGATGACTTGCTTGACGACCCTGCTGCAACCATAAGGCGCTCTAGAGCGATAGGAAGGAAGGCAACCTACTGAAGCCATTCGGCATAGCCTCGTTGGCCTAGGTGCCCTGGAGAATGGCTCTCAGAGGTGTCATAATCCTTAAGTTTGCCTTGTGAAGTCATGGATTGAGGAGCGCTTGCAGTCAGTTGGTGCTCAATCATGATACTATTGTCTAAATCTCTCCGAGTTCCGCAACCTATGGAGATACACCGATTTATGCCACGTTCTCTGTATGAGTAACTCATCTACGCGATAGCCTATATCCGTGCTGCTAGCTTGTGCAAATAATTACATGACTACCCTGTAATGTGGCTGCCAGTCAGCTCTTGATGCAAAAAGATATGTACACCGTAGGACACAGCATCTAAAACAATGATCCAAACTGAGCAAACATGAAGGTCATGGCAGAATACTGGACCGCCATAACCCCCGCCTTCAACATCAGCGTGAGGGACAATATCTCAGACTCTGTTTAGATGAACCGACCTCAATGCCATCAAATCTCAATTGAAGCGCAATAATGGACTCTCAACCTTCATCTAAAGCCCTACATAGTGAGTTTGAGCGCAATTCCGGCCTGTCCCTTGGCATCTCGAACCTACTGTAACCAAACTAACCGGATCACATGCAGATCGCATCAATGCCAACATCTCACAATTACTGCAGCGGTTCGAGAATATAATGGCTACAGCTACCGTTCGTTCACTCTATGACAGAATCCGCGGTCCATCGGCTGACCTCCGTCTCAGGTTGAAAACACAAGTCACACAGCAACAGCCGTCGAAACGTATCAGCTTGACGTGGAGTCGACCGCGCTGGTATGTGTTTCTGCACAAGTCGCTCCCTTCTAGTATGGTATGGAAGAGTTATATTTGCTGATACGCGAGTTATGACAGGTACGCGCAGCAGAGGATATCCTCTCGCTAACCCGCACAATGAAAGAGGCCTGGCTGTTTGGGAAACTTGACACTCTCGGGGAAGACGAAGCGGACGTGAAACGGAGAGAGCAGCTGGAGAGCAATGCTGAGGCTATTCAAAGGGCTATTGCGGAGGGTGGGCTGTTGAAGCCAGCGAAGTGATTACTTCTGGGCGAGGTTTGCTCTGCATGGGATTGGCGTATGGTGTTTGGTCAAGTTTTTCCAGGCTGTTCCATAGAAACTTGTAGTTATAGATACCCATTGAATCATCACAATACAAACATGCTAAAATACTCCGTACCTCTCTACTTCATTAAATGTAAGGTAGTGTCTAGAGCATACTCTTCATACCTCTCTAGTGGGGCAATCACGATAAACTCTTATCAACCATATCAGCTCCATTCGCGCAACACGTCCAAACAATCCCCGTCAATCCAATCCACCCACTCTCCATCTCAAATCTCCTCCATCTACGACCATTTTCTTGTACTACAGCAACCAAAATGCCACCCTCACAACCCCTAACCCTCATCGTCGCCACGACCCCAATCCGCACAAGCGAAAACCTCCCCACCCGCCTCGGCATCGGCCTGCACGGCACCCTGCCCTGGCCGCGCATAAAAGCAGACATGGCGTTCTTCGCGCGCGCGACATCGCGGCCCCCTCGCCCCGGAACCACAAACGCGATCGTCATGGGCCGCAAGACCTACGACTCCCTGCCTCAACACCTCCGCCCGCTCGCGAAGCGCATCAATGTCGTGATCACGAGGGACGCAACTGGTTCTGTTCGGGAACGGATAATGAGGGAGTTGGAGGCGAAGAGGGTGAAGGCTGCTGCTGTTGCTGCTGAGCGGGCTCAGAAGCAAGAGCAAGCTCAGGCGCAGGCGGAGGCGCGGACAGACGCCCTTGTGAGTACAGGGCTTGAGGACGCGCTGGAGAGTCTCGAGAGTGGCTACGGGGCGGAGGGGAGACTGGGGAATGTATTTGTGATTGGTGGGGCGGAGGTATATGCTGCTGCGTTGCGGATGAGCGAGACACAACCGGTGCGGATTCTGATGACGAATGTGGAGAGGGTGGATGGGACGGAATTTGAATGTGATACTTTCTTCCCGGTAGATGAGGAGCTTTCGACTGGGGGGAAGTGGAGGATGGCGAGTGAGGAGGAGGTGACGGGGTGGG
>JAAAPX010000289.1:0-15580 GCA_012656285.1 Aspergillus fumigatiaffinis | reverse complement strand
TTGCCATCTGCCCCACGTCCCCACGCGTCGCGGGTATTAACGTCCGAAATAATTGGTCTCAGTGCGTGGCTGGTTACGCAGGGGCTCGCTGTACGTTTGGTGAGTACTCGTCAAGATGCCCAACAGTCGCTGCAGCGGGTATTTAGCAAGGTTTGACCTGGTGAAGGACATCACAAACATCCCAACTGGTGCCTAGCTCCTGCGGATAGGTAATATTACTTTGCCATCTGCCCCACGTCCCCACGCGTCGCGGGTATTAACGTCCGAAATAATTGGTCTCAGTGCGTGGCTGGTTACGCAGGGGCTCGCTGGTGTTCACCCTTTTCCAATACCAATTCGGAAGCCTGTCTCATCAAAATTCCATATATCTTCAACAGCGATTCCCTTCTCTTGGATGACACGCTCTAGACGGTCATACCATTCTTGTATAACCTTAGGTTCGTGAGCCTGCTGCCGATCCAGTTCTATAGCCCTTATCTTCCTTCTCCGGTATTCTGGGTTGCGGTCAAGCCATCGTTTAAGCCATCTCATATCAACTTTTGGTGGAGGGGTCTTGGGGTCAGTATGATCTGCGTATAAGATCTCTCATTGACTGATTTGACGATCTGCTTCGGCCGCGGAGGGATAATCATCTCATCTAATGTATTGATATATGTCTTTAGAGCAAGCTCCTGGGCTTCATCAAGCTTCCGATTCAAAGGGGTTCGTTGGCTTCAATATTGACGTCCTTTCCAACGCGCTCGTAGGCGTGACACAGGGACCCTGAAATCACGCGCAGTCTTTGCAATATTGGGTTTTTTTCTGCTGACGCAGGTGTTCAATGGCATTTTGAATCTTAGCCTCAATTATATGGTAATCACTAGGCATTGTGGTGGCCTTATGGAAGAAGTAGGTTGCTGGTGCATAATATCCGATGATAACTGATCACTCGAGGGTATTTAAAGCAATGAAACTATGAGCATCAAGCAGACCACTACTAGGTTCTTACTGAAAGTGGCGTGAGGCCATTCTACAGAGCCATGTAATGCTGAGGGTGCTTTGCACTCCCCAATTGCGGAATCATGAAAGCGAATTCACATATTTGGGGCATAAAATGGAGGTACAGCTGAATAGGAACTTTCTTGCTGAGTTCGGATTCCTCTAATGATCGCTGGTGTGGAATGATGTGGATAAAGACAAAATGTAAAACCTATGTACCCGATGCTTATACACATATATACAAATGGCCTTGAACATATGCTAACAGCATCTAAGGCGGGCCTGGCCTGGCGGAGCGACCAAGCTCCCGAGAGTAAGGAGGTGTGGAGCCCAGGGAAGTGTCTTCCGGAAATTCTTAGTACACGGGAACTATGCTACGCTTCACCCCATAATGCGACATTGCAGATTCTTAATCCATTCCGGATAAACCACGGATGCTATTACAACTATGTAGGCATGAGATGGGCGCTATGAAATGCAAGGGCTGCAGATTGCATCCAGCACCCATAAGGTAATATCTTGTACTGAAAACAAAGGGTGTAACTCATGTAGAGCTGATCTTAATCTGAACCAGCAAGGGATGTCCGCAATGCAAAAGTACATGGAGGGAGGACGTGGTCTGTAGAGGTGGTAAAGCCGCACGTTTGCGGAAATGAAAAGGAAGGTCCAGCGTCCCAATGGCCAAAACTTTTGCGCTAAGTTCGTTAGCTGCTTCTGGGTTGCTAGGTAATTTATGGTTTGTAATGTCCGACGTCTGTTTCGTGCAGAAATTGGAATATTGCTGTTGCTGTGTGTGGTTGTCTTATTATTACGGCGCTCCAGTTGAAGGATTGGGATACTGGCGAAATATTCCGAGTAGAACATTACTACCATGCCATAATTCACCAATCATGACAGTTACTCAAATATCGAAGTAATAAAATCAATAAGAATGTGTAGTTAAATAAACGAATACTGGTATACTAAATGCATTATATGTAACAGGACCATGTCATCCATGGGAAGGCAGCTGAAGTATGGTGGAGGACGCTGAAATATATTTTCAATATAGATAACCACAGAGGGAACAATAGTTAGTATCCTACTAAATTGCTCTAGAAACTTGTCAAGTGGGGCTTTTGCTGACGGACATTTTCACCGGTGACCATTGATCAGATCTAAACTGGAAGTAAGCCATACAGCTACTAACAGAGTAAAAAGGGTTGAAGGAGGAAATATGGCTGTCTGGTAATCCCGCTCATTCGGCCCTACCGTCAAAAGTGGGAGTAGAACTAGGTAGGTTTGATGCTTGGCCACTAAGGAGGTCCACTTATGACAGGGCACTATCCCTTAACCAGTTGCCAATCGTTTAGAGATTCAAATGGGTCCGCTTAAACCAATTGGTCAGTGGACCCTGCTACACCTACGTTTTTCAGCCAGAAATTTGCCTATTTCACCAACTGGCCTGTTAAGTAAGGGATAAGAATGTTATAAAGGACAGGATCCCTGACACTTACCCTCCCTTTGGCCAGGAAAACAACAAAGACTGGAAGAAAAATGTACAAAGAAAAGAACCATGGAAAAGGGCAAGAAAATGTAGAGGCGAAGGAAAACAAAAAGCTCTCAGTCTGATCATCTTAGAGATTCGAAGAGACCGGCAATAGACTACATCATTAATTCCTCAGTTCCAGCTTAGTAGAGCTAGGCTTGTACCGACACATAAGACCCTCTGGATCCCACTTCTCACATATTTCTGCCAGGCGCGCGGTGTTGGTATTTGCCCAGTAACGTGCGTCTTCTTTTTGCAAATCTGAATCGCCCAAGTACGTGCCTACCGAATTATTTTCAATCTTTCTCATTGCCTTTTGTACCCAGGAATAATGCCGCTCATCATCCTTCGCATCGTCCCACACGGCGTAAAGAGCAAAATAATGATCGGACCGCATACTCAAGGCCATGTCGGGTAGATCTCGTCTACTCCAAGGGCTCATTGCGGACCAGAAAGCAAACGATTTCCCGGGTGGAAGAGACAGAAACGCTTCTTCTAGCACAGCGACAACATCGGCACCATTCTGCACATAGGCATTATCGGTGTGGTACCGATGACCCTTTGGGTTTGCTTTTGCCTGTTTGTCGTAGAGATTTCCTAGACTGTCTTCTCGACAATACCATTCAGCGAGCGTCCCTGCGGGTCGGGTTTCATGCACAGGACACAGAGCAGCCTCGGCCTCCTCGGGCGTGGCCTTCATGCAGACGAAATGTATAGATAGGCAAACCTGATTATGGGCTTCGGCGTATCTGGTGCATACAGTGATTTCGGTGTCGCTGTCAAGAGTCGCGGCAGTCCGAAGAGCCCAGGAAAACGCTTGCCTGTAGAGACCGCATGGATAGATGTAGCCGGAAGATCGGAACCCGTTATTTGGGTACGCCCTTAATTTTAGGTGGAATTTTGAAACAACCCCGGGAAATGCTGTTATGGTTCAAACACCTTAGTTGAAGAAAAGTTTTGGATATGGTAAGCAGCTCATGGGGAGAAAAGACGTACCTGGTCCTGCACCACGGGCCGCCCAATATAAGTCATTATTCTGCTGTGAATTGCAGATTATAGGCTCTCCTTGCATGGTGATTACTTCCACTGCATCAACACTTTCACAAGCCCAGCCCCAGTTCTAAACTTAAAAGATTGCATTAGTGACAAAAATAAAATAAAAAAAGCATGACTGGGAGACCAAGACACGTACGCGGCAGTTCCAACCCATTCCTCCCTGCAATAAAAAACCGCCGAGGCCAACATCGGGGCAATGACCCCCGGGAAACATCATCCCGTGTTTCTCAATCAGGAAGTCATTGAGCTCCTTACTTGTGACCCCAGGCGACACCTTTGCAATGCGGCTCTTCTCATCGACTTCCAATATCTTCAAGTCGTCAAAGTCAATGAGGATGGAATTATCGTGCAAACTCCAAACAGGAAAGGAATGACCCCCTGATCGAGTAGCAATGCGCATTTTGTGTTGTATTGCCAGCTTGACAGCAGTAACAACTTCATTCTCCGTGGTTGGCTTTACTATAGCCAGTGGAAAGCGGCCCGGGCAGCGCTGGTTGAACACTCGGCTGAGACGCGCAGCTTCATAGACTGCCATATCTGCAGACTCACGCCAGAGTATATGCATTGTGGTTCCCTTCAAGATTCTGATTGTTTGGATGATCGTACGTCTGTCTGACCTGCAATTCTTTCAATGATGAGACGGTGGGAGCACACAAGTCTGCTGCCGATGCTTAGTGATCGACCAAGAATTGCCAGTAGACTTCGTACTTCAGATGTTCAACGAGTATGGGATCAAAACCAATATGCCAAGAGGATCGAGAAAAGCTATGAAGGGCCCGTCTTAAGATGGCTACCGCAGAGATTCTTCAAAATTTATCATACGAGCTATTATTACACTACAGGGTGAGCAAGTTCAGAGGAAATGATGTTATGGGTACCAATTCCGATCTCTTGTCGCAGGCGTGAAAGGTACATATGCGTCAGGGCAAAAGATCTCCTGAATTCGGGATAATTTGGTGGTAGTAAAATGAAAGACAATCTCGCAAGCCGACCCAATAACGGAGTAGGTGAACAGAACAGTTAAGCATTAGTGGCTTCGGAAAAGGAGTTTTGGAATAGCAACCAAAGGACATCTTACTTGACTGTCTCCGGAGGCAGATCTTCGCTGCATACAGTTTAGCATGGGTTCTATGACCCGAACCGGCCCAATGTCAGGACATGGGCGGCGCAATGAAACGGTGTCAGCGGGCAATTATAGGTATTTCTAATGACAGATACCTTTTTCTAGGCTCTCCAATATTTCTTAGACTGCTACCATGTCCGTCGGATCTTTTGCCTGCTTGGGAGGCTTCCAAGTATGCATGGCCTGCGGGGACAAGGCAAGCTGCAACCCTAGTTCACTTCAGAACTCGAGAATGACACAGACAGGCAGGCACTAGTCCGTCTCTATTCGAGCTAAAGTAAGAGGAAAAGGAAATTTTCTCAGGCTCACTGAAATAAAATATGCTGATGGTGTTCTGGACTGCTCTCACTTTTCTGTCTTGTTCTGCATATCCTTTCCTTTCACTACAAAGAATATGTTGTACACTGAGGCACAAGGTCTTGCGGATGTCCAGACTGTCTCTGAGGCAGCAATTTAAACAAACGTATCTATCTACGTCGTTGGCCAATGACTCTTAACTTTGTCCTGTAATCCTGTTCTCTGAAATAACCCACATACCGCTTGGTTTGCAGCCTGAATGATTTCCTCTTCGTCCATAGTCAGTAGCTTCCCGCCCTCAACCACTATACGACCATCGATTACTACAACATGTACATCTTGCCCCGTCGCGGCATATACCACGTTGCTGACGGAGTTCACACATGGCTGTAATTTGGCCTTGTGTACATTGAGAGCCAACAAGTCTGCTCTTTTTCCGATCTCTAGACTGCCAATGAGATGATGCAACCCAAATGCTTTGGCACCATTTATTGTGGCCATCTCCAGCACTGTTTCTGCAGGGATTGTAGCAGTGTCACCCGGTGTGTTATACACCATAGCAGCCCATTTCATTTCCTGTAACATGTCGGACGTGTTATTGCAGGGACCCCCATCAGTGCCAAGGCTGACATTGACCCCTGCTGCAAATAGCTCTGGGACTGGGCTGATCCTCGACGCAAGTTTAGAGTTTGACGTCGGGCAGTGAGAGATGTGAAACCCAGAGGGCGAGAGTAAATGGATGTCAGAAGTCTTATTGATATATACCGCGTGAGCAAAGACAGTCGACGGAGACAACAGGCCAACAGCCTGAGCGTACAATCCAGCAATGTGGCCCAAAGACGAGAGACAATCGGCATCGCTCTTACTTTCGGCAAGATGCATAGTCACTGGGATGCCGTATGAATGTGCAGCAGTGCTCAGTTTTTGCATCTGGGTTTCAACGACGCTGTGTCTTGTCAGTACGTGGTCATATTTGGCCGGTCTGGTGATGTGTCCACGAACTGATTTGGGCTGCCCGCCGCAAACCATACTTGGATGCGATCTTTTGCAATTCCGTTCCATTTCTTCCATGACTTCAAGGAGTCTGAAAGCATTCCATCACCAGGAGGGATCTGTTCGGTAGGCGGGCGACCTTCCACCGAAATCCGGCCTAGGCAGGCTCGAATCCCACTGTCCTGCACAATCTGAGATAGTCCATTGAATCCATGGGAAGGGAAGAACTGGAGGTTTGGATTGCGCCATCTTCAATAATCTGTCGAGCTGCATCAATTGTGATGATCGTTGCGTGAGTATACAACAGTTTGTCCTAGAGGCACGATACTAGGAACAAGGTCTGCAGCACAGATGCGAAGGTCACGAGCTCCCCAAAGGAACATTGATAGCTGAGGTTAGTAGGTCTGTTGGGGTAAAGCGAAGCAAAATAGGGGAAAACATGAAGTCATCAAATGCGAAGATGTACTATTCAAGTGATCAAGGATTCCACGAGAAGCGAGCCGTGAAACTGACATTGAAATTAGCACCTTGTGTCCCATCAGGCAACTCGAATTTATGGACCCCATTGCCCTTCCACCATTGAGCAAAAGTGCTAGATGGAACTGCTACCTTAGAACGGGACTGCCGGGTACGTTTGCGGCAGTTTATGTGGTATCAGGGCACAATATCTTTAATGTGCAGCCAAAGTTGGTACTTACTGCATTTATAGCACTAGATAATATTTATGAGAGGTTCTCTGTATTTGTCTACATCCTACATCATACTGCGGGTTCTATCCCAGGTACGCAAGGTGTTACATCCTTACCACTGCTCATCAGACCTTAGCAACCAACCTCACCCCCTGACCTGCGACAAACTCCTGGATCGTGAAGATATAAAGCCTTTCAGATTTGCATCAAGGCCATTTAGTGTATCATATTTGATATAATTAAACAACATGGATGGATGGAACTTGCCCTTATCTTGGGCCATGCTGCCTGTCTTCCTCCTGGCAATAATGGTCACAAATGGAAGTCCGCCCCATTAACCTGTCTTGGTGCTTCCTCAAAGTCGCTGTTATACTGCGTGTACATCACTAACACCAAGCAGGTAATTATCCAAAGATGGAATGATCCTTTATCTGCTTTGCCAGGGCCATGGATATCGAGAGTCACAGATATTATTTTGAAGTACCACTGGCTCATCGGAAACCGAGCCAAATATGTACATTCACTTCATGAAAAATACGGTCAGCTAGAAGACTGGCCTCTCAAGCAAGCTATGCATTGAAAGAAAGAAACAGTTAGAGAATTTGACTGACTGCTATTGGGAACCACAGGCCCAGTCGTCCGCGTTGGCCCTAGTGAGGTTGATATCAGCGAGCATACCGCCGCAAAGGAGATCCACAGGGTCGGAAGCCACTTTATGAAATCGGAGTTCTATCGCCACTTAACCCGATATGATATCCAGAACTTGTTCAACTCAAGCGATCCTAAATTTCATGGCGAGCGACGAAGACTGCTCTCATCGCCCCTGTCCGCCTCGTCGTTGAAACATATGGAGCCCTTGATCGAAGCACGTGTCCGCCTAGCTATTCGCAGGATTCAGGAAGAAATGGAAGCGAGGGGTACGGTGGACGTGTATAAGTGGTGGATCTTCATGGCCACTGATATTATTGGGGAATTGTGTTTTGGGGATTCCTTTCATATGTTGGAACATGGCGAGGTAAGTGGTTGGTTGACTTTCCATAGAGCACAGGTTGTTAATCCATAGCAGAAGAATCAGTATTCTATGGACCTAGAATCAGTGTCAGCCATGGAAGCAGTTAGGGTTGCTTTCCCACGCATGGTCAGCCTTGCCAGTGTGTTCCCGTTACCAATCTTCCGGAATTCTGCTGAAGCAGGACATCGCATGGAGCAATATGCGAGTCAGTCAGTCCAGCGTTATAAGAATTTAATCGCCATTGACCCAAATCGGAAGCCAATAATCTTTGCGCGATTATTTGGAGGCGGAAATGAAGGCCTTCCTGAACGCGAGATCGTCAACGAGGCCATCAGCTTCATCATTGCTGGGAGCGATACCACAGCAACTACCATGACCTACCTTGTATGGGAGGTCTGTCGGAACCCCCATATCAAAAGATCTCTGTTAACAGAGCTGGCTGGTCTTCAAAATCATTATCATCATGATGATCTCAGGTCATTGCCATATCTGAACCAGGTCATCGCCGAGACCTTGCGTCTCTATACAGGTGTTCCGTCTGGCCTGCCTCGTGTCTCGCAACATGGAGCTACTCTGGCTGGGTATTGGATTCCAGCTGGTGTGACTGTCACCACACAGGCGTACAGCCTTCACAGAAATCCTAGCATCTTCACTGATCCAGAGAGGTAAGACATACCACAATGCAAAATTGATATAATTTACTTTGTTACCCTTGTGCTGGAGAGGCTAATGATAGCAGATTCGATCCATCACGCTGGGAAAACCCTACTAAGGAGATGAAAGATGCATCCATGCCTTTTGGTGGCGGCTCTCGCTCCTGTATCGGTATGAATCTGGCACAAACTGAGCTCCGGCTTGCAACTGCTGAGTTCTTCTCTGCATTCCCCAAGGCAAGTACTCCAACATTGGAAGGCATGGACCTGGAGGATATGGACCAGATAGCTTATTTCCTGATGTCACCGAAAAGTAAGCGGTGTTTGCTACACGTGTGGTAGACAATGTGGATCAGCATATCTTAGAAAGAGACTTTAGACATGACAAATAATCAATACAGTGTGGTAGTAATTAGGCGTTTAGTGGCACTAAGCAGCTGACCGCTAATTGTTGTGCGAGAGTCCTAGGTAGAATATTTCTGGGGAGCGTTAGCCTAAATCACTGCAAGATATTGCAAACCTGACCAAAGAAGAGGGGAGGAAATGGAAAGTTGAGCATTGGACATATCCACTTAACCCCACAGCCCACTTTGTAATGATGGTGCATCCTCTAGAAGCCTAGGTTTAGTTCCATCTCAGCGGGTCCTGTTTCTATTGGAAGACAGAAATAGCCTATGACATGGCTAAAGCGCAAAGTGGTGACAAAGTTACAGCCAGCTGAGGCTACCTAAACCGGGTGAAGGACGCAACCGGAGAAGTGCTCACTGTGCTAGTTAACCGTGTAGCAGTCTTCGAAACTGACTGGAGAGGAATCGCATTCTACGCAAAGTTTCCACGTCAATGACCTGGGTTCAGAGTCGTATACGGAGCCGCCCTCTCGGGGACTTCCCTCTTGATCTGAATACATACGTCGGACTGGATATAAGAGACACTACTATCCACCTACGTACGACCTGGCGTACATCGAGGCCAGGCACTGAGGGATTCAGCTATTCTGTCTGGATTACAACCTTATACGATACTAAAGATGGCGATTTCAGAGTCAGAAGTCATTGTTGGTTCTCATCAGGAGCCCATGACAGCTCTATCCCTCGATAAGCCAGCCTTGGCGGAAACTGCCATCGCTGTGGATGCCGATAGCGACGTTTCAGGCATGAACAGCCCTGGCAATGAAGGTAAGTAAGGACCATGCCATCAGGCGTTCCGAAGGTTAACATGGGAAAGGAAACCTCGCCGCCAGGGTTGCGGACCGGGAGAAACAGCTGGCCGCCAATATACGAAACATCCTCAAAAATGTTGGAGAAGATCCAAACAGAGAGGGTCTTCTCAAAACTCCCGAACGGTACGCCAGGGCTATGCTCTTTTTTACCAAAGGCTACGACGAATGCGCATGGAATCTCGCCAAGGACGCCATCTTTAATGTAGACCACAGTGAGATGGTTCTGGTCCGCGACATCGAGGTATTTAGCATGTGCGAGCATCATCTGATTCCATTTATGGGGAAGGTAGGCGACCATCTGACTGAAGACAGTTTTCTTGGACGATAACTAACCATGTACCACAGGTCCATATTGCGTACATGCCCAACGGACGTGTACTGGGGTTGTCAAAGCTGGCTCGAATTGCAGAAGTTTACGCGCGCAGACTGCAGGTTCAAGAGCGCCTCACGCAGCAGATTGCTCAGGCAGTTGATGATATTCTAAAGCCCCAAGGAGTGGTCGTTGTAATGGAATCTGCCCATATGTGCATGGTTATGCGAGGTATCCAAAAGACCAGCTCCATGACTACGACAGCCTGTAGGACTGGTATTTTCAAGAAGAACAAAGATGTCGAGGAACAATTTCAGTTCCTTCTAAAGCTGAGACAAACTGCATAGGGGATGAATTCTATTGTTTCTATTTGCGGTAGGAACGGTGTGTGCTGAGAAACTCCTATATTATTACTCCTTCCATATGGACCCAAGATAGGCCAGGATACTCCTCTTCGCTAGTAGACTTTGTAACGTAGTTGCAGAGATCCCTAGCTCCGAGTCAACCGTGATCATCTACTGTGAAGGCACCTGTCATGGGGAACCTGGAAACCATCGGCCACAAAGGCCTCAGGTCTAACCCTAAAACCATTCTCTGACATGTAAGGGGTACATGGTTGAAGTATTACAAATATACGCATGCGGTCTTGGATTATCAGTGGGGCATCTGTTGCTACGGAGTGGCGTAACTGGAACATCAACTCGCATAAATTCCAGCATGGATTATGGAATGATTAACAAACTAAAAGGCAAAAGCAGTAATATGGTTCATCATTACAAAGCTTTTCTTGAACATCTCAGTCACTTCAGACGACGCTGTTAAGTGTATCACAACCATATGTGCTGAGCTATCTCAGCGACGTTACACCCTAGACTACCATTTGCTTTCATGAAGGATGCGCAGGATTAAGGGTCAGCCCGGATTAAGAGTGCGATCTCTAGGATAGAGTAGTCCCATGGGACATTAGAATGGCACCTGGAATTGCGTATGGTGAAGAAATGGGCGCCGAATTCCCATTCTGTGTCTTCGGACTCCCTAAGTATGGCCTGCTTCCATTTTTCTCCGATCGCCTTGATTCTTTCTTTGCTCCTCCTCCGTATATCTTAGCAAAAGTGGCATTATGGGGGAATGCAGAACCATCATCCAGATCCCCTCGCCACCAGAGCTGGTGGACCACATTTGTCTTCGCAATGTTCAGCTCCATTTGTCTTCTGGCACAGACGCATGGCACCGGTTGGGCCGGAGACAGCCATGTGCCATGTCGCTCAAGCTATCCTGGTCCTCCGTGTCTGCCTCAGCCAAAGAGGATGAGGTCGACTTGTCTCTGGATTACGGAAAGCTCAATCAACGCATCGAGGAGCTAGTCCAGGAATGGCCGAATCTACGGGAAGGGCTAGGAAATCAAATCCCAGTCGTCAGCCTTCATGGGCAACCCGTTCATGGCCTACTGGTGGAACGAGGACAAGATATCTGTCTCGTTGCCAGGAAAATAGCTAGCCTGGCTCTGGCATATCTATATGAACGCGGTCAGGCCATAAATGCCATACGGCCGGGGGCTGTGCAGGAGAACTTTGGACAGTGTGAGGTCAGCTTACATCTTCCAAAGGCTCTCCTACGCGCGGAAGGGGGCCTTCTCCATCGCAGTGTCCATAAGCTGGGATACAATCCTGCGGATGCTGTGGCAGCGGTCATGATAGAGGATGGATTCCGGATCGAAAACATTCGCTGCCATTGCATTATAGGTGTCAACGCGCACGAAAGGCTTGAGAAGCAGCCGGTTGTGGTATCCTTAGAAACCAAGGGCAGGGGAAACGATGATTGGCGGGAGAGGTTCCTAAACACGTATCAAGAGATGACGAGGGCTGTTGCTGAGGTATGATGTTATCGGCTCATACTCCCTTGAAACGCAGACTAATGGGAACACTATTCTAGGAGGTGGACAAGACCACGTTCAAATCAGTCGAGGCTCTAGTTGTCTTCATTGCTCGTCTTGTTACGGTGGATTTCGGTAACGAACTGGTGACAGTGCGCGCAGAGAAACCCAATGCGTTGGCATTCGCGGAGGGAACGGGAGTGGAAATTACTCGCTCGAGAGAGTTTTTTGGTTGAGAAATGGTTGGTTACAGGGACTGTCTCTCAGCAAGAAATGGATATATGGAACAATGCGCCATTAACACCTTAATTCTTGCAGCTAATCGAGATCATTTCTGGAAAGACCATCATGAAGGGGATGGAATAGCACTTTCGGAAGCTCCTGACTTGCTAATCTATTAAAAGTGGAGGATTATTAAGTACACGCCAGAATGGTGCAGAGGCGCACACCAGTCAGAAGTAGCCCGAGTTGCAGACTATATATAACCAGCCTTATAGACTCTCGTTCATGTTCATATACTTGGCATAGAGTCACAATATTGAGTGACTAAACCAGTCCGAAAATTCGCGACTTACAAGGAACTTCAACAAGATGAGTCTCAAATGTATTAGCCCCATGCAACTTTCATCAAGAGAAGGATATGCATTCGTATCGTTCTTACCGGACCTGGCAGTGCCACCATAATACTGTGGCATTACCAGTCCTGCTGCTCGCTGCAAGGGGGGACCTACCCTGGGTCCAGAAGCTACATCAACTTGACCTTCCAGGGGCTACTCTGCTGCTCAGTTCAACATCGTGTTTGAACTTGGCATTACAGTGGGGTGGCATCATCTACCCCTGGTCTGATGCCAAGGTGTTTGGTTGCCTGATTAGATTTGGTCTCCTCTTGATTACCTTCTTGTGCCTGCAGCACCTAGGCAAAGAAAACTTTGTTCCTTCTCTTGTAGTTTTAGTCTCTAGCTACATAGAGAGTACTTGTCCAGCATGCTTGCTAACATCAATTCAAGTTGCACTGTATTGGCATCATGTGGCTTCATGATGCTCGTTCAGGTGGCTATAGTAGTGTAATCATACTTTTGGCCTATATACTTCCAGTTGGTCAGGAACACCAATGCTAAAGACTTAGGGATTAATCTACTCCCATTAATTGTATTGAACACCCTCAGCACGCTGTGCATGGGCTCTATGGCGTTGACATTCAGTCACTATATACCATTCATGTGGGTTGGACCTCTCATCCTGGCTACTGGAGGGGGTCTACATCAACTGGCCTGTGCTGAGAGTCTGCGGGGACAGTGGATAGTTTTCAAATCCTGTCTGGGCTTGGCTATGGCATCTGTAGCTAAACACTAATCCTAGCTATGCAGGTTATCCTCCATAAAGCAGATATACTAACAGGGCTTATCATAAGCATGTTTTCCCAGACACTCAGGGCGCGCTGGCTCCTAGTGTTGGGCAGAACCTATTCACTAATAGCCTTCTACACAGTCTCAGCAAGGTGCAGGGAATAGATGTGGCAGCCATAGTGGAGGCCAATGCAAGTGGTTTCAGGGATATTATTCCTCAGAAGCTAATAAATGCTGTCATGGATGCATTTAATTCTGCATTAAGGAATGTGTTCTGGGTGGTGCTTGCTACACCAGCCCTTGCTTGGATAACAAGCTAGGCAATGGAGTGGTGGCAAGACTCTAAGAGACAGGTTACCCAAACGCCAGTCGAGGACGTCGGGGAGAAATAGCTTGATAGTAATTAAGAGTGGTGTGGGGCTCAAGGGGAGTATGCCATTACTCGGCTCATCGCATCATAATCAATAAAGTAAGAATCCAAGCCCTACCTAGACGTCGACGCATTGGGAAAAGAGAACGTGAAGGCCTGCAATCTACCCACAGCGGGCTGGTGCTTATGGTCGGCGCCAGAATCGGATGATAGGTAGATCTCACACTTTATAGTAATCTCCCAGACCAGGACCGTCAGAACTTCATGCCCCTCCACCCTCCCTCCTGTGGGTTTGTTGAAACCACCTGTATAGCACTCGCAGTAGCAGGTGGGACCTACATTTGCTCCACGCGATGTCCATCTGCAAGCACTCTACAAGTCACTATATTACTATCTATAGATAATGGCAAGGTAGGATGCCATCAACTGTGAATTAGGCATCTAGTTATGGACTATTAGTGGTAGGTGGAAGAGTATACAGAACCTTAAGAACTTTTCTATACTATTCAAGTATTGTATATTGCATATAGTATACTACATTAAATTTGCCTATGAGCTTCCCTGGTTTAATATATATAAGACTACTTATTAAATCAATGAATACAGTTCTAAGGGACATCCATTTTAATGTTATAGGACTAATTAACTTAAATATATATAAGTATAAATCTTAATTTTAGCTCATGTAATTCATGCTCAAGTCCAAAGGAAACCATTAGGTTGGATTAGTTACACAGAGTAATATTTAGTGAATCTAGGATTAATAACATACTAATAAGCCTAGTGTTTATAGACCTACTCTAGACTAGGTCCTACTAGCTAAAGTAATATTTCCTAACCATTGCCTGCATACTTTCTAGATATATAACCTAATAGTATAGGTTAGACTTTACTTAAGGCTTAATAAGATTAACCTAGGATATAAGTATGCATTATTAATAACATAGCCTAGTACTTACATCATAGTTTATAAATAGGGCAGTAACAAACTTCTTAATTTTAAATATAGTAACATTCTGTCCTAGGTAACCTCATATTCCAGCCCTAAACTAGCATAACCAGACATTGAACATACCAAGGAACTGGACTGTAACTTACACTCAGCAAACTAGCTTCTAGTTTTCTAATATAAGATAGTTCACCTTCTAACCAGCGCTAGGGACACTACAGTTCCGCATCATCCCCCTATATCAGCTAATAACAATTAGAAATATACAGACTCATGCCTATGATGGTACCCCCAGGGTAACAGTAACTATAAACTATTACTCCTTCTGAGGGAACCACTTATTTAAGAGGCATAGCAAATAGAGGATCAAGCTATCAGTTGCATTTTCTTCAGCCTCTCCGAACTCCCTTTTAGCCTGCCCAGTCTCCGCAGTGTGTACTTAAAACCATTAGAAGCTCCCAGCAGATTATCACCAGACGTCGACCTCCAGCGTGTTCTCGATGGATCCAAGGCCACTGCGTTTGCAAGTCAGCAGGTCATTTGAAACATGTGCCTAACTGGAGTATGCACCTGAATGTGACTGGGAGCTAATAGTCCCATTGATCCAATTCTATTGAGGATACCACCGACTCTACCGTGCGATGATCTTCCCGCAACAGCTGCACGACAGCTGCTGCATTCCGAAGGCATTCAAAATCCTCGTCCTTGAACACCAGCAAAGGGCCATTGTAAAGAAAAATGTCTCCCTTATCAAAGAGGATCTGGTGAGCTGACTCCACATTGAACCATTTCAATATATCGTATACGACGGGCACGTTCTTAAACCAAGCATGGTCGGCCAGATCCTGACTTTTCCTGCATTCGCGAGGCATCTCTTCTCCGATCATTCGCAGTGCTCCGTGAGGACAGATCTTTATGGAATCTTTCCTCACCACAAGCTCCGTTTTCTTGATGCTAGCCAAATAGGTCTGACTAGCTTTTCTTGCCACCTCAGGTTTCCCTGAGGTTGCACACTTTTTAACCCACTCCTTGAGGGGCAAAAAGTATTCCGGACTGCAGCGATGGCAGCTGTCAAGACTGCCGAAATGATGTTTCATCTCTCCTATTTCAAATGCTGGTAAAGTTCCAGGTGAGCTGCTGCTTTCAATCAATCTTGGAGGTGAAGCTTTTTGGGGGGGTTGGGG
>JAAAPX010000288.1:0-15908 GCA_012656285.1 Aspergillus fumigatiaffinis | reverse complement strand
GTATCGGATATAGTCCAGGGACTATATCACCCCGTTCCCAAAGTAGTTGACTAGCAGAGAACAGCAGAGACGGATCCCAGGGTGTGACAAAAAGCTTTGGTATTCCGCACTCGAAATGTCAGAAAATCCGACAGCTACAATCTCCCCGATTCGAAAGGATATTAATCAGGCCCCTCTTGCTCCTGAGTTTTTAGTCCTATTAGACTAGTGTAGGGTAACAATGGAACATCAATCATACTACTACACGGTGGGTGTTCATTTGGAGTTTAGTCTTGGGGAGTTGGTCTAGAGTTCAGACCCTCAGCGCGGACTCGGCAGTCTTGGCAGGCTTGGCGCAGAGATGGTCGGAATCGCCACTTGAGTAGGCCAAGTCCGGCACCAAATACGTCGCAGTCACACCAGTATCGAGAGAGAGAGCGACATACTAATTAACAAATGGTCATCACGGTTTCTTGGCCTGCCGCCACTCGGGCTGTGCCCTTTCTACATTCATTTGCGGAATCTCTAATGCCGATCGCTTCAATCGTCAATTGGGTCCGAAACCTGTCGTTATTTCCGGCGCAATCAGTTCGAATGTATACTCTGGAGGCATGATTCAAGATCGCAATGGGGCTTTGTTAAGCTGATGTCTGGCCCAAATGGGCATGCAGTCTGCATTGTTGTTTCTCGATGATTTGTTTAAGGGTTACCAGTCTATTCGACAGAGAACATTGAAGGCGCCGTTGAAGTGCCGATGGAGAAAGACCAACAATAACCATACCCGAGAGACTCGTAGTCGCCAATAGTCATCGGCTGTTGCTTGTGCATCGGCCATTTTGTCGGGCTGAAGAGCTTTAAGTGGTAGATGGTACGAAGCACACTAGAGTTCTACTGTATTCGGACTCGAATTCATGTTCGCATGCGGCATGATTGTGTCCTTTTTGTTCTTGCTTTCGGCACACACCGAGAAGACTTAGTAATGTTGTAGGGAAGATGGTTGATCTGATCATTTTGCGTCTCGACGGAGAGATTGAGAGTTCCCTTGCGCAGCAATCAAGTAGTTTTATACGTTCCAGACTCTGGGTTTCGTCTCCTCATCAGACTTCCTTGCCTTACAATCCAACATTATGGAGATGCTCTTGAGTCTTACCGAAAGTAAATGTTTCTTGGGCTGTCTACCTCATTCGGCTGGGAGTTCTGGCTTGGTCATTCAACAGGTTCGACGATATGGCTGTGGATTTAGACTCTGCCAGCCCACGACCACAATATCCGGCGGAACCTTTGTTATTCGGACCTCGAGACCATCTGCGGAAGGCAGATCAACTGAGATCCTGTCGGTGGTGGGGAAGCTCCTGCTTCTTCAGTTGAGTCGGGCGATGTTATAAATTCAGACTACGTAGCAAGTCCTTAGCAATAACGGCCCGGATGTCAGTTCCTGTGTCCATTGACTGAATGACTCGTGTTATTTATCCGCCTGAGCTTTCACTGATGCTTCGCACTATGTAGGTGTAGGTAGATCAGCTACAAGAAGGAAAATGGCGCACTCATCTGCAAGCCATAGCAGGCTTCTGTTCGAACTACATCATTGTATGAGATCGTACTGTTTGAAGGGGATGTCTTCTAAAGAAGAACAGAGACTAACAGTCCACTGTGGAATCGGGACGCTGTGACAGGAAATTAGTCCTAGTTGTATTTGCAGAGCACTTTAATCTCCTATTCGAACAGTACTAACTCGTTTTGTTGGGAGTGAATTTGGAGCAGTAATAAGACGTCTCTCCTGGTGCAAGGGCGAATGACGATTGGTGAGCTGCTCACCGTCCGACGTTGATTTCCAAGATTCCGATGGGAGTCCGCAGTAGAAAATCAAGAACCCAGAGTATTGATTGACATCTGACCCTGTCATGATGTAGCGATGCGAGTGTCGTCTTAGCTCCTCCCTCATCATTTCCGAGAATTTGAGGCTCTTTCTAATGCCTCAAGACATGAAACACGGTTGGCTCTCGGTGATTGGAGGAGCCCCACGGTCGGTCTTGGCCAATCAGACGGATGTTCCCCAGGCGCCCGCCTGCTGCCTGAGAACTGGTTTCCTTTTTCGGAAATATCCCAGGCATCAAGGACGCCACAACGGGAAGCTGCCTGGCGCGCTCCACAACTCGTGTTCATCAGGATCAACAACATTGGAGATTGCAAGAACTTAAAAATGCGTGCTTCAGTCGTCTCCATCACTCCTTATTCTCACTGAGCATTATATTCACAACTAAATTCTCCCCATCAAACCATTGCAAACGACGCTCTCTCTTTCTCAATTTCTCACCAAGCAAACATGGCTGACTGTTACACCCTCCCCGCCGTCCCCACGAGGCACTCCACCTTCATCGACTACGTCAACTCTCGTCCTCAAGAGTCAATCCCGGATCTTGTACGGCCTTACAACGAGTACGATGCAGTCCTTCGCAAGATCTACGCCCAACAACCATCCCACCCCGCGGTCGCAGACAACCTCCTCAATGTGGTGCCGCTATTCGATGCCGGTGGCTCAGCAGATCTTCGAATTCGCGCACGTGATCTGGCTTCGGAGCCGGAGGAGCTCAAGTCCAAGTATTTGATGCCACTAAAAGATGAGGATCGAAAAGCGAGCGGGTCCCCAGCCGTGGTATCCTCCTTCAAACAGTTCCAGACGAACTTCAACCTGTTCTCTGAGAGCGCACTCAGTGATCTCGACTGGAGCAATGTGGTTGCAGCGGGAAGTGCAGTGACCACCTCTTTATTGCCCGTTCCGGAGGAGTACCGCGACTCGAAACGCGGCCTGCGCGAATACTACCATCAGAAATTTGCTCCTGCCTCGGATGTCGATCTGTTTTTGTATGGGTTGCCGGAGGAACAGGCCATTGAGAAGATCAAGCAGATCGAAACCCGCATCAAGGACTCGATCCTGGCCGAGACTTCCACCATTCGCACAAAGAATGCAATCACGATCGTGTCGCAGTACCCCACACGCCATGTTCAAATCGTCCTTCGAATTTACAAGTCCATCGCCGAGATCTTGACCGGGTTTGATGTCGACTGCTCGTGCGCAGCTTACGATGGTAGCCAAGTGTATCTGGCACCACGTGCGGTCGGTGCGTTTGTCACCCAAATCAACCATGTGGATCTGTCCAGACGGTCGCCGTCGTACGAGAATCGTCTTTCCAAGTACGCTCGTCGAGGATTCGAGGTGTTCTGGCCATCGTTGGACCGCTCCAAGATTGATCCGGTATGCCGCGTGGCCAATCATTGCGAGTGATACTGACTTTCACACAGACGATTTTTGAGCGCAGCTTCACCCGGACGCTCGGCCTTGCCCGGCTTTTAGTGCTGGAGAAGCTCCCGAAGCCTTCCGATCGGGATGCATACATCGACAAGCGGCGCCGAGAGCGAGGCCGACCGGTTCCAATGCGAATCTCGAAGCAGCTGCGAGGAAACATCAAGAATGACTGGGACGACGAGGTGCCTGAATGGGTCGATGAAGAGGATGTGTCCGATTACCACACGTTTGTGAGTAATGCCTTGTTTGACGGCAAGCCAAATACTAACCACATCAGACCATTCCTTATGGCGAAAGATTCCACGCTCGAAAGATTGAGAAACTGCTCTACACTAAGGATTTGCTGCTCAATGCGGAATGGAACAAACCCAAAGACCGCGAGGTCAACCTGCATCGGCATCCGGCTTTCTTCGGCAACTTTGAAGACGTGATCGAGGATTGCTGTGGCTTTTGTCCTATCCCCATCACTCCGGAAGAGAACGAATTGGCCGAGGAGGAGAGCAAGATTTACGTCTCGGGCAGAATCAAATTCCTTCAGGACAACCCCGGCCGCCAGGAGATTGGCAGTTTCAACCCTATCACCGAAACCGATTGGACTGGTCAGTGTTCCCTGATTTTATGGTGTTCGGATGCTAACTTGGACAGAAATGGCATACGTCGGAAACACAGCAGGCTTGTGTCAAGCGATCGTCGACAACGACGTGGAAGGCGTGAAGCAGTGGCTGTCGCACGACTTTGATGTGAACCGTCGCGATTTTACCGGTCGCACTCCGTTGCATCTGGCGGTCATGACCTCCACGCCCGAAATCGTTCAGTGTCTTGTTGACCACGGAGCTCGTTTGATCGCTCGACTGGCCGACGGACGAACGGCCTTACATCTCGCTGCGGCTCGAGGCCACGCCGAGATAATCAGGATCTTGCTGACGAAAAGCGAGGGGAATGAGGAGGAAGGAGCTCGCAAAGAGCAGTCGCGCAAGGGAGCCTCCGATAAAGAGGCCAACCACGGTGGGGAAGATGCCGAGCTCATCAGTCATCTTTCCGCTGAGAGCGAGGCAGATGCTCAGTCGTTTGCCACCGGTTCTTTTGTCAAAGTCCAAAAGGATGCAGATAGCGCACAGGACTCGGTGCCCGATGACTCAAGCGACCAGGACCCTGACGTTTACGACATCAATGTGGTCGCTTGGGACAGTCACGCCTCCCCTCTGCATCTCGCGATTTTGAACGGCCACGTCGCTGCTGTTGAGGAACTGGTATCCTCTTTCGGTGCGGATGTGCTTCTGCCGGTCAAATTGTTGCACGAGTACAACAACAGCCCGCGAGCTGCCATCCTCACCCTGGTCTTGGCTCTCCAACTGCCAATAGAGCAGGCGAAGACGATGTCGACGAAGCTGCTACAACTGGGCGCCTCGCCGGCACAGGCAGACCTTGATCAGAAGACTGCCGTGGCTCACATTGCGGCTTCTCCGAAATACACTGGGTTGCTGGACTCGTACCTGCAGCATGACCGTCCGGCAGTCGAACGGACAATCAACTACATTGCTACTAGTGGTTGGCAATTCAGCCCCAAAGCCGAGACTGCGCTGACAACGGCGATCAAATCGGGGAATGTCATCGGGGCCTTGAAGTTGCTTGAAGCAGAGGCGAGCCCGACTATTGCCTTTGACGAATTCATCAAGTCAGCACAGGTGCACATCGATGGAATACGGAACGACTCCTCTGAGCAAGTGAAGAGAAGAGTTGATGCTAATGTGACCCAGCCAATTATACTGAGTGTTCTCAAAGATCAGCCATCCGTGGCCCTGAAGCTTCTGGCCCGAGGCGCAGATCCCAATACACTGACTAAGGAAGGGTACCAGCTGCAGCATGATGTTCACGCTAGGGCCTACAAACACGGCAGATCACTGCTGGATTGTGTGCGAGAACAGCTGAAGGCTCTGCGTGCGTACAAGCCCGAGACTCACACCCAGGACCCGCCCAGACCCTTGGAGCACGAGGACAGCTACTATCTCTCCCCCTTCAAAGAAGACACATACCAGCTGTGGACGGCCAAAGCCGCTCTCCACAGTGCACACTGCCGCGTTGAATCAGAGCAGAAGCGCTATGACGACGACGTGAAGTGTGCAGCGAAGCGCAAGGGTGTCGAGGAGAAGAAGGCAGCCGTTCAACTGGCTCTCAACGACTTTGAGAAGCTCGAGGAGGAATTACTTGCCAGGGGCGCCAGGGAGTTCAAGCAGTTGTTTCCAGACATTGAAACGTCTTCTGATAACGGCAGGAATCATTACGGATGCTGCGTCACCAAGCCTGATCCGTTCAATGTGACCTTTGACTTCATGAGGCCGGACCTCAACGACATCACAAGGGAAGGTTATATCCAACTGTAGGTGCTCCTTCGGTTCCTTCCGTGTGCTGCACGTCGCTTATGCTGACTGTGTTTAGGTTTGAGGCAGCGTGGTGTGGCGACCTTGAGACCATCAAATCACTCACCCTCGGGACATGGGGTCCAGACAAGCAGAGACCGCCGCTGGAGATTGCTACGAAAGACCAGAGAAACTTCCACCCGTTCAACATCGCCGTCCTACGTGGACATTTGGACGTGGCGAAGGCGATTATCGCCATTGCACAGGTGCAGTACAAGCCTCAGGACGAGCAAGAAAATGTGCGGTATAGGTTGCGAGCAACAACCAACAGTGACGATGATTGTTTCTGCGACGAGGGCGACGACAACAGTGACGGGCTCGATTTAGAGAGACAGATCCTCGATGAAGAATTCACTATCGACAACATTGGTGAGGTGAAGACGCAGGTCGAGAGCAGGACCTCGCCTCTTTCTCTCTTGAAGGACGGTTGTTCGGCTAAAGACTTCATGGGGACAACCCTGCCGGATGAGCGAAATCCTTGCAATCTTGTGCAGTACGCAATCTATAAGGATGATGTTAGGCTTCTGGTCTTCCTTCTGGATCTCGGCCGGGAGCTGTCTGCGAAGTCCGGAAGTTCCGAGCAGACCATCTTTACGGTTGGACAGTGGGATCTTACTGTGGCAATGCAGCTGGGACGAGTCCGCTGCCTGGCAGAACTCATCAAACGTACGGGGGCTGGCATTCAATTGGACAAGTTGGCGGAGCAGAGCGGGGTGGAAATCAAGGAGAAGCCCAAATACTACCAAGGACTGTCCATCCACGGCAAGAAGCGAGCGGACTGGGCGGCTGCCGGTCGCGGCGTCCTTCCCGCACAACCTGAGGAGGAGAAACCTCCCCTTCTGGTTGCTGCGCGTGAAGGAAACCTCGAAGCAGTGGAGTGGTTCTTGGGAACTGCGCCTAGCCGATACTATTTGGAGTTTACCGAGTGTCACAAGCATGATAAGCGCATCAAGAGGCTCGCCATGGGGAAGTCGGGTGTCGAGCGTTCCATTACAAACTGGTTAAATATCAGACGTAAGTTCCCCTCGTAGTGTATTGAAGACGTTACATATGATGCTAACTGCGAGCAGGCGATCTTGTCCTCCACTGTGCCCTCTTCGCAAAGCCAACGGCCGAGTCAGAACGACTGGTCAAGTACTTGGTTCAGCATGTCCCTCACTGTCTGGAGGTCAAGTCCGTTGATGGATATACCCCCTTGATGATTGCATTCTCGCTTGTTCGTCCTACTTACGCCAAAATCCTCATCGAGGCGGGGGCCGACCAGACCGTGCGCGATAAGAAGGGTAGCAACATCCTCCATCTTCTGTTCTGCAGTGTCAGCTCCCCCTCGGCCGAAAAGCTGGATGACTTCCGGAAGATGCTCGAACTGGTTGATCCGTCTTTGGTTCCCTCCCTGCTCGTCGAGCGTTCGTCACACGGGCCCGGCTCTCTGACACCCTTGGCAATGTGGATGGTGCGGGCCTTGAGCACCACGAATACCTACTCCGTCTATGGCAATGGAAGCAACTGCGAAGGCGATGACCAAATGGAAGCTCTTCGAATGATCTTGGACTTTGCCCAACGTACCGGGCAGAGGCATCTCGAACTGTTGGACGGGGCTGGCAACACCGTTATACACGATGCCGTGCGGTGCCAGCTCCTTCAAACGCTGGAGATCTTGCTCGAACGCCGCTCGGATCTCCTCCATCGCGAGAACGCTTCTGGCTCGACGCCTGCTGAACTAGCCGAGGCCGCGTGGGTCACCGAAGTTACATCCAACCCTCCCGGATGGGAGCGTCGAAACAGGTTCACGTACAGCAGCCATCAGTACGGAGAGACCCTTGTGGATCGTCGGCCCGAATCCTTTGTCGAGGAGGGCGATGAAGCCCCAACGATGAAACGGAGGATCTACGACTTCTGCCGCGGCAAGGCAGAGACTTTGAGAGGAACCGACGCGAAGCGTAGATTGGTCACTCTGTTCGAGGCCAATGAAGTCGCCAGAAGACTGGCTGCCAAAAATCCGCAGGAGAATCGGTACATTGGCCGTGCAGCGAGAAGGAGAAGATGGGACGAGCATGATGAAAGAGAGTTTGGCGATGAGGTTCGGGAATGGCTTCCGGAGGTATATTAGCAGTATTCTTCGACTCGCAATCTCCAAGGATTGCCTTTCTCTGCATGGTCGTTAATATATTCCATTTTGAAGTATTCGTCGTCCAATATATTTCAGGGTTGAGAGAACCTAGAGTTAAGGCAGAACGTACTATGTAGCTTAACAAACTCCCTAAGGATAGCGATTGACGAGAAGAATGGGGACATATCTTTGGATGACCTCGGATTTCACAATTCGGCAGTGGAAGTTTCAGCGACCATGAACTTCTCCCACGCTAGTTGTGGCATGAGGAAGGGTCTATCATCCATTCGGTACCAACTCGTATTCCCAATTATTCATGCTTCAGAGGTTTCTTTGCTCAGCGTTTCCTTTGAATGTCATGCCCAGTTCACGTCGTCCGGCCGAACTCGAACTCCGTCAGCGGAGTAAGCTTCTCTGCTCTTTCCACAACCATGCGTAACCAGACAGTAGTAAGGGAGGATAATCACGGAAAAGACGTGTAATACATCGCCTGTTCACTTGTCTTGAGGGACTACTCGGCCAGTGGACTCCAGGAAAGCAAGAATGATGATAAACGGGTAATTGATTGATTGATTGATTCCTTACTCCGTTTCGGAACAAGGCCGGGCCACGTCGGAGGCTCCTAATGAGCGGCGACTATCTGGCCCACGGCCGTCTTTGCAGACTGACGCTGCCATGAACGGGCAATTGATGGCAACTGAGGATGTTCTGGTGTTTGTATATATACTGTTCGGGTTACTCTGTACGTCTACGCGATTCGATGAGACCGCAGTCGTAGACGAGGATGGGGTGATCGGTACGTCGATGGGGCTGGTAGGAGCCACTTTGCAGTATCTTACATCGGTCGATGAGCAAAAAGAAAATCACATCCATGTTGCAATGATTGCGTAGTTCCGTTACAGAAAAAGACGAGGGGAAAAAAGAACGTCAGCGATAGGACTCGAACCTATGCGGCCGAAGCCAAGTGATTTCTAATCACTCCCCTTAACCACTCGGGCACACTGACTAATGATGGAATAGGAACTTGTTGATTGCTTGTTGAGGCAGAGAACGGTTCTTCCTTTTTTGAGGTTGCAGAGGCCATTGAGTATTGTCCACATGTTCTGAAATTCGCCCAGCCAGGGACATTCGGGGTTAAAAACATACTTTACTTATTGGACGGGATTTCAGTCTTCCTTGGATCGGAAGTTGGACTTGTCAGAAGACAGACACCCTTCCATCCCCTTTCGACTACATTTGCAGGGTACTTCTGCTCGATATATATTGTCCACCTCCGAATGGACATCAACAAGCATAATCCGTGTATAATCGTACAGCTCGTCGGCGAAGTCCTCTAACACTACCTGATCGAGTCCGAAGAAGAGGCCGGATCTGCGACCGTCGCTTCGATCCGACATCAACGTCCTGGGAGACACGCTCTCGAGCATCGAGTCGATGATTGAAGCCACAAGCTCCCTTCGGCAGTAGCCTGAAAATTATGGCATCCAACAAACATCCCACGTGATGACCAGTCCCGACCAGGAAGCCACAAGCATCACCAACTTGAGCTCCCTGAAGTCATCGCGATGACCACTGCAATACAACATGAACCAGCCAGAATGTTTCCCTCTCGACGCGCTCCAGCTCCAAGGTCAACCCTCATTGACCTTCCATCCGACATCCAAAAGCTCCGCGCACGATCCTTCACCCTCGATGCGCCCGTGACAATCCCACTCCCCGAATCCACGCCCTGGCGCTTCCTTGACCACATCTACGTGAAGAATCAGACCCACCGCACGGAATCCCATGTTATCAAATACTACTAGCGCCGACTGCGGAATAGATTATCCAATGAATCGCGCGTCGCGCTTCGCGGCGAGGAGTGCAATCGCAAGGGAACGTTCCGCGAGCCGGTCGGGTGTCCCTGTTGCGTGAAAACAGTCACCAACGGTGCGATGAGAACATTTTCCCATACCATGGCGCACATAATCACGAGTATTTCGCGCTGGAGCACGAGGTTACCTCTGCGGTGCGGGAGCTGGCGCCAGAGGCGAGCAAGCGATACAAGCGGCAGGAGACGGAGACCGATGAGCGGACACAGGTGCTACGGCGGAGGTCACTGGAGCCGGTCAAGCACCAGATACAGCCTACGACGGAAGGGTAAACATAGAGTGTAGCACCTGAGTCCAGCGCGGTTGGTCCTGCTGGCACTGTAGGCATCGTAGATCCTGTAGGGAATCGCGTAGAAGAGAAGCGTCGAACCAAACCTCGAACATGAGGGATTATGATACACTATCTCTACTGTACATGTGCCACTGGATGTGGCATCTGGAAATATATATATACAGCCGTTAGGCATTATTCGCACATGAGAAACTGGCACTGCCGGGGTCGTCGTGCAGGGCCTTGCCTGACACATAAAGCCCCAGACCACACTGTGAAGATAATCAGCAATTGTATCATAGAATGGCAGCAAAAACTTACAATGCAGCATGCGATTCCCATGATGAAGATGTTCAGAATAGTAAGCGCAGTCTTCATCGGAGTCGAAAAGAACCGGCCCTTATTGAGATGCAGCCAGAAAAGAGCGCTGAAGCCGTCTGCAATCGTCAGCGAGATATCAAAATAGTAGGAAAGAACTTACAGGTAAACCAGCTTGCAAAAAGCGACGCCTGCATAACATCATCAGCTTGACCAATAGCCAACCAGCAAGGAAACATACCACCAGACTCAACAGATTGTTGAACACCGGGATAGCCTCGGCAATAATCCAAGCCACGATCCAAGTCGCCAGCCCAATCAACACCCATGAACCGGTCGCAACAAGATCACGCTTATGCATGCGGTCGCTGTGGCGCCACATCCGCACGTAGATGTACTTGCATGCGACGTGGCCGTTCACCACGCCTCCGATGATGATCTACGCCTCGTCAGATGGATCCTGGGACGAGTACAAAAGACTTACAGTCGGCAAGGCGATTCCGTACGCCACCTTCTTCACGATAGTCGAGGCTGAGCCTAGCGCGGGCGATGTGACGTCGTCGCCGGCATAGCAGTAGATCACCACCGCGGCGACGATATACAAGCATGTGTCGATGCCTTGCAGCAGGAAGAGCGACTTGGGGTAGTCGTGGGGGTTTTTCAGTTCGGCCATGAAGCCGAAGAAGGCGACGTGTCCGGCTGTTTTGTCAGTGACGATCAATGAATGAGATGGAGAGGAGGAGGAGCCTACAGAATGAGAAGACAATGTTGCAGACTGCAAGAAAAGCCTTGTATAAACTGGTATCAACAGTAGCATTGACACTGCCGTGCCATGGCCGTTGCACACCAACGGCAATCATGACGATCAGGACCGCTGAAAAGACGCTGATGAAGGCTGCGAACTGTCAGTGGCATTCTACATCGTCAGATAAATACGCACAAGCAACTGATAGAAACGAGACCTTGGCCAGCGTCCGCGGCAAACACAGCACGAACGAAATGACCAAGCCAACCACTCCAAAGACGATCGAGCACGTCCCATGATCTGTAATCGAGTTCATGGCGACGGTAAAAGTCAGGATATGGCTAGCCATGATGAAGACAACCAGGAGCAATTGGCCTGTTCCGAAGAGCTCCCGGCCAAATCTGCCCATGATGATCTCGCCGGCATCACCCATGGAATGGATGTACGGGTGCCTCCATTTAAATTGCCCAATCGTGTATCCAGTGTAGGTGGACATCAGACCAAGCGCTACAAGGAGAATGATGGCTCTATGTTCGTTAGAATTGTCGGCGGAGGGGAATGGATAGACTTACGGAACAAGGCCCAAGGCAGCCACTACCGCCGGCAGGGAGAGAATACCCAGCGACACCGTCTCGGCAACCATGACTGCTCTCGATCAGCTACGTCCTTGAAATTGCGGTGGCATACTCACGGAAACCACATTGCCTGCGGGGGTCAGCAACAGTCCAAGTATCTAGTTCACGAAGACAACTCACCACCAACTCAAGGTCTTGTACTTCACCTCGGCATACTCCTCGTCCCCGAATGCATCCTGATACTCTGGTTTCGAGTCCTGCTTCTCAAAGTCACGCTCGCCATCGGAAACAGCCTCGGGATGTACACGCTCCGTGTCCATCCCAGCGTCGGCAGCAGGACGGGATCCTTCCTCGAGCATGGAACCCATGATTGCGACTCTGACGAGTGACGACAGAGACGGTTGAGGTCTGATCGAGCGGCTCCCGGACGAGTGGAGCTGGAACGCAGATTTTTCACCGTGGCAACTCTACGATCTCACTCATACAATGCAATCACGATCTGGTGTTGAGGCCGGGATGTTCTCCGTCGTCACAGATCACTGTGTCACCAGCTCTTGATACTGACAGGTCAAGCTGCGAGCTCCGGACTTGCAACGGCGAAACAAAACTGCGACAGCATCATGATGACTCAACGGCAACACGCTCAGTCTGGGGCCCAGTTCGTGTGCTCCATTCCTCTCTACGGCCGTTGATATTGGTATATGTTACCTAATGCCGAGATTGAGCAGGTCCCAATCAGGATAATTGACCCATTCTTGAAATTGTTGGCCAATCAGAGGTAGTACAGTTATGGGCTTTGAGATAATATAGCCATCTGATTGGTTGAAAGAAAATTTCTAGCAAAAGTGGGCCTTAATTGGTTGTTTGACAGCCAATAATAATTATTTCCGCTGTCGATCTCCCATCGCGCCATGTGCGTATCCTCATTGGGAAGCAGGGACAACTGCATTAATTGCAAGAAATAGCATGGCATTATCGCCACAACGTGGTTATAGAACAGCTATCGAGTATTGAACAACTGGCAAAGGCTGGAACTGATACGGCTGGAACAGGAGCCAGGCCAACAACACAGATTGTCGAGGAATATACCTTCATCCACAATCCACATACACCTTCCCTAATAATAATCGTAGAGCTGCTTCTGCGGCGGCACATCTCTCCGAAGCAAATACTTCTTGACATACCATGGCAACATCGCGCGGTAGTGATTAATGTGCTTCGTCGTCGGAACCGAAAAGACCTGATCCAGCTCCTCAAGCGAGAGCGCCTTGGTCTCTGGCAGACAGAAATAACAAAAGATCCAGCCGAAAAAGTTCCACGCCGCGTACCAGCCAAAGGCACCGGTGGGCGTGAACGATTTATTGAGCGACGGCCAGGTCAGCGAGACGATGAAGTTGAAACCCCACGTTGTGGCTGTTGCGAAGGACATGCCGATGTCTCGGATGTAGAGGGGCTAACATTATCAGTAGACGGCGACGATAGTGATTGAAGGGGAGACTTACGAAAGCTTCTGCAGAGTAGGTGAATGGTACCGGGCCTTCACCGGGCGAGTATACGATCATGAAGAGGTATATACCGGTCGCGACGCAGGCTGTCCGAGAGGTTTGATCGGGTATGTAGAAGGAGAAGCCGGTGAAGAGGAGGAATATACACATCAGGGGGAATGTGGTCAGCAGCAGATTCCGTCGTCCAAAGGTGTCAATCGTGTATACGGCCGGCAGGGCGAAGATCCAGTTGGTGATGCCGCATCCGAGAGATGTGACGAGTGCCATACGGGTGTCGAAGCCGGCTTCTCGGAACATCGACGAGGAGTAGTACATGATGGCATTGACACCACAGAACTGCGACAGTTAGCGCTTGATTAAAGAGAAGAGGTTGACTTGCCTGCTGCATGAACATGACGAAGAAAGACGACTGCGCCGCACGTCGGTTGCGCGGGACGGTGAACATCTCGCGGAACAAATGTTTGCCCTCGCGGAGCTTCTCCTCCACCTTTAGAGCAGCATGAATATAGTACAGGTCTCTCGCGGCTTGGAATGTAGACGGGCGGAATTTGCAAAGCGCCTTGTACGCGTCGTGGTAGCGGTTGCGCATCATGTACCACCTCGGCGACTCGGGACAAAAGTAGACCTGGATGCAGACGAAGAAGGGACTGATTCAGGGCCGTTAGCACATGGGTACAATTAATCAAGGGACTACTTACGGAATAGCGGTCGACGCTAGCATCAATCGCCAGTTGAAGCCCGGGATTGTGGCATGCGTCACATCCATAAACGCAACAGAGGCAATATATCCCAGCATAATGCCAAATGCCGTCCACATCTGCCACATCATGACCAAAGCACCGCGGATATTAGCCGGCGAGCACTCGGCGCCATACACCGGGGTGGTTGTGGATTTGGCGCCCACGGCAAAACCGAGGAGGAAACGGCCGAGCAACAAATTCCACCAGGTATGCGCGGCCGCCATCCAGAATGAGGCGGCAAAGGAGATAAAGCAAGAGATGAAGATGCATCCGCGGCGACCAAACCAGCGATTCAGGGGTGCAGTGGTCCAGCATCCGATGACGGCGGAGCACAGATATGGAGCGCCGTTCAGGAGGCCTTGCATCCAGGTGTCGGTGACATTAAATTCGGCAAAGTAGAACCTGCCTGCTTAGCATAGCTCAGGTGAGGAATGGGAAGTACGTACTCTTGTGCACCGTTGACGGCAGTCTGATCCATTCCCTGCACGATAGCAGATCCAGCACAGAGGACTGACAGGCCGGGTCAAAACAAAATCCACCAGGAGGATCGCGAGGAGACTTACTAGTCATGAAATACATCATAAACGGCTGACTCCATCGATGCGTCTTCTCGCGTCGAAGCAGTGCTTTCTCACTCTCCGTCAGCTCGTCCATCTGCTCAAACTCTCTTGGATCCTGTGCAACAAGAGCTCCCTTTCGCAGATCGTCGAGTATATGTTCGAGATCTTTCTCCTTCGCGAAAGCCTCGACGTCATTTAAGAGCTGTTCTCGAGTCAACACGGCAAGAGGATTCTTGAGTTTAGTGTTAATCGTGGTGCTTTTGTTCACATCCTGAGCCCACTCTCGAGCAGTAGCTGCATCTCCTCCTTGCTTCTCAATAGATATAGAAGACTCATGGTGGGAGAGACTTGGAGCCCCAAGGTCGGAAGTCTTCTCCCCCATGGTGGCAGACAAGCGATAGGAATTCAGGACGAAGTGGATATGCTTTGCAGAATATCGGCCAACGAAGACAAATGCGGAGAATTTGGGGGGAGATCTGGGAGAGATCTGGGGAAGAGACGGGGGAAGTGGAGGTCACCTTTTATGGCTCCGATCGCTTTAGACCCCCCATCTGGCCGAGAAACGGCCCCTCAGGCTAGCCCAACCTCGTGCTCGATGTGTAGCTTCATTACCTCTGACTCAGTCTCCAGTATTTACTAGACACCTCCGCTGACCGCATGCATCCCAGCCAAGACCAGCGGGGTCAGAACAAAGAGTCGGATGGCGTAGATGGCTGACTACCAACATCTCTGGCGTGGTGATCAGGCGGCTCCTCATGCGAGCTAGGGAGCGCCAAGGCCAAAGGAGCAGGGCTGCAGCGGTACAATGACGACGATTAATCTCAGCTCCTCATGGATGTAACGCTGAAGCGGCTTTGGTCGGTAGAAAAAGGGCTGGAGGGTGGTGTGATGCCAAGGGAATTGGTTTCTAACGTCTCGGAATGGGTTTCTGGCCATTGGCGATGTCTATTATCTCAATGTCCGTGCTATCACAGAGACATAATCTGGAAGTGGGAGGATCAGTATGAGCAGACCTCGGCGTACTTGGCGCCGAGACCGGAATAGCCAGTGAGGGTGGAAGGGCCGGCGGAGGCCAAGAGGGGCGATGCCCAAGATCGTCCACAATGATGCAGTTGCGTGGGAACCAAGAATCTGGGCGTCAACTGGTCTGAGCGGATGTACGAATGCAGTTGAATCTCGCATGATTCAAGGAGTGTAGTGATACACCTGATACCCCGAAAAATGTCCATGTAATGAAGTACTATACTCCGAAGTTTAGGTCCAACAATGCAGTCCCTACGGAGGCATTGCTTAACAGCACCGCAGGAATTAGAAGAAGGGTGCCTCATCCGAAGATGAGGTTTGAGATATTGTAGGTCATGTCTCGAAGTTAAAACAACAAGTCTCCTATATACCAAGACGGGAAAAGCCATACTGGTATGGTCACAGCGCCGAGAAATTAGACAATCTCAGCCAAGCGTATATGGCGAATACTACGGGGAAGGGTCAGAGACATTGGGTGGTGTTTTTGGGG
>JAAAPX010000287.1:0-16074 GCA_012656285.1 Aspergillus fumigatiaffinis | reverse complement strand
TTTACTAGTCTAATTTATTAGTTACTCTCTACTATTAAGTATATATACTTAATAGGCCTTGCTTCTATCTCTACTATTATTATTCTTATATTACCTTTAGACTGTCCTTGATCCTTTTAGATCATTATATCATTACACTATTAAAGGCTACCTGGTTGGTAGGCCTTAGGCAAGTATTAGATATAGTTCTAGGGACTATATCACCCCATTCCCAAAGTAGTTGACTAGTAGAGAACAGCAGAGATGGATCCCAGGGTGTGACAATAGTATGGCAGTCAATGATCATTTGAAATTTCAAAACAGCAAAAATTCACCGAATGATAGCGGTTTAACCAACCTGAAATTGAACTGAATCTAACCATGGTTAGTTAGTATGGGCCTAACTAGGCCTAGCTATACCTATCTAGGCCTAGTAGCCGGTTTTTGCAGTTAAACTCAAACTGAATTGGAACGGATCAGGTTTGGTTCTGATTTCTAAAATTTGGACTCGAAATCGCAGTGGTTCAGTTCCAACTGGGGTTGGACTCGCCCGAACTCGGACTGAATGCAACTCTAGCTCTGTCTAACTAACTAACTATAAGTAATTTCTAATATTATAGGCTAGAAGCCTTATAATTTATAAATCTATGACCTAGATTTGAATAGTAAGAAATTACTAAAAGGTTCTAGCTAGGGCTGCAACAGCTAAATATAAAAAGGAGTATATAAATAGTGAGGGTGTTATATGATGAAGCTGATTAGTATATAGATTATGATGGGGTCATGTGACTACTGCTGTCCCAGCTGGATGGGAGTTTGTTGGTGCCTGAGGCAGATCGCGAGGGCGGAGGGCCTAGTAGCACAAGCATTCAGTGGGCCCTGCCCACTACAATACTAGCATAATAGTCTATATTTAGATGCCTACAGTTAGCTACTTATTAATACTTTATAGTTATCTATTTATAGTATTCCTCGAGGTTGCCTTTACCTGCCCCTGAACTTCTAAATATGTCCCAATTGCCGTGGGCGTTAGGGCCTTCCAACAGCGCGCTCTCTCTGTATGACCATGGTCATATTGAGTAAATATCGCTACATCTGAACCGTCCGCTTCAGAAGTGTCAATCAATCAGCAACAGCGTAGAAAGAGAAACCTTCAACACTAATTTTCTGAGCATGTATGAATATGACTTTCAGCTTGACTTATTTCACTCATGGAAGGTAGACCTAGGCAGGTGTTCTGGGTAACCTAACTAAAACATGTGTCAAACCTAACTTAGGCTGGGTTTTAGGCTCAATGGGGGTGTTCCAAGTTGGGTTCTGGGCTTTCATATAGAACCTAACTAGGTTTTGGGTAACCCAGTTAGGTAGATAAACTAGATAAATATTAAAGATCATGTGATATGCATTAATTATGTAGTCCTGTCTTATATTTATTAGTATTTAAACTATATATCTATATAGGAGAGTAACTATTCTAATTACCCTTCTATTTCTTCTCTAACTATTATGGGCTAGAATTCTAGTACAGGGCTGTACTCTAACTATCCTAATAGGCTATAAAGGAATGAAGTGTAATTACTAAAGAAGGAAGAAGCTAGGTATAGGTGGCTAGTGTTACATATAGTGGGCAAGGCCTGCTAAATGCTTGAGCTTACTAAGTACTTGCAATCTACCTTAGGCACCAACAAGGTCCTGTCCATGGTGGACACCAGCTTAAGGTCCTGTCCAAGGTGGACACCAGCTCGAGGTCCTGTCCATAGTGGACACCATCTTGAGGTCCTGTCCAAGGTGGACACCATCTTGAGGTCCTGTCTAAGGTGGACACCAGCTTAAGGTCCTATCCAAGGTAGACACCATCTTGAGGTCCTGTCTAAGGTGGACACCAGCTCAATTATATGACCCTATACTAATTAATGTACTAATTAACTCTCACTATATAACCACAGGTGCATATATAATGCAGTGCATGTCATGGGTTAGCCCATGACAATAATAACTAATAATAAAGGAACTAATCATCCTTACACCTTGTATACTTCTAATTTCATCTAGAGATATGCTATTGTATATTAGGTAAAGGAAGAACTACTTTATTATCTAATAGAAATAGTTCCTAGCCCTCTTACTCCCCATTAGATACTATACTCCTTTATCTCTTACCCTATGCATGCTTAGATAGCTACTAGATAGCTAGCTAGTCTATACTAATCTCTAGGCTATCATCTTCTTTATTATTACTAATTAGCTTAAGAGTATCTTAAAGCTATTAAGCATCTTTCTCTTTATTAAGGGCTTGCTATTCCTTATTTAAAAGATATTATTTTATAAGGGAAAGCTCCTTCTCTTCTACTTTAAACCTTAATATATATATAAATAGCATTAGATCTTAGATTATTATAGAATTAAGCAAGCCTTAATAATAATAGTAGATATCTTAAGTAGAATTAAAAAGCTGCTTAACACTAGCACTAGTAGTAGGTATTAAGAGTATATTATAAGCTATTTTTGCAAGAGCTAGAAATTTATATTCATGCTCTTTCTAGAATATCTATAGAGTAATTAGGGCTATCTCTATTAGATAATATTAATTAGTAGAGTATTAGCAGGAATAATAATATTACTTACTACTCTAAGGTACTATATTATCTTATTAGTACTCACTAATTAATTAAAATTAGGAGCAAAAAGGGTATTAATCTTTAATATTTAAACACCTAAAAATAATATCTATAGTGAGCCCTGTATAGCTAATAAGTATTCCTTATAGAGACCTACATAGGTTTTAAAGCTTCTATAATATTAATCACATAATTCAGGACCCTAATCCTTATTATTAAAGAACTAAAGCTTATTTTATAGAGTAAGGATTGTCCTAATTATAAATAGATTACTATAGATCTTATCTATTTCCCTATAGTAGATAGATAGCTTCTCCTTTACTATATAGAGAGCACTAAGTATAAGCTTCTTCCAGGCTACTTTCTTCTATTAAAGCTAACAGATTGATGCTTTAAGATAATTAAAAAGTTTATTATAGATACTAAAGATAATATAGATAGTTATATCTTTTATTTAAGAGAGTATAGTAGTGAATTTAAAGAATAGTTAAGTAATCTAAAGAAGATACTTAATCTAATACTATTCTTCTTAGTTAAGCATTAAGTGATTATAGCTATTCTATGAGTAGAACTAGTTAAAGATTAGCTATAGTTTCTTTACTCTTTAGAGTATTAAGAAGGTAGAATTCTAGTAGGTCCTAATATCTTAGATTAATATAAGCTTTAGTGCTTCAGCCTAGAGATTATAGAAGGCTTTATAATATTAAGGGCTTATATTAATAAAAACTACAAGTACTCTTATCTAATAAAATTTATAATAATTAATATAATAATCTAAATACTTTATTATAAAGAGGCTTACTTTATTAAGGGTATTAGTAATCTCTTACTTTTACTACCTTACTTATAGTAACTATAACTAGGCTTCTAACTAATTAATCTCTATTATCTTATTCTTTAGATTAGCTTTTATCTAACTAAGAAGCTTCTATAAACTTAGCTAGATTACATACATAATACAGGGAATATAGATAATTACAGTATTAGTGCTGATTTAATTTAACTAGATTAAATCTTATATACTTTCTATTAATATAATATTATTAGATGCATTATCTATTATAATAGAAAGCACATAATCTATAATCTTATATTACTAAAGTAGGTTAAAAAGAACAGCACTTAGATTAGTATCTAAGTAAGATCTATAAAGTAGTTCAAAACTAAGCAGAATTTCTTAATAATTCTATTCATTATTAATAAAATATCCTATGATTACCATAAAAGCCTATTAGAATAGAGATGTCTAGTAATTAAGGGTAATTAATAGCTTTATACCAGATAGAAGCTTATTAAGTATCTTTTATTACTATATCTTTGTTATATCCTATAACTACTATTGCATAGTTTAGGAGAAAGGAATATTAGGCTGTAAAGGAGTAAGTTAGGTAAATTTAATTAATTCTTAAAACTTAGAGTATTTAATAAGTTAAAAAGGAAGCTTTGCCCTTATAATAAAGGTAAGGAGCTTCTCCTCCTATACTTACTAAGAGGAAACTAGTATAGTTTTAAGATATTACAGCTATTAATATTAGTAAATATATATCTAATAGATACTAAGATAGCTTACTATATCCTATATAAGTACTATAATATCTTTCTATTTTATATAATTAGTAGAGATATTATAGCATTATAATCCCTTTAGATGCCTTACTATAGTTAATATACTGTACTTATTATTATAGGGATAATCTAGCATACTACTATATTTCTTATATATAAGCTTTACTTTGCCATCACTAGCCTAAGCAACTTAATTAAAGCTATCCTACATGCTTAAGGAGCGCCTATTACTATCCTAATATATTCTCTTCTTTATTCTATACTCTATTCTAAGCCACTATTTAATAAATTCTATCTTTAACATTATAGTATAAAGTATATAGGATTTCTTTTAATCAGGCCTAATGTGCTAGAGGGAGGGGGGTGGTAGTAGTGCTAAAGTTTAAAATATAGAATAATTATTATCTAAATTAAAGCTCTATTAGCTATAAGAAAGATTAGGTATAAGACTATCTTATGGGATATTTATAAAGGTGTTAATACTATTAGATCTATATAAGGATAGAGTGAAAGAGTCTGAGAATTAAGACATAGTAAAATATATGCTAGGGGTAAGAGTAAAGTAAGTAATAATTAACTTACAGAAATCTTTAAGTCTAGAAAATAAAATATTTAGATCTAAAAGATGGGGGGTGCATCAGTCAGCTAGTAGCTAAATTAAAGTTATTAATCTATCATATTTTAACCCTCTTACAGATAGAAAAGGTGGTATAATTAGATAGTACTATTAAGATATATTAGGTTTTCTGGGCTACCTAATAGATCACCTAGAATATATTCTGGAACAGGCCTAGATATCTAGAAAACCCAGTTTCCTCTGATATTATTCTAAGCTTGAGATTTTCTTATCATAGGCTTGATTGCTTAAATATCCCAGTTTAGGGTGTTGCAAGCTAGGAGCTGGTTTAACCTATAACCTAGGTTTGGATAGTAAGAAATTGCTATGTAGTGGGCAAGGCCCACTAAATGCTTAAGTTCACTAAGCACTTGTGATCTACCTTAGGCACTAATGAAGTCCTGTCCAAGGTAGACACCAGCTTGATGCCCTGTCTAACGCGGACACTAGCTTGATGTCCTGTCCAAGGTGGACACCAGCTCGATCATAGGACCTAGTACTAATTAATGTACTAATTAACTCTGTCATATGACCCGCAGCTGGTGTCTAGTTTGAATATGAATTATATGACTTCCTGAGGGCTGTATAGTTCGGCCAGACAGCCTGAGCATCTAGCAGGCCCTGCCTGCTACAGAGGGCTGTGCTTTAGATAGGCCATAAAGGAAGGAAGTAGGATTACTAATAAAGGAAGAAACCAGGTACAGGTAGCTAATATACTAATTAATGTAATAATATACTCTCACTACATAAGTTACATAACCACAGCAGCCTAATTAAGATACACCCACTATACTCTGTAGTTTAAATATATTTCTACAGCCATTAAGAGTATGTTTATATATATAGCTTATTAACCACCACAACACAATAATATTATCTTAAGACTTAGATAATAGATGATTACCAGTGTCAATTTAGTAAGAGACAGCTGAATTACTTAAGATTTCATATATTTAAGGACTATATATTAATTGAAACCACAGAGGTGACTAGAACAGGTGTAAATAATAGTATTTTATTTAAGTTAGTCAGCAGAATTATGCGTCTTAGCATGGCCTAATTAGGAAAATTATACTAAAATAAAATAACCTAGGTAACCCAACTGGGCTACCTAGTTGGGTTCTGGGCTGGGCTTGGGCTCAGAGGGGGTGTTCCGGGTTTTACCTGGGCTAGGTTTTGGGCTTAAGGGGGGTGTTCTGGGTTGGGTTTTGCCTAGGTCTAATGGAAGGACGCCGGACTTCCAACCAATCGGCTAACGTAATTCCCAGGTGAGTCGCCCACCCGGGCGAGCCGCCCACCTCTGTTTTCCATATAAAATGGCACTCTTCAAAGCTTTGATATCTCAACAACCAAGCATCTGTAGGGTCTAAGTTTAGGTAGGAGGTATTAGTATAGTTATATAGAGTAATACTTATAAGCTACAGCCTCCCTAGCATATTTAGATACACAGGTAATATAAATTACGGCTGTATTTTTGGTAATATTAACTTCTTGAATATTAAGAGAGAGGAATAGTATTTTAGAGCCTTTTAAAAGAGTATTTGTATACTCTAAACCATATATAGTCTAAATATACTACTTATATTATAGCATATATGGGCTTTGTGGAGATATCAAAGCCTTGAAGAATGTCATTTTATATGGTATATAGAAATGGGCGGCTCGCCAGGGTGGGCGGCTCACCTGGGAATTACGTTACATAGGCAGTAAATTACATCAGCAAAAACCCAACACTGGGAACGGGAGCCAGTTACTTCTGCAAGCCCTGCTGTGAGTGGAGTGCCCTACTCAGAATTGTTTAGCAAGTACTGTGGTCATTCTATCAGAAAATATTTTGCTCTCCTTTAATACAACGCTTCACATCGTCTTTCAGCGTGCTCGCCGTTAATACAGCTGCCTGCTACTCAGAACGTAGGTATCTACGTTTCGAATCTGCCTAGCACGCACTGCCACCCGCAACGTACTAGCTAAATACTTGCCGCCCAGGTTGGGAGTACAGCCAATAGACACATACTTCGGCGCATATTCCGTAGGCTATTGAAAGTACATGATAGGAGCAGCTGGCTCAGCCACACACTGCCACAGTAGCTTCCGGCCCAGTAGATTGCCCGTTCAGTGTCAGCCTCGGCTACTTATAGGCGCCGCGTGCCCTGAATTAGCTCTTATTTCGCAATTCAACGTAAGTTTCAACTCTGTTCAATTCTGTGCAGGGAATCAAAGAGCACAAAGAGCATACATCGCCTGGTCGCGATCGTGTCTGAATCCGAATCCCCTTTGCGTAACGAAAATGGCCGGCTGGACTGAGTCACCTAACCAACGTGGAACTATAGACATTCTATGGAGCTGTTCGTTGACTCTATTCACTGCTCTCTGGACCGTCCTACATTTGAACGTCCCGTCAGCCGACGATGGATTCTGGACGATACTTCTTCGCAAGATTCGCTGGGGAATATTTGCCTTCTTAGCTCCAGACATGCTTGTTGGATTCTCCGCAATGCAATTTCATTCGGCGAAGATATCGGTCATACAAATGCATAGCATTGGTTGCGTTGGCTGGAATATGAAGCATGCCTTTTATGCCAACAGCGGAGGATTCGTGCTCGGTTCTCGGGATTTGCGCCCTTTCCCGGTCACAGCTGCCTCAATTTTTTACCTCGTCTCGGCTAAGCACATAAATTGTCCTGCAATATCAGAAGCCGAAATCTGGGACAAAAGCAAAGCCGACACCTTCGCCAAAGGAGCAGCTCTGATTCAGAGCATTTGGCTAGCTATTCAATCTATAGCTCGGGCATCGCAAGGGCTTACAACTAGTCCTCTTGAGCTATTTTCCCTTGCGTTCGTTCTCTCGACAATCATGACCTACTACTTTTGGCTGCATAAGCCGCAGGACGTTGGGGTGCCAACGGTTCTTGACCTGACGAATGGCACAGTCGCTGAAGTATTAAGCACGGCTGGGGAAATTGCTTCTGGGCCTTTTCGTGACACTCCATTGGACTTCATCGAAAAACCACTACAGCCGTGGAAACGTAGGACAATACTGCAGCGATTCGGTCTCCGCGAACGACCTCTTCGACGAATGCCAGACGATGCAGTTATGCCCAACGACATGAGTGTCCTGACATGGATTCTCATCACAGTCCCCAGTTTGATGCACACAGCAGTGCATCTGCTAGGGTGGAATCACCGCTTCCCCACAAACATAGAGCAACAATTTTGGAGAGGAGCAAGTGTTTTCCTAGCCACCGGACTGCCTTTGTCCACTGCGCTAAAAGCCTTGCTAAACGCATGTGGCTGTCGGGGCCAGCCATCCTTAGTTTGGATATGGGTTCAGCCAGCCGACACGAGGGAAAGAGGATGGAGGTCTATGATTGTTGACGTCGCTATGACCTTGATAACCTTCTGTTTGATTCTAGCGCGGCTCTACATCATTATCGAATCTTTTATTAGTCTACGAAAGCTCCCAGCGGACGCATACCAAGTCGTGAATTGGGCTGAGCTTATCCCCCATGGATAACGGGAATTCGATTATAGAGCGAACGAGCTTCTGAGTAGCGCATGCAGCGACCGAATTCCCAATAGTTGCTTAACAGACAAAGTGTTCCCTCCGATGATAAGGCCAACGGACTCTTGACGTCCAGAGAAACTTCAACTGTCGGAGGGAGCGAAAAGAAATCAAAACCGGAAACATGCGCTATGTGAAGCCAGCATGATTCTGTGGGAGGCGTTGATGATTCCAATACACCGAAGAAGAATCCCAGTCATTATTGTTCTCGTTTGGCCATGGTTGGCGAGGAAGACCGTTAGAAGTTGTATGTGCATATGATGCCGGGTTTGACGGAAGTGTCTGTTGGACAATTTTGGACTTAGGGCCGTAGAATCAACGCGTTGAACCAGGAACGCCGCCACCAGGCCTACCACCCAGAGCTAATGACAGCGACAGTTTGCTTTGAAGCTTCCCGCATCACCACTAATAAAGAGATCGAGCCGTCTTTATTCTTTATTGGCAAGGATTGCTCGTAGTGTCAAGCGCAATCATCATCAATTAACCTCGAGGAGAGGAGTGCTTGTTTCTTTTAGATGCTGGCGCCTTGGCAGCTGCGACTTGTAGCCAAGGCAGACATTTCCTAATTGAATGCTCCTGCCAATCACGTGAGAGTTGCTGGGTTGCAGAATCCGCCCCTCTCAGCCACATATGCACTGCCACAAATACCTCGTCCAATAGGTAGATGCGAGCTGACGAGCGATGATCAGCCCCCTTTAACGGTTTTAACAAGATTTCGTTTTGTCAGCTGGCCAGAGGGCAAAAGTAGAGAAAAAGAAAAGGCGAGTTACATAATTTGACTAGCCACGGTAAGACACCAAGTGGTGTATTGTTTCCAGTACTACATCCTCGCAAGCGGCTGGTTGGACGAACTAATCAAAAGGTGGCACTATGACATTCTATGGAGCTGTTCCTTGACCCCTTTGACTGATCTGTGGAGTGGCATTATTCGAGCATTTGGCAACCGGCGACGAGCTCCAAAAATAATTGTTCGCAAGATGCACTGTCCACCAACCAGGAAACCAACCAGGTTGTACTAGTAAATCGCTCATCATCTCAAATGATTGCCCGCTTTGTGGACTTGGTGTGTCTTGTCTGCGAATGCATGTTGACTGGTTCCAGATGTGAGGTGAGACAGTTCCTTTGTCCCGCCAAGCTGACCTGATGTCAAGGTCCTACTTATCCGCAACACGTTCGTGAGTAGTGACAGCCTGAGTTTCTTCCTTTCCTAAACCCCCTCTTTTGCTCATGTAAAACACATCCATATCAAAAGGGTAAAATAAATAACTATAAGAAAAGCAAACTGTATTACTATCAAAGTCCCTCTCTAATAAGCACTCTTACTAGAGTACTAGCAAACCATCCCTAGGAGGAATTTAAGGATTAAAAAGTCCAGGAGCACTAAGGGCGCCTAGATAATAGCTAGATCTCTTCAGGTGGTCTTTTTAAGTCCCTTAAACTAGAAAAGCAGTATAGTAGCCACTATAGCAGATATAACAGATGACAATGCGTCATAGATCGGGGCCTATCTAAACTGAGAAACTCCAAAGGGCCGTTTGTTGTCCGCGCCATGGTGGTAATGCACACAGTCATCAATGGGCAGAGTGAGGTTGTATCTCACGTCAGCCCACAATGCCACTCAGTTCCTGCAGTAAGCCGCGCTAGAAAGGTCTTCCTTTTTAGGATTAGCCTCGTGCTCTGAGGTAGTTATTAAACAGCTTCAATAATGCCCTTTCAATGTTGAAGAGCTCCGTCTGCTCAATGATTACAAATACTTTATTCCTGAAAAGGTTGCTTACTTCGAGCCAGCCTCATCATGCCACAGCAAATGACATTTGATATTTCTGTCGAGACCACAGCTGTAATTGGCTCGAGCTTCGGCTCTTTCAGCGCCCCCACGGCAGGATGGCTGCGGTATCGTAAACTCCGTGTGGGCGGGGTAGCCGTGATAGCGTAGTTTGCCCAGGCGACTGAATGATGGTTAGCCCATTGGGCATAAAGGACAGACCGGGTCCTTACCTGATTACCAGCGAGGGTTCTGATTCTGAGCTTCCTTCCCCCCGGGGTTCCCCTTCACAATCTTCACTCATCTCTTTCTAAAGAGTATGGCGAAAAATCTTTCCGCACAAGAGGTCATCGAGACCTTGAATCTCTCCCCACATCCAGAAAAGGGCTACTATGTCGAGACCTTCCGCGACCGCTATTTATCAAACGGCCGCTCGCATAGCACCTGCATTTATTACCTTCTCGATGGAAAAAGTGGCCCCTCACAATGGCACCGTGTTCTCGATGGCGCTGAGATATGGCATTACTACGCTGGCGCCCCTCTGCAACTATCACTATCCTGGAATGATGGGAGTCCTATACGGGATATAATTCTGGGGATTGATTTTAAAAGCGTGAGTTATTTCTCTAAATATGTATAGCCTATTGTATGTTTCACCGCCGCTTGATAAACATGCTTAAATCTATTGATATAGGGCCAACGGCCACAAGCTATCGTTGAGCGTGGAGAGTGGCAGCATGCGAAATGTCTAGGTGACTGGACACTCGTGGGTTGTACAGTGGCACCGGCCTTCTTGTTCAAGTCGTTTGAGATGGCTGAACCGGGATGGGAGCCCCATGTGACTACATGATATATCTCTACTATAAAGGATTTAAGGTTAAGTAAGCTTAAAGGTATAACTTATCCTCTTATATATATATCACTTAATCATTAAAGCAGATAAATCACCATTTTCTTACATAGTCAGCTGCTAAGTTTACCTTTGTCACCCCCTGGAGAGCCATCATCACCTGGGGTAATGGCCCTAATGGTAGTAATGGGGGCTGTACTGCTGTAGAGTCCTTACCTACATCACTAGCACTCATACTAAAAGCATCATGCTGCTGCTTTAGAGGCAAAAGGGCTTTCTGGGGGTTGACCACGTTCTATACTGGGCCTTAAGTACAGCTGAGCGGACGGGAAGGCCTGTTTTCCACACCCTATGGTCGTATGTGCTTGATTCTCTGGACGAGTAGAATATATAGTGTCCTATAAATGGCTCTACAAGCTGATGATGGCTTCCTTCTTTCCTCAGTCATGGATTATTAGGATAGATTTCAGATACCAGGTAGTTCGGGAGCTGCCGATGCTCGAAGATGCCCCGAACGGTGAGCTTGATGCCGCGACTCCGCGCCAGAGCCGCCGCCTTCATGGCCAGAATGGAATCGCCACCCAGACGGAAGAAACTATCATGCATGGCAATGCGGTCCGCTGGGGGATTTAATGCCGAGGCCCAGTTCCCTTGTAGCAGACGCTCCATCTCCGTTGCTGGACCTGCCCGGTGGCTTGCCGATGTCTCCAGCGCTACCAACTCATCCAGCCTCCATGATGCTCCCTCTCACGCAGCCGCTTGCGGTCAGTCTTGCCTGTCGCTGTCAGCGGTATGTATGATGGCACTGCTCATATTCAAATGGTATGGTAGTATTTCGATAGAAATCTAAGCATAGAGAAGAGAGGGAAGAAGTATGTATATAGTGGGGAGATATGTAATTAGAGGGTGGAACAGTGTAAACAATCTAAACAGCCCTAGAGAGGTAAGTAGTCAAGATAGGTAGAAAGCTCTAGGTAAAGAGGTCCGCAGGGAATATAGTGATAGATTATTATATTACCCCCCCTTTTAGGTTCCAGATGCCCTTATCTAGGGTTTATTATTATTAGGATGATTATTAAGGAATATATTGTCTTTAGCTGCTTATAGCCATTCTAGTAGGCATATTAGTAGGCCTAGTATAGCTAAATACTAGGTGTAGAAGTTATAGAGTAATGTTAGGGAGTTCCTAAAATTTTAGGCTAGATACCAGGTAAGATTAATATTATGACTAAGCTATCTTACCTAGTACTAAAGCTTATAATAGTAGAGTTAGGATGCTAGTATCTTATTAACCTCCTATTCATCTTTACTATTAACTTTAAGTAGGGGAGCTAGGTCCTAGAGCTAGCTAGGTAGAGGAGGTATAGATAGGGCTTTATAAAGCTTCTTAGGCATGAAGACAGGGTGGACTTTTATAGAATCTAGGAGATCTAGTTAGAAGGTATTCCTCTTTTACTTTATAATTTAGTATAGTCTAGTAAGCTGGTTAGTAAGCTTCTAACTAGGATAGTTAAGCTTCTAATCTAATATAGTAATAAAGATGTAATTATTAATATTAAAGTTAATAGTATAATAATGCTTATTAGCCTATTACTTCTACTAATATTAAGTAGCTTCTATACCTCTATAAGTATATAACTAGATCTCTTCTATATATCTAGCTATCTACTATACTTACTTATAATTAATATTAAGGTCTAATAGGTTAGTAGCTACTAACTAGTTAAAGGATATATATAGTTTAAAGCCTCTCTTAATAAAAAAGGGTAATACCCTAGTAGATTTACTTAGAAGTGCTATAGTAGTGAAATTTAGTATAGATAGCTACTAGTCCTAGTTATTCTAGTAATAGTTAATAAATAGTTATAATTAATATATAATCTACTAGTTTATAACTTCTATTTAACTATTAGTCTATAGATAATATCTAGATAATAGCTTAAGGTAGATTTATAAGACCTTATATAGTTTATCCTAGAAATCTAAGATAAACTAACCTCCCCTATCTAAGATAATTATTTCTAGTAAACCAGTCTATAGGTAAATATAAGTAATAAAGAGATATACTATATTATAAGTAGTAGTTATCTTATAATAGGGAATAGTAAAGGCTCTCTTCCCTAGTTAGTCCACTATAATAAATATAGTATTAAAACCTATCTTAGAGTATGGGAATAAATAGAAATCTATAGTAATATATTACTAAGGTTAGTTAGGGATTAGAAGGGGCTATAGTAGACCTAGTAGAAGGTCTCTATATATCTTTATTTAATAGTAGATAAGATAATTATCTATATAGTAGTCTACATCCTATCTCTAAGAAGTCTAATAATAGTAAGTATAGATAAGTCTCTTTATCTTAGCCTTACCTAGGTGTATAGAAGATAGTAGATGATAGATCTCATCTAGTAGGTAAGTATATAGGTTACTTTTATTAGGCACTACTAGGCATTCTTAGAAGAGTAGAAGTCTATCTTAGAGTTCCTATTAGTTACTACCTATCTATATAAGCTCTTATTTAGGCTAGAGGCTATTATATAGTTAATTTACTTTAGCTACCTAATCTACTATTAATATTAGGCTAGGGGTAATAGCTACTAAGATTTAGGGGTTAAGGTAGTCTAGCTTAAGTACTAACTAAATTTAATAATTATTAGTCCCTTCTAGATCTTCTAGCCTAGAGAGTATATTAGCTAGTATATTAAGCTTCCTAGACTAGAAGGTAATAAGAAAGTAAAAGCTAGATAAGAACTTATTCTACTAGGCCTATTAGGGGTTTAATTACTATTTCTATATAAAATATTATAATACTTAGTAGTCTATAAATATCTTAAATAGTTTAGCTCTTTATAGGCCCTATAGCTTAGCTTACTATTCTTCTAAGGTATATATAATAGCTAATAGTTCTTAGTTATAGATACTATAGTTATACTCTACTAGATTTATAGTTTTAGAGTAGTAGATAATAGGATGCCACTCTCCCCCTTACTATTAAGAGAGTATACTAGTAACTATACTATTAGAGGTATCTATCTCTAGCTTTATAGGCAAGGATAGGTTATAATAGGTAAGAAGTAAAGCTTCTATAAGGGCAACCTTTAAATAGTGGAATATCTTCTTATAGTTATTATTCTATATAAAGGGAATATCCTTCCTTATTAATATAACTAGGGGTTTAGTAATATAACTATACTCTTATATAAACCTCTAATAGAAGTTATAAAAGCTTAGAAATAACTAAACCCCCCTTATAGTAGTAGGGGTCTTCTACTTCTATACTACTATAACCTTTTCTAGGTTAACCTAGATACTATTTATTAAGATAATAAAGCTAAGATACTATATCTTTATTATATAGAATTTATATTTCTTTATTAAGGCTTATAGGCTGTGCTCCTATAAGTACTATAGAATAGTATAGATATAGAGCTAGTAGTCTAACTTATTATTAGAATAGATTAGTAGGTTATTAATAAATATAGTTATATATTAATCTAGGTAATCTATAAAAATACTATTTATAAAATACTAGAATATAGCTAGTCTATTAGTAAGTCTAAAGGATATTATCTTATATTTAAAGCTACTATATTATAAATAGAATATAGTAAGGTCCTCTAAGGCTAGGTCTATATAAATCTAATAAAAGCCCTAGTAGATATCTAGCTTAGTAAAGATCTTTACTTTAGAGATATACTCTAAAATCTTATTAATTAAGGGGAGAGGGTAATAGTCCTTATATATTATAGTATTTAGTTTATAGTAGTTAATATAGAAATATAGTCCTCCACCTAGTTTTTCTACTATAAGAATAGGAGAAGTAAAGGGGGTATTACTAGGTATAATAAATCCCTTATAGAGGTTATCTAGTATATATTCCCTTACTACTTCTAATTCTTCTATATTTATCTTATATAGGGGCCTATAGCTAACTATATTCTCCTATTTAAATTTAACTTTATAGTTAAATTCCCTATAGTAGGGAGGTAAAGTATTAGAATTATATTTAAAGAAGATATTAGCTAGGTCCTAATAAGGTTCTAGTAGTACTTACTTAATCTTACTAATCTTATCTTTAGTAATTACTAGACTATAGTTAGTTAACTAAGATATTAAGAACTAAGCTATAATTATTAGCTACTAAGGGAGGGAAAGGGGTTATTTACTCTATTTCTTATTAATTAGTTTATTAAGCTTATAGAGGGAAGATAAGAAGATAGTAGTATCTTTCTTATATATATATTAGTAGAAGGCTACTGCACCTATTATAGTAATATTAATAATAGTCTTACTTAGTAGGTGAGTAGGTTATAGTTATAATATTAGTTCTATATCTCTTTCTTATAGAGCTTATTCTATCTTAAGGGTGTAATACTGCTAATTAATTTCCTCTATTCTTATAGGTTAGTATTATCTAGCCTTATAGAGAGGTAAAGTAGTAGTTATTAGTATTACTAGGTTAGGCTCTTTAGGGGAATAAGACTTAGATACCTCCTTAGGAGCTATAGAAGGAAGTACTAGGGACTAAATATATAAGTATTTAGAGGTATCTAGGGGCCCTTAGATTATTCTAAAAAAGGGGTGCTATGACCTTATACTATAGCCCTATAGTCCTCCTATTAAGCTATATATATTTAAAGGCTTAGTTACTACCCTAGGAAGAACCATAGGGCTATAGATAATTAGGAAGGGAAGAGAAGATAGAGCTAAGGAAGGGAAGATATCTCTTTTATACCCTACCTATTACCTAGCACAGTATACTATATTATATTAGTAATCTTAGTTAATAGGTTACCTAATTAGGAAGTTACAAGGGACCTCCTAATTTATTTATATAGCTATCTTATCTTAGTAGGTAGGTAGTGTAGACTAGATTAACTATTTCCCTATATAATCTACTAGTATATAGTATTCTATAAGCTATATCCTTCCTAGTATAATATTATAGTATTCTAAGTCTAGTATAAGAAATAGCATCTATCTTATAATATGATTATCTATGGCTATAATTAAGATAATAATATAGGTAAGGGGAATAGACTACTTTCTATTAAACCCTATAACTATATACTCCCTTTCTAGGGGTATAGTAGGTATTCTAAAATATTAAGATATCTA
>JAAAPX010000286.1:0-16086 GCA_012656285.1 Aspergillus fumigatiaffinis | reverse complement strand
GTTTCCGACCACATGTCCTCCTTTATCCCCTGGGGGCGCCTATCTGTTGGTCTTTTGGAAGAACTACAGTGCAGATACCCATGCTACAACTATCAATGCACGGTATATAGGTTTGATTGGCATGTGGCCACTTTAAATGAATAATATAAACTGCTGCAACGTTAATATAGAAGAGCAGCGGCTATTTAGGGAACGGAGAGTACGGAGGAGCTCCGCTTCAACATTCTTGGGGCGTTCTTATCCGGTGCTGTATCCTAGGCCGGAGGTCTCTCCATAGTCTTGTCCAGAATCCACAGCCCCAGAAAGGGGAAATATACACGCTCTGAACTGCGAAAGCTGATGAAACCTCATCCGGGGCAATGTATTCCGCGGATCTGGGGATTGCGGAGAAATGGTTTCCGAATCCCTCTTGTTTTGTTGTGGACCTTTCATACTATGATACAGAGTAGTATCTGTTTAGGATGAGATAGGTACTACCCCTCTGAAGTAGGGGCTACAAGGTGAAACGATGCAGGGTGTCTTTTGGAGAGGATGGTGAAGTACTAGTTCAGGGGTTGAGAAATTACCTGTACCACTTGTTTGGCTGCAGCAATGCCTGGGTGTCAAGCCAAAGGGCCGAGATGTGGACTCATCTATCTGCAGAGGATTACCAAAGGTAGCAGATTATGCATATGAATCTGATGATTTCTTGTTGCTTAACCACAATGCCTCTTAGTAAAGTAGAATTTGGCTTGTGTCATAGCCGAAACCAGTCATTCCCCAGTCCGAACATTGTAACAACCCTCGGCCAGTTTGTATTCCTTTGAGCCACGGCAGTATCGAAACACTCTTGCCTCGGGCCTGTTGTTGTTCAATCCATATGATCTATGATCTGAATGACTATGAAGTATGGAGAAGCATATGCGGTGCCGTAACTGCCGACCGCACCCCTTTGGAATGGTGAGGCTGATGCAATGCTCCAGCTCACCGCAGTACCTTAGTAGATACACAGAGCGGTCATTCCGGCTTATTTTCGTACTCCAATTCAGCCCGTGGATGTGGGCAGAACAGCCACATCTGATGATGAATTTATGAGGTATTGGGTGTCGCTCACTTATCGTATGACTGTGGAAGATTGCACCTGCGCTTCCTTGACACCTACGCAACCTATGATCGCTGTCATCCGTCACGCCGGGGATGCTGTTGCTTTTCTATTCGACCTCTGCAATGCTTTGGCTGGCTACTTTCACTTATCTTTGGAACATCCCGTTATCCAACCATCGACCGCTCATGGGCGATCAGCTGGTCTGGACTGGGCGGTTCGCCAAGTTCCTCAGCTTCCCCGGTCCTATTTCTGCCCCCAGACATGAGACAAGCAAATTTTGGGGGGGAAAGGCTCAGGGAGCATGCAGGTATGATAGGTAGACTAGATATGGAAATTCTTTGGTGGTCGTCATCACCTCATTCCTCCATCATCGTCATCGTCATCATCATCACGTCCCAAGGTAATTGAGTCATAGCTGATCCTTTCAAACTATGAAAAGCGAAGTTTGGGGGGAACATAATAATAACACTTAGTCACCGTCCACTCTCAGCCTTCATATGATACCTTATTGTCGAAAAATGAGCTTATCACATGGATCAATTGACCCTTTTGATTGATGTACAGATGATCGCGGAATTATTTCGGTGCGCCCCGTCGCTACTACGTACTAAGATACTACCTAATAGCAAGCTAGTAGCTACTATGTATCTACTTATTGATCCCTTCAGGTGTTTATCTGTTTGTTTACCTATCGAGGATATTTCTCCAGATTATCCGCGATAGCCGGAAGCACTGATGCTGAGTGTCAGATCTCAGACCACTAATAGTGAGTATCAAGTATCTAGTACTATTATTATTGCTATCAAGCGTCAGCCTATTCCACAGCCACCTCCGTGTCTGCTATGAATATTACATGTATGAATTGGGTTACACCCCATAAATGCTACATACTGACCGGCTGACTAACCATGGCTCCCTGTACTCCGTACGGGGCACGCACTTCTCCAGGTCACACAGCCACTTCTGCATTTTCTTCTCCGTAATCCCTATCGACCCTAGTCCGCCCCACATTCTGGGTTTTCCTCGCTGGGAAGAGATACGTAAAAGGCTTTTTCCTAACACACTGTGCGTGGTCGAACCAAAAAGACCAACCACTAGGTAAGACAGGCAACGATTAAGTACTCCGTGCAGTCATCTCAAAATTCTGTCGCTGGCTAGAGAGAAGCGTTAGGGTGATACAGTAGGCGCAAAGGAAAAGAAGAAGAAATTCGCGAATAATTTCCCCCAGGATATCCAAGAATGGTTGATAGTCTGAAGGATTATGTACAGTGAGCAGAGCTGAATCAAGCACGTTTTCTTTACCAATACGGAGTATCTCCCTTTTTGATTTTCATTACCATTATTTTCTTTTTCATTTCTTTTAATTTTTTACCCTGTCCTTTTTGCCGCCCCGAATTTTTACACCCCACACAAAAAGTACGTTTTTCTTTTTTCTTTTTCTTTTTCTTTTTTTTTTTTTTTTTTTTTTTTTTTTTCCCTCTTTTTTTTTCTTGGTCTCCGATTCCGATAAACCCCCCTCCATTCTATACTCCCTTCTGCCTTTTCTCCCCTCCTGAGTCTCCATTTCTCTCTTCTTCCCCTCCATTCCTTATTATTCTCTTCCGGCTGTTCCTTTTTATTACCCTTCTCTCTCCCCCAGACCAACTTCTCCAGACTTTTTTCCCTCCTCATCTTTCTTTCGACTCTCGTCGTCTCCTTGACTTCACCTACTCGGCTCACCATAAACTGTCAATCCCGGCTATCCTTCCGAATCCGGGTTCGCTATCACAACACAACAGACCTTCACTGCATACCACATCCCTATCGTCGGGCATCATTGGTTTTGATTCTGTAGTAGAATCGAAATCCGTGTCAAGCGTCGTCATTCCGTCTCGCAAGGCTCGTGATACTCCTTGCGGTATTCTCGGGGTATCTCCCTTGCCAAGGTCGACTCTGGGGCGTTATCGGCTGGGGATCGACTTCCCGGATTAGCCTGAACCCCTGTCGCGATCAGCGCAACTTGGCCTCGGCTTTTTCTATCCCTTCGGATCGTGTTAATATATTAACACTGGTTCCCACTCATCTTTGCTCTCTTCGGCGTTGAACTAGGTCAAGCGTCACATGCCGCCACCAACTTCCTCTATGGGTTTTTCTGATCTACTGAACCCTCAGAACCCAGAGTCAGCTCCTTCGACACCTGCGAACAAGTCATCGGCTCCCTCCACCCCATCAACTGGACAGTCGAACTCAAATATGGCCTCCTCTGTAAGCCTGCTGCCTCCCCTGATGAAGGGAGCGCGTCCTGCGAACGAAGAGCCTCGTCAGGATCTTCCTCGACCTTACAAATGTCCTCTGTGCGACCGCGCATTCCATCGTCTGGAGCATCAGACCAGACACATTCGCACACACACCGGCGAGAAGCCGCACGCCTGCCAGTTCCCTGGTTGCACAAAGCGCTTCAGTCGATCTGATGAGCTCACACGCCACTCGAGAATCCATAACAATCCAAACTCGAGACGCAACAACAAGGCTCAGCACCTGGCCGCCGCCGCTGCCGCTGCCGCAGCAAATCAAGACAATGCTTTGACCAGCAACGCTGCGTCAATGATGCCACCTCCCAGCAAGCCCATCACACGATCTGCGCCCGTCTCGCAGGTTGGCTCTCCTGATATCTCTCCCCCTCATTCGTTTTCCAATTATGCGGGCCACATGAGATCGAATCTGGGACCTTATTCTCGCAACAGCGAGCGTGCATCTTCGGGCATGGACATCAATCTGCTGGCTACGGCCGCTTCTCAGGTCGAGCGTGATGAACATTATGGATTCCACAATGGCCCGCGCGGGCTTCATATCTTCGGCTCGCGTCATCACAACAGCAACCGCCTCCCGTCGCTCTCGGCGTACGCTATCTCGCAAAATATGTCGCGCTCACACTCGCACGACGAGGACGATATGTACTCGCATCGCGTCAAGCGTTCGAGACCCAACTCTCCCAACTCCACAGCTCCCTCTTCACCTACATTCTCTCACGACTCTCTTTCTCCTACCCCCGACCACACTCCGCTGGCGACGCCTGCTCATTCTCCGCGGTTAAGGCCCCTCGGTACCAGCGAGTTGCAACTCCCTTCAATTCGTCACTTGTCACTTCATCATACACCCGCCTTGGCTCCAATGGAACCGCAACCCGAGGGACCCAATTACTACAGTCCTACTCAGCCCCATGTTGGTCCTAGCATCAGTGACATAATGTCGAAACCTGACGGGACGCAGCGCAAACTCCCCGTTCCCCAGGTACCCAAGGTGGCCGTCCAGGACCTGTTGAGTCCTGGCTTCACATCAGTCTCGTCCTCGGCCAGTAATTCCGTCGCCGGCGGTGACTTGGCGGACCGTTTCTAGTCGGGCTGGGTCTACATGATATCTCATGTGTACAAAAAAGCGGGCTTTCATTCATTCCAAATTTTCATGTGCGTCACGAAATGAATAGACTTGTGCATTTACAGGGTGGTTTCTGGGCATGACAGGTGTCGGCTGGACGGTGTTTCTTCTCTACTTTTCCTCTTTCTTGAATTTTCTTGCAGGGGCATCACTACTCTATAGACTGGCGGATTTCGTGGCTCTTCTTAATCTTTTTTCTTCACTCCCCTTTTGCTTCTATCAACCATATCTATCTGAAACTGGCTTTTCAGCCGTTATTCACTATGTTCTCCTCTCCAAGGCTACGGCCTTTGTGTGAATAATATGAATCATACCATGTCAAACTTTTCCTCTCTTTCCTCTCCTTCCATTTGTGAAATAGATCCAAAATGGTACTGAATGGGTAGCACTGTTTCGAATCACGCTCATTCTCGCTCTATAGTCCGTAGGTCGAGCATCTTTCCGGGTACATCCCTCGATGAATTCCCGGTTCTGGACTGGCTACCATGTGATTCTATCGGAATCTGCATGTGATGGATCTCGACCAGGGCCTCGAATTGTTCAAGTACGGTACCTTGGTTATCTTACCTTAAGGGTTTAAGCAGGAACCAGCCTATGAAAATCGGCCAATTTATCTCCGTCTTCCCATTTGATTTGCATTTTTCGGTTAGACCTGGAGAGATCACTTACATGGTATTCTCCAAGTACTCCGCTTGACTTCAATAATGAGGACACGGCTTCTGAAGTGCGATTGGTGAGTTTAGTCACGCCATGGTGATCATCCCATGTCCCGTTCTATGTCGTTATCATGGCTTTCTCAAGAAGGGTCTACTTCCCTTTCAAGTTAGTCAGAGGAAGCTGCCATATATTGAAGTTCCCTAAGGAAGCCAAGACAGTCGCTTGACTTATCGACCAATGTCCTGATGGCCTGATGTCTGCAAATCACAGCCGACGTTTCTGTTGTTCTCGCACGATTTCGTCAGCCCAACGGGAGAACGTGGCTCCAGTGCGCTGCCTTGAATTGATCGGGCCTTTCCACACTGGCTAGTATTACTCAGGCAGGATTGCTCTTTGCGCCTAGAGCGATTGCGTACATAATTCCCTTGTTGGCGTTCGAATTCGAGGGAAGGGTATTGTATCTTTTTTCAGTCATTTCCCATAATCTACCGTCTCCTCTTTCCTCTTCTTCTTCTCCTGCTTCTCGACCAGTTGGCTCTCCCCGCTACGATGATGACTATTGAGGCTCCAAAATCAATGATGGCCGGTGATTACCCCACCCAGATCTCCAAGATCTAAAATCGGAGGAGTTCCCGTGAGGAGTTGTCGCGCGATAGTGCGAGGTATCCCTTCTGGGTTTCCGTCAGAAAAATCAAAAAAAGTATCAATCCTCTTCGCGCTCAGGGAATCTGGGATGGGGGGAGACACGCCTGCTCTCTCTCGTCGATTCTCACAGGCGCTTATTGTATCTCAGATACCAAAGGTAACGAGTGTCTCTCCCCTGCTAGGTCTATTTTTTTCATTTCGCGAACCCCTCAGTCTGATCTAGCTGCGTCTGGGAATGAAATGACAAAAAAAATAACGATCGCAATCAGGCGCTGGGGTCCTCCTTCACTCCATAGTTCCAGACTAAATAAATGACAGCAGGACCGCTTCAGCTGTCGTCCGGATTGTGTCGAGTCCAAGTGTTTGATGGCTGGGACGTCTCGCGGCGGTTCGCTCAGTAACCTCAACGCACCGAATACTCTCGACGCAGAAAAGAGAGCCAGCAGCCACAGTAATCGTGCAAACATGGTCAAATCCACGGCTTCATTGGATGCAGTCCCGTCCTTATCAAGTGACGCGGCGTCTGCCTCTGCATCATCATCCAGCGTGTCCGTGGACACTGGACTGGCCTCCGAACTCGCACGCCATGAAATCCTCCAGGACGACGGAAACGGGGCTCTCGTCGTTCCTTTGCGCTCCCCGCACCGCCGTCAGCATACCTACATATGCCTATTCCACGTTCTCGACTGCCGTGAGACTTTCGGCGACGCCGATCTGTGGAGGACTCATGTTCTCAGCCACTTCCGGACTCACGAGCCACCAACAACGGCCCGGTGCCCATTATGTCCAGGAGAAAGGTTCAACGACGCTCCTGACCGGAGGGCCTGGGACCTCATGCTCGACCATGTCGATGTAGCTCATTATCAGCAAGGTCAAACGTTGGCGGGCAGTCGGCCGGACTTTGAGCTAATGCAATACTTGTACCGCTTACGAATCATAAGTGATGATCAATTCAAGGTGATGCAACTTCCACCGCCGCCGACGAGTCCCGCGTATCATCGGTCTCAGGAGACGGTCAGGGCGAATATCGGCTCTTCGGATGAGCCATACTGCGCTCCATACAGTCGAAGGAGGGAACAAAGAATGCGTGGTCAGCATCGAGGTGTCAGTGTTTCATAGATGGTCTATCGGACCATCGTCCTGTGGTCAGGCGCTTCGTTTAGACTCGCCAGGAGGTCTGATGGAGCGGAGGAAAGAGGATATGTTCCTCTGGGCTGTTCAAAATCCCTCATAAGTTCGCCCTCTCTGACTGAGAATGCTTCTCGGCGCTCAGATATTTGTTGCTTTGCTCCTTTTACCTAGTTTATGTGGCGTTTTGTTCTGTCGAGATCATCCATTGGGGAACCGTGCCTGGTCAGGCGGGATGCTATATCACTGGCTGCTTGAAGCACGATTCCTTAAGGTACCTTCTTAGTATATATTAGGGCTTTGATGATTTTGTTCTTGTCCATAGGCTCAAACTGCGCCTTTCTGTTAATATGTTCTGATAGTGGGTGTTTTCAAGGATCTGGACGGAAGCAAGCAGAAATTACATGTTAAGGAGTCATACTGACAAGTGTCTGGACACGGAATTGACATATCATCTCAGTATCTGTCAAGAAGAGAGACGGTGAGCACCAGATTCAGATGTATCTCATGAATATGGGCCCGATCGAGCACTGAATCGAGGCACAGAAAGATGTTATCCATTATGCTGCTCTTGTTGTTTTTATGAACTGAATCTGCGCACTGTTGTCTGGTCTGAGGTTATTGTATTGGAATCTGTATATCATATATCTTCGTGATCTTTGTCTCTGTGATTGTCCGTAGCTCTTTCCTAATCCCCCGATGCTGTCCGAGCAAAATATATCGAGATGAAGTAGCGCTCATTGACCTCATGGTGACACCGAGTATCAACAGCTTCAGGGGCACAGACAATAATAATATCCAAGATATGTATGAGATTCTTATATATGAGATTCAAAGTGCCATGAATCCTAGATACAAAGTGGTATCAATGCACCGATGTCTCGTTGCTAGTAGTATGTCGCTGACCCAACTGGACCAGTATGTTCTCGGAATCAAACAGGACAAACTTGTCGCCCACTTCCACCTTGCGATCTCCGATCAAGAGACGGTAATTCGCAGTCAAGTGCCTAACAGCTCGACATCATTTCATACATTTCCCTCCTCAAGTCCTTTCCCGCCGCAGAATGACAAGATTCTGCGACCTCTTCTAATCTGAATTTCTCCCACCAAGGCTTCATCAAGCCTTTCCGTCACAACCCGCACACGACTCTGCCCCTCCGCAAAACGAATTATCGCTTTCATTGCGCCATCATCCCTGCCGGAAAAGCATGGAGAGACTCTCTTTGAACGATCCTCCCGCAGGCGCTCAGCGTGGGAATACACCGCAGTCATTCTCTCAGCAGAATAACATGCTGGGACCCTCTGCACCGATGACACAGGGACCCCCACAATTACCCCCGCAGATGTTCACTACAGCCGCTCAATTGCTGGACCTGACAGATAGTATGTTGCAGCGATTTTCCTGATTGAAGAAATTGTGATTGTTGCGCGGGCCCGACTAACGGCAACGTAAAGAGAAACTGGTTTTAGTGCTTCGCGATGGGAGAAAATTGATCGGCGTGCTCAGAAGTTGGGATCAATTCGGTATGATCCCGGGCGGAAATGCAGGGCTTCTTCGGCCTCGTTTTCGAATCAGCTAATCATGAGTCATGGCAACAGCGAACCTTGTCCTCCAAGATACCATTGAACGACTCTATGCCGGAAATCTCTACGCCGATATTCCGCGAGGCATATTCCTTGTCCGGGGAGAGAATGTGTTGCTTCTGGGTGAAATCGTATGATGTCTTCTCTTCCTTCCGGCTGCTTTGCCTCTCTTGGTTTTTTTTATTCGCTGACTCTCCGGGCTATAGGATCTCGACAAGGAAGACGATATTCCCCCTCATATCCAGAAAGCGCCCTTCCAAGAAGTATTCGAATTAAAGAAGAAGGAGGACAGCAAGCGAAAAATCACGGACAAGAAGAGCCATAACAAACTCCAAAGTCTCGGTTTCGAACCCGAGCACAGCGGGGAGATCCTGTTTTAGCCGTTGACGTTGGATCCGCTTATGTTCGACCCCTCTGTGAATGCGTCGTTTCGTACGATGGCAAGGAAAGACGCGAAAGATCGTTCTGTAAGAAATCAAGGGTTTCGTTATATCGACGGCCGAGATCACAAGGCATGCCCTTCAAACATTACGGGGGCAAGGCAGTCTCTTCTTGACTCTCTCGCCACACGACGACAGCACCAGAAGGGAATGGAAGGACAGAAATATGGGGAGGGTTAGACCCATACGAAATAGAGCTGGGAGGTCTTCAAGTTAAAGACAGCCGTTGCAGCCAATACATGGGATAAGGGATGTGAGATGCATATCTCCAATGATCCCGAGGCGAAAGCAGTGTCTGATGATCTGTGTGTTCTGATACCACTTTTTTTCTCTATACTTATACGCAGACATTGTGAGCCGGAAGACTTGGAGTTCATCGGCATGATTGGGTTCTGTTTTGAGATACCATGATAGCGAGACATGAGAGAACGCTTTCGAGATATCTCATGTTTGGATCCTTGTTACGTCTGCATCATTACACAAATCATAGCAGATATTACGATTGATAAATTCTTCTATATCTCTCTACTCTTTATCGAGTGTTGTTGATGTTATCGATAGGCCCGCCAAGAATCGCAGTACCCAAAAATTTGTTCGGACCACTAAAATCGTAGTAAAAAAATCTCCGCATCCACCACTACCTCTTTTTTCTTTTGCAAGTCTCTACCCTCAAGACGACAATCATCGCACCTCTCTGAACGACTTCTCAACTGCCCGTTGGTCGGTCCTTCCCATAATGGCGACCCTGGCGGAGAAGCTCGAGAAGATCAAGTCTCCGAAGCTGCAGAATCAGCACCATGTATGTCCCCTCACAAGCTTTCCGTTCACCGTCTTCCCCTCCCATAGCTTGCTAACGGACGAACCTTGTCATCTTAATAGACGGCTGTGGTGCTCTCTGCGGTGGAAGATACACTTCGCGACCAAAAGGCAGATTTTTCCGCGACAGCTTATTTCGCAGCGCTTCTTGCGTTGTTGGCGCAGTCCGTGTCAGCTACTCAGGGTATTGTCAACAAAGATTTAGCAACCTCCGTCGTCTACCTGCTCGATATCACAACTGAATACGTCCCTGCGCCCATCCTACGCTCGAAGTTCTCTCAGATCCTCACCAGCCTTGCTCCTGCGCTCTCTCTGCCGGAAGTCGATGCTCCTCTTCTCAGACCATCGATTGGCTGCCTCGAATCGCTGCTCATCGCCCAGGATGCTGCCTCATGGAACCTTCCGCACACACAAATTGGCCCGCGCCGAGCGATTGCGGGACTGTTGAGTCTGGCGGTGGACCACCGACCCAAGGTCCGGAAGAGGGCGCAGGAAGCTCTCATCAAGGTCCTCAAGAATCCTCCCCCCAGCCCTTCACTCGACCACCCCGCGGCGGATATGTGCGCAGAAACCGGATTGCGGACACTGGGTGATAGCATTGCGGCTGCGGCCAAGCATAAACGGGGACGTCATGACGCGAATAGCCGGGAGAACCACGATCCCCTGGTGATCCACTCTCTCCAGCTGGTGAAGACGATCGCGACCGCATCGGGAGGCTGGCCGAGCAAGAAGATTGAACCGCTTTGTGAGTTGCTGATGAATGCGTCTCGGTCCAGCAACGAGTTCATCACAATGGGCGCTTTTGAGGTCTTTGAAGTCATCTTCTCCAGCATGGCGGATGAATTCTCGTCCTCGAAGCTGCCCCGTCTTCTAGACGCTATCTCCGAGCTTAAGCCTGCTCAGAACGATTCGCAGCTGCTCCCTCCCTGGATTGCGGTATTGTCCCGTGGGTATGACGTGTCTGCGCAGATCAACCCGGAGGATACGTTTGAAAAATTGCCGGCTCTGTTCAACATGATTTCGGGCTACCTTGCCTCGCCTTCGATGAACATCCGCGTTTCCGCCTCGGAATGCCTGATCTCATTTTTGGCCAACTGCATCCCCAAGAATGTCATCCTCGAGCCTTCAGTCTACGATGAAAAGACCCTCGAGAAGCTTGCCAAAGCTGCAAAGGACCTACTTTCCGTGAAGTACCAAGCAGCATGGGCTGAGGTGTTCAAGGTCTGCTCTGCAATGTTCGACAGCTTCAAGTGGCGTTCGAGCCCGTTCCTTGACGATATTGTCAAGATAATTGGAGATCTGCGCAGTAACGAGTCGTTCCATGGGAAGAAGCAGGCTGACGAGGTCCTCGGCAGTGCCGTTGAAGCTATGGGCCCTGCCGCGGTACTGGAAATCCTGCCTTTGAACATAATTCATCAGAAGAATGGCCAGCCCGGTCGCGTGTGGTTTCTTCCGATTCTTCGAGACAGCGTTACCAACACCAATCTCGCTCACTTCCGCTCTGAGCTGGCTCCCCTGAGTGAAGCATTGTATCAGAAGGTCGTCGACTACGGGTCGGCGGAGAAGACCGTTGAGAAGAAGATTTTCGAGACGCTGGTGCAGCAGACCTGGGCTATTCTTCCTGGATACTGCGAGCTTCCTCTAGATTTGGTCGAGGCTTTCGATCAAAGTTTTGCAGAGCTCTTGTCCAACGTTCTTTATAAACAAACCGAGCTGCGTGTTGACATCTGCAATGCCTTGCAGACCCTAGTCGAGTCGAATCAAGCTATTTTGTCCATTGAGTCGGAAGAGGATGATCTGATTCTCCAGCGGAGGATCACAAAGGCCGCTGCGCAGAAAAACATCGCCCACTTGGCTGGTTTTGCCAGCAATTTACTGGCTGTGCTGTTCAACGTCTACAGCCAGACACTCCCGCATTACAGAGGCTACATTCTGCAGTGTATCAATGCTTATTTGAGCATTACACCCGAAAAGGTCAGTCATCCTCTATATTCAATCTGACGAATGCCATCAACTCACACGAATAACAGGAGCTCAATGAAACATTTGCACGCGTTACCTCTATGCTCGAGTCCTCTGTGGCATCAGAGCAGGAAGCAGCCAAGCAAGGCAATCAGCAGACCGGCTCTGGCGGCAAGATGCCTCCTACATCTCACACCCTGATCGACTTGGTCATTGCCATGTCGATCTACCTGCCCCGCTCAAGCTTTGCAAGCCTGTTCGCACTTGCTGCAGCTATTTTGAATGGTCAAACGACCGATCAGCAGCTGATCAAGAAAGCATACAAATTAATTCCCCGGTTGGCGACCACTGAGACTGGCCGCACTGCTCTTCTTGAGCGCAGTGCAGAGCTGCAGGCTCTCATGCTCGCGACGGCAGACAAGACGCCCGCTTCTGCCCGTCGGGATCGAAGCCTAGCCATCTTCGAGCTGATTACCTACCTCCCAACCTCTGATCTACACTTTATTCCTTCCATCCTCTCAGAGGTTGTTCTGGGTTGCAAAGAGAGTAACGAGAAAGCCCGGACAGCCTCCTTTGACCTTCTCATCCACCTTGCTAAACGGACCATTGATTCCGACCGAAACCCGCCAGGAACTAAGATTCGCAACTCTCTGGTGCCTCATATGCCCAACGACGCCCCCGATGCCCCGGCAACAATCGAGGAGTTTTTCACTATGGTCTCCGCTGGTTTGGCTGGTAGCTCGCCGCACATGGTCGCTGCCTCCGTCACAGCCTTATCCCGGCTTTTCTTTGACTTTCACACTCAACTCGAGCCCTCGGTGCGCATTGACCTGGTCCAGACAGTGGAGTTGTTCCTTACAAGCAACAACCGGGAAATCGTTCGGTCCGTCCTCGGCTTCGTCAAGGTTGCTGTTGTAGTCCTCCCCGATGACGTTCTGCGTCCCCGCCTGAATACTCTAGTCCCCAACCTCATGGTTTGGAACAAGGAGCATAAGGGTCGTCTCCGCAGTAAAGTCAAAGGTATTTTGGATCGCTTGATCCGCCGGTTTGGTGCTCCTCTTATTGAAGGACTGGTCGGCGAGGCCGACCGCAAATTGGTGGTCAATATCCGGAAGCAGCGCGAGCGCCGCAAGCGCAAGAACAAGGAAGGCGAAGGTGCCGGTGACGAAGACGAGGAGGAGGATGAGGCGGCCGACAACGCCGGCAAAGCCGCCTACAGCAACGCCTTCGACAAGGCGGTCTATGACTCAGATTTCTCCGATTCCGACGACGACGCCAGCGAGATCGAGGTCGACGAGCAAGGTAACACCCACGTTCGCGGCCGCAAGGGCAAGAAGGGCAAGCAGAACGAGCAGTACATCCGTGAGATGTCCCCGGAGGACAACCCGCTGGATCTCCTGGCCCCCGACGCGCTGGCCAGCATCTCTACGACCAAGCCCAGCGTCCGCTTCCTCAATACCGGCCCCGGCTCCCGGAAAAAGCATGCCGCCAAGTTCGGCCCGGACGGCCGCCTCCTCATCGGCGATGAAGAAAACGACGACGTCGACATGTCCGGTGCACCTGGCGGCGACGCCGCCCCCGGCGAGAGCGGCATCAACGCCTATCTGGCCGCCGTCAGCGGACCCGACGCCATCCGCCGAGGCCAAAAGGGCCGTCTCAAGATGTCTCAGGCCCAGAAGAAGAAGAACAGCGGCGGAGATGGCATGGAGCTCGACGACAACGACAACGACGACGAAGCCCCGGCCTCCGCATCGAACCATGGCAAGGGCCCGCAGTCGACCCGTCGCGGACTCGGAGTGCCCAAGACACATGGCCCCAGTGGCAACGGCCGGATCCAGAAAAGGAGAAACCCTCCCAGGGGAGGAAGACAGAGCGGACGAGGCGGCATCCGTGTTGGGAAGAGACGGTGAAGGTGACGATGAAGCGGGCTGCCTGCTTCTTGCGAGGCAACTGGCAGTATTTTTCAACGCTGATGTACGGAGTACGGGCAATGACCACATAAAACACTGGGATCTGGGACTTGAAACATGAACATATGGTATTACTGCATCCTGCATACAGACAAAATATGGCAATCCTCTTTTCCGTTTCTCTTCCAGGGCGTACGACCTCTGCATTATTTGTTTCATCTCATTCCATATATTTTTTTTTTTTATCTGATTCGATTGATGTCGTGTTTTCGGTCCGACTGGTATCTTCTATACCCTTTTCTATGCCTGTGCCTCATATGCAATTCCACCTGTTCATTTCAGATAGATTGACGTACCCATCTTAGGCTGAACGAACAATCCAAAAAGTATTCTTGACCTCCCTTTCACAAAATCGGAATTCGAATGCAGGAGTCTAGTCCGTAGCTGCAGATTCGTCTCAAACGGTAGAACTCTCTACAGGATTGGCCAGTTATTCATGTCCATAAAAACATGACTAAAGAAATTGATAGGCCATCAAAAATGGAAAGTAAAAATAGGAAATCTAAAATATATTTCGTCCATTGATAGAATATGACTGGGAAGACTGAGAAACATGAGACCAGCCCGGGTATCATTCTGCGCGCAACATAAAAAGGATAAAAAAAAAAAATAAAAAAAATAAAAGTACAATAGAGTAACGGTACCCTGGTGCCATGGTGTTTTCTGATGGATGCCAACATGATGATCAAGGGTGCTCCTTCACACAGAAAAGAGCACGGAACTCCCGACGCCCTGGTACAATCAGACCTCCCAATCTTCTGTATAAGTAGTAGAGGAGAGCGGATATCATGAAGAGTGGAAACGCAGGAAAGCAGAAACGGCTGCTAATTGGCAGGCCAAGTCATTTCACATATCCCAAACATTGGTATCATGCCAAACAGCGAGACGCGAGGATGAAGAATACCGGTCGGACATCCAAAAACCCCGCGCTCAGAAATCATTATGAGGAAATAACGAGGAATATGAACTCGATATGTCAACGAGGCGCCTTTCTGGCTCTGCCCAGCCACAAGTGCCACCATCGACAGACGCCAAGAACCGCGGCACGGCCATCATCCTTGCGCTCGGTGCCGTCGGGATTGCCAAGGATCATGGCAAATACCCAAAAGAAGGCAGCAGTCCAGGCGAGAAGGAGGAATGCGATCGACAGCAAGGAGGACAGCAGAAGGACCATTAATAAACCCCCCACAGAATAACACTCCATTGCCTCAGCACGAGAAGAGTGTTCGGTATCATTATATATTGATTCGGTGGACCTTCGCAGGCGGACTAATCGCTCGTGGATGTGCAACTGAGGCACTAGAAGATCGCAGAGCTGCGCACGAAACGACGTCGAGCGAAGATAGGGAACGAAGGAGCAGAGACGAAGGGGGGACAGGAGGACGACGAAGATCAGACCGAAGACGGTATATAAGGATGTGCAGAGGGAGAAGATCGGGACAGGAAAGGAGAGTCGAAACTATTCAATGGTAGGACCGGTCAGCCTGATCATAGTCTTTGCGGAAGGCTGGACGGTTTGGGATGGGGCTTACCAGCATCGATAGCGCATCCTGACTCTCATCCACGAGAGAGTCCTCTTCAGCTATGGCTCTTTTGTGGACGCGGGGAGCGCTGTGAGAATGGTGATCGCCGGACATGTATGATGAATGGTCGGTCCAACTGCCACGAATGCGCTCGTCTTTGCGCACAGCTCCGTTGCTATTGATGCGCGAGTCAGTATGAACATTTCCTCAACGGTCGAGGGGCCACGAACGCCACCGGAGTCACCACTAGTTGCTCAGAGACCGGATAAACAAATCCAACTGGCACCTGATTATAGTCTTCGAGCTTCCGCAATCCCTGGCTGTGCCGATGGTGATCGTTTGAAGTATTGGTCGTATCGGGAGTAGCGTACGAGCCAAAGTCATGCATGGAACGTAGATCCGAAGGGGCTACATCGGCAACACTCTTCTGGGTGAGAGATTGCCGAGAGGACGACGACTTGGTAGGAAGATGTACCGCAGCTGGAAGTGTGGCAGGGGTCTGTACATCTTGGAGATATGCCGTCACAAGCTGATCATTGTCCTGATAATAAGCAGGAGAATGAGACATCTCCGGCTGCCGCATGGCGGGCGAAGAATGGAAGGCAAGGAAAGTATATGAGAGATTGGTGGAGAAAGCCAAACAAGGGACCAACGAGAGATATTTCCACTCAAGTATGCGGCGGAAGGTGCACCAAAGTTGTACAGGAGTGCACACAAAGTTGTACAGGAGTGCACACAAAGTAACCAAGTCAAGTTCACCGCATGGTGTCAAACGCAAGGGATCCAGAGCTCTCAAAGACACGGACGAAGCACTGATAACATGTATCTAAGGCAGGAAGGAGGGAAAGATGGTGATGAAAGGG
>JAAAPX010000285.1:0-17042 GCA_012656285.1 Aspergillus fumigatiaffinis | reverse complement strand
ATCGCTAGTCCCCTACTCAACGCCTTGAGAACAATGCTCGTAGAAAACTGATCAGCTGTGCCCATTGGTATCGACGCTCTCCTTGTCCTCCCCCAACCTCAGTCTCGCAAGCTTCACCACCCCGTCCACCCTCCTCTCAACCCTCTCCAAACCCAAGGTCCACCCCATCAACGCCACCGTCTTCGACTGGTGGTACTTTGACGCCGTCTCCTCGTCAAACCCGAATGTCTCCGTTGTGATCACCCTCTTCACCAGCACACCCACCGCATTCCCCTTTCTCCCGTCCAGCAGGACCGACTCAGTCCTCCTGTCCTACATCTGGATCTCGTTTCCAAATGGGACAACCTACGCACGCTACGCGGATGCATCCACTGCAACAGTCGACGCAGCCTGCGGTGTTACTCAAGGAATATGGCACGACAGCGGCGTCTCCTTTACTGGATCCGAGGAAGGGGAGTACGAAATCCTCATCCAGGGAGGAGCGCTAGGAGTAACTGGGTCTATGAGATTATCTTCTGTTCGTCATCCCCTCCACTAGAAAGCTGACGCGTGGCTAATGAATGTGGATGTAGGTATCGAACCCGCATACACCCTGCGGTGACCACCGGCTGCGCTTAGGTGATACTGGCACAGTTGGCATCGGATGGGCGAGTCTCCTCCCCGATGCGGAGGCGAGTGTTGATGTTTTGGTGGGTGGGGAGAGGGTGCGCTTCACTGGGGTTGGGTATCATGATAAAGTATGTTTCACCCTCCTTTTGAGAGTAGGATGTAAGAGGGCTACGGCTAACGGGAGAAGAACTGGTCAGATGGACCGTTTCAGGCGGCGGTGCGAACGTGGTACTGGGGTCGGGGCCGGGTAGGCCCGTTCTCTGTCGTCTGGTTTGATATGCTTCCTCTTGGGGACGATACAGAGGTGGTGAGCGGGTATGTGGCTGCTGGGCGGGAGGTCGTGGTGTCTAGTTGTGATGAGGGGGTCGTGTCTGTGCGGCCATGGAAGAATGGGACGGCAGCTGCTTACCCGCCGGTCCTTGGGGATGTACCGGATGGGTTCCGGGTGGTTTATAGCACTGGGATGGAGGTGGATGTTACTCTTGGGGCGATGGTCGCTGGGGATGGGAAGTACTATGCGCGGTGGACGGGGACGATGACGGCCCAGATGGAGGGAGAGGTCTACGAGGGTGTGGGCATATTCGAGCAGTTTGTTATGCAGTAATCAACTATCAATAGAATACATAAAGCGAAGAAAGTAGGGTATATAATATATCAGTTACTGGCGCGCAGCCATCCACTCCTCCACCAACCCCCGATAATCCTCCATCCCATACGGACTCAACACCCTGCCCAAAATGCCACTCTTCCTCATACTCCCCACCCCCAAATCATTCAACAGCAAATCCACATACGGAATCGCATCAAACACAAAATCGGGGTTCCGCTTCCCAAAGCCCCCGGGATACCGCCACTTGCCAAACTGGCTATGCAGCGCCGTCTCCCACACCAGATCCATTTCCTCGCGCTTTTCGTCCAGCTTTTCCGCATGCGCATCTGCGTCGTCGACAGCCTGCAGCGTAGGAGGACACCTCTCCGTCGCTCGCAGCACGGGACTCCCCCCGAAAAACGCAGTAATCCACAGCGCCTGTGCCTGCGCAAGCAGCGTCGTGTTGATCGTCATCGCAATCCCCATAAACGCCAGGGAGCGCTCCCTCGCCAATGAGCACGGCACCATGAACCGGGCTAGACGGAAGGGGTGCGCGGCTGTAGCGGGGGCATCCGGCGCGAGCGGCGCGTAGTCCTTGGGCGGGGCGGGCTGGTTGCGCAGCCGGGGGAACCGGCGGAGGATTTCTTCGTCGGCGGCGGCGCGGAGGTCCTCTGGGATAGGGTCCGCGGCCCAGGGGAAGCCGCAGTCGGTATCCAAACCTGGCGGGAGGAAGTCGAGGTTTGGGGTTGCTTTCCAGCCTGTGGAGCAGATGAGGGCGGAGGAGGGGAGGTCGGTGCCGGAGGAGAGGTGGACGGTTCCCTTTGAGAGATGGGTGATGTTGGCGACGTGGACGCGCACGGCGCCGGAGCGGACGAGGTCAAAGAAATCGGTTGGGTAGTTGAGGATGCTGAGGCTGGAGGCGATCCAGAAGGGGCTGATCCAGGGCTTGAGCTTGGCGGTCTCCGGGTGGGCGTCGTAGCGGTTCAGCTGGATGACGTCGTTGGCGAGGATGCTCCAAAAGGTGTCGACGATCTTGCGACCGAGCCAGGTGCCGTGCAGGAAGCGGCGGATGCGCGGGTAGCCGTCGGCATGGCCCCAGATGCAGGGGCTGAAGAAGGTCAGGAGGCGCGTGGTGACCAGCTTCTCGAGCCACTTCTTCAGCGGGGTGACGTACGGCGGCGCCATCCAGACAGGGCCGTGGCCGCTCTCGCGGATGATCCAGTCCACCTGTGCGCCGGACGTGGCGGCCGCGTAGACGGCGTCCCAGGCGGATTTGGTGCCGCCGAAGACGGTGATGCGCCGGTCTTCCTGAAGGACCTCGGCCTCGTACTGGAGGAGATCGCGGCAGTGGAAGAGCGGCGCGTCGAAGGTCTCCTGGCCGGGGAAGTCGGGCAGGTAGGCCTGCGAGGTGATGCCGGTCGCGACGATGAGTTTGCGCGTCACCAGCTCCCTGACTTCGCCTTGCTGCTCTGTAGTCAACAGCCAGGTGCCGTCAGGACGGTGGTCGGCCGATCGCACGCGCGTGTTGAGCCGAATGCGATCGTGGAACTGAAAATGCTCGGCGAATTTCTCCATGTACTGCTGGATGACATGGCCGGGGATATGCTGGCCCGGTTGGACGCCAAAAGTGTCTGGGTCCATGGGGAAATCGCTGAATTCGTAGGTGCCCAGCATGTTGTTGGACTTGAGGCCTTTGTACAGCCGGTGTTTGGCCCACACGCCTCCAATGGACGAGGCAGCGTCCAGAAGGACCACATTGCTGGACGGGTTGACCTGGAGATAGGTCTTGATGGCGGCGAGGCCACTCCAGCCTGATTTGTTAGTATCTGATAATCAATTGAAGAGAAAGGCATACCGGCACCGATGACTGTCAAGTCGACCGTCTCCATGGTGGGACACTCAATTGACAGTTCACAAAATCAATCAATCGGTGGCAATTGCTGCGTCAGTTGCTGCAAGTAAGAAAAGGCAAGATTGCAGAAAGTGATGTGTAGACGACAAGTCAGGCAACGAGACAGGGAAGATGGATAAGAGAACGACAAGTGGACACGGAGAGGGTCTGGATTTTTTTATTATTAGTCTATTATAGCCATGGACTGTATGATTGCGCATCACGACTTCAAAGACTGCAGAGTTTGAGAGTCGTGCTAGCACAGACTACTGAGATTAGTTGCATATTGAAAGGTAACGGTCAGCGGGGAAATTATCCCTAGCCGCCGTAAAGCCGACTAGTGAACAGCAATAGACTAGGGATAGGAAGATTAATGTGGAGAGACTAGAGAAAAGAAGTGGACCTTGCAGTCAAGTAACACAGTATTGTCGTACAGCATGCCCCAAGAATCAGTCAATTTGTCAATGTCAGCAATCAGCATGGTGGGCTTACACAACTGCGAGTATCAGGGGAAGAAAGGGATAAGCAAAGTGAAAGGGATGAGCAAAGCACAGTGCACAGATGGACATCTCTGTAGATAGTCTGTACGTACTTTAGAAGGCCTACAAGATAATCCTTACTGGACTGGAAATTAGTGTGTGCTTAGTGTCATTAGCTGCAGCACTGGCCCTGTTAGTGTCTGTGACTGACATTTCGTTCCGGTCAGTGCATCCAGGGATAACTTAATGAAGAAAGCATCTTGAATTATGATCATCAGGAAGAAAGACATCTTGAATTATGATCATCAGGAAGAAAGAATTGCAGTCATGGCAGTTGTTATCTAGTTATATGATTGCAATTCTGTTGTTATCAGACACCAGTTATATATCATATGGCCTCGATGTATGCAAGCAAGACTATGGAGTATGGACCCATAATGGTTGTTTCTGCCTCGACAGGGATTGTTGGCTGATTTTTATGACAATTGCCCAATGCTCAAGCTGACAAAAAGCACTTCTTCTTCTTCTTTGTCCTCCAAAATGACCTGTCACTTTGTTTGTCAAACATCATGGAATGTGATATGACACCTCACTTGATAGTTCCATTCAATGATGCAAGTTATGCGATCAGATCAGAATTACAAAGTCTATCTATTCCATCTTTGCAAGCAGTTCCTCAGCTGATCCCGCTTGACACTCCTCTCTGAGGAATTGCTTCTTTCTAGCAGTGCTCCTATTCTCCGTCATGCCAGTGCTTCTACTCAGACGGCTTCTTGGCTACCTCTTCGGTAGTCTAGTCACATTATTAGTGCTGTCACTTCGCCGATGCTCCATAACCCCGCCAATCCTCAACAGGAAATACCACATATCGTTCGCTGCACGTATGGGTCTTGATGGCTGAAGAACAGCTGCGTCTCCACATGGCCTCTGACCAGGATCCTAATGTGTCTCAAGTGGACAAAGAATCACACAACCGTTCTCGACCTCGTCCTAAGCAGTGGATAAGCATGTGGACACTAGTAATCATGGCAAGTAGATGATCCCCCCGAATGATTGCTCACCGTTCTGTCAGGGATTGGCATGACTCGAAGTCTATCAATCAAGGAATTGTTCAGCCTTGCAAGTACTAGTCTTTCTACACATCGTCGGTGGCGGGGCAGTCGGGATTTGAATGTGCTGTACTACATCTATATCTTCCATCTATATCTTCCTTGTTTCTTCCCCTGAGGGGCTCTTGTGAGTCTTCAGTCATTCATTTACTGTCCCTTACAAACATTCATTCCTCTTATCCATAAGGAGACAGCTGAGAAGCCCATGCGCCATCATGGGCGACAGCTTCACCACCGAGGCCTTTACTCTCCTTTCCCTCGCCATCGTCGTCATTATCCTTCGCATCATCGCTCGCTTCTTCACCGTGGGGTTCCACAATTTCCAGCTCGATGATTACCTTATGCCTCTGGCCGGAGTACGTCCTGTCACTCCTTACTGATATCTGTTGACGTCTACTGACGCGCTACATGCAGGTTGTCTACGGCCTCGAAACAGGCGCAGCCTACTGCGTCGGGGCCTGGTGGAAAGGATTGGCCAACAACTACATGAGCGATGCCCAGCGCGCCGTCCTCTCGCCCGACTCGGAGGAATTCAGACTTCGAGTAGGCGGATCCAAGACGCAGGTGCTGGGGTGGTCGTTGTACACGACCTTGCTGTGGTTGTTGAAGGCGTGCATGGCTATATTCTACTCGCGCTTGACGTATGCCTCCCCGCTTTTTATGGAGATAGACACTGACAGTGACCGACCAGGGCCGGTCTGATCAACATGCATATCCGGGTGCGGGTGGCCTACGTTGCCATCGGGGTGACCTATCTGATTGTGATTCTGTCGATCCTGTTTGGCTGCTATCCCATGCACAAGAATTGGCAGATATATCCTGATCCTGGCTGTATGTCCTCCTCTCTTGAGGCTTGCTTATACTGACGTGTCAGTACGCTGCCAACCCGCCATCTCGCCGATTGATGTCTACATGACCGTCACGCTGAATGTCGCGACGGATGTATATCTCATTACCATTCCGACACCGGTACGTCCCCGATATCTACAAATAGAACCGTCTAACATCTATAGATGCTCTTCAAAGCGCGGCTCCCCTGGCGCGAGAAACTCGAACTCTTCATCCTCTTCTCCGGCGGAATCTTCGTCATGGCGGCCGGAATCCTCCGCTGCGTTTTGATCGTCACTGTAAGTTGCAGACCCCCCAATGCTAGGCTAGGCTAAGAATCAGGTAGGCCGGCGCAAACGGTGCCTCCCAAGCAGGCAGCTGGGCCTGCCGCGAGACTTTTGTCGCCGTGGTCATCGGCAACGCTCCCATGATCTACCCCCTATTCCGCCGGGCTGCCCGCCGCGCAGGCTGGTACATCAGTTCCCGCGGCCACTCGCAAAGCTACCAAGCCTACCCTCTGTCCGAAGGCGAGCGCGGCGAGAACTCGACGCACCACAGCAAGAAGCGCCGCTTCCGGCATCCGCTCAGCATCCCCGACACGCAGTGGCACGACGAGGCGATGATCCTGCCGACGTCGCGGCAGCAGCCGCCTACTTGTACAGCCAGCCCGGTCGTGGACTGGGACGAGTGCAGCCAGCCCAGTAGGGACGGGATCAAGGTGGTGCAAGAAACGATAATTGAACGGAACGAACGATGATCTTTAGTACTTGTTATGTATAATACCCTATTTCTATCATTTGTATATCAGCGACCGTATAATCATGAAGTCAAATCATATTTCCTCCGATAATAATCCTTCCTCCTCATCTCGACCTCCTGCTCCACCTGCGGAACCAACACCTCATCCCTGACAAGCGAAGCCTTCACCGGATTCCTCGACTGAAAGATAGCAGTCAACTCCTCGAGCGTGCGCCGCGACGTCTCCACAAACAAAAACCAAATCACCACTAGCTCCAGCACATCCCAGAAGATGAACAGCAGGTAATACCGCCACCCGGCCCTGGTGAACGCAATCCCCGTCACAAACGTATTGTAGAAATTCGCAATGTTGATAAAAAAATTGCTCATCCCCATCCCCTTCGCCCGCGACTCGTACCGCAGACACTCAACAGGGTACATCGCCTGATTGGGCGTCCAGCCGGCAGAGTACACGAACCCGAAGATGAAGATCATGGCGATTTGCGCGCGCGCGACCACTGCGCTCTTGGCGATGACGACCCCGGTATCCTCGGGCGTCTCGACGTTTGCGGCGTTCAGCGCCGTTATGATGCTGAAGATGAGGACCATTAGTGCGGTGGAAGTGAGGAGCTGCGCGCGCCGTCCGATTCGGTCGGTTAGTAGTGCGCCGAAGATGGCGCCTATAAACTGGCAGACGTTTTGCAGCCCTTGGAGGAGTAGTCGGGTCGAGTTGGAGGTTATCCCTGCGCCGGCGAGCATCTGTGGGTAGTAGTATGAGACGGGGCCATTGCCGGACCATTGCCCGAAGAAGGCTACATATCAGCTTAGCTTGTCTCTGTCGAGGTGGACGAGGGACGAGGGGGAGGGGATACCCATAAGCATAACCAGCATAGAGCGGTAGCGCGTCTCGCGCGAGTTGAACAGCTCACGGTAATCCCACCAGCGCTTGTCGGCGCCCGTGTTGGAGATATCCTCGACCATCTCACGGTACTCGAGCTGCACGAGCGGGGCGTTGCGGTCGCCGTCGCCGTGGTACGTGGCCAGCACGCGGATTGCCTCCTCGTGCTTGTCGCGGGAGACAAGCCATCGGGGGCTCTGCTCACATCACATCACCATCTGCCCTTCATCTACAGATAAAAAGGGAAGGGAAATACCTCCGGAATAGTCCAGCATAACCCCAGCACCAACCCCGCAAATACCATCTGCACCCAGACGGGAATCCGCCAGCTCATCGTCCCCTCGATCATGCTCGTGCGCCAGGGGATAAACGTCCCCGGGATGCCGCCGGCGAACCACAGCACGTTGTACAATCCCGTCAAGGAGCCGCGCCAGGATGGGTGCGCGATCTCGGAGACATATGCTGGGCCGGCGGTGGCGGAGGTCGCGACCCCGAAGCCGAGGATGAAGCGGCCGGCCATGAAGCCGGCGAGGTTGGTGCAGGTTGCTTGGACGATGGTACCGAGGATGATGAAGGAGGCGCCGAGTGCCATGCCCACGCGTCGTCCTGGTCCGTTAGCTTCATCCGATAAGTGAAGAGAGGGTAATACCTCTGAAATCAGTGAACGGCCCCGCGAAAAACGACCCCACGATGTTCCCGATGGTGTAGATGGCGTACACGATCCCCGTCGAGGGCGTGCCGGCTTCCGGATCGAAGCCAAAGTACTCCCGGTACTGTCTGTAGCTGTTGATGGAGCCCATGAGCGAGCCGTCGTATCCGTTGATGCATGAGTTGAGCGTGGCGACCGCAATGGCCCAGTATAACTATTCCTTAGTCTTCATTTTTTGCGTGAAGCAACAGAAGAGGGCTACCTTGAACATGTTTTTGCTCCACAGTCTCGGCTTCTGTTGGAAGGTTGCCATCGCCAGGGCGGCATTGTTGATGCCCCGGATGTGGGCATCATCCGGGTAGTACAGCACCCGCGGTGTGTCGTAGCTATTGAGTCGCTCCATGGTTACGCCTAGACCACCAGAGGTCGTAGGGGCCAAAGATGATGGCCAGAGGGTGTGCCTCTTAATGTATCCTGATCTCGATCTAGACTGTCTGGACATTGATTCGACTATAGCCTGAGCCAGGCCAGTCTAGGCGACAACTGGCAAGTGACATCAGACTGGGTTCTGTTCCTGACATGGTGGAAATTAAGACTAATATAGACACAGTCTGACCGAGTCTCGAACGAATTGCATATTAGCGGGGATAATTGCCATGTTGGCTGTCATTTCGATGCCAACTGTGCCATACGAGTATGAGACACTATCAAGTCTTGGAGTGTTTGATCTAGACGAGGACTGGGGACCCCGCATTCAGTGTCAGTCTCTTACACAGATTCAGGCTGTGGATGAATCTAATTCATCCGTCTCCAATTGGGAAACATTAGTGGTTTGGTCGGACTCGCACGGTCAATGCATGGTTTTAGCATGGACCGGTGCCACCTCGTGGGGAGGATGCACTAGAATCGAGTTCAATTTATTGCTCATTAATCGTACTTGAGAATCTCGTGGAAGAATTAGCTAACTACAACGCCACATCAACAAGCGAACCCTTGGAGAAGACGCTTGGATCCTGTCTATTACAGATGAATGCCTTCATTCGCTTGACCTAACTCCAACCAACACGGGCATCGGTCCGAACACCCGTTCTTCCCTCATCCTGACTCTTATCCTCCTGTCGACAGTTTACGAAGTACTCTCTATTATCATTCCGGTAGAAATGCAGTGTTATCAATACCTCTTCCAACTGCTTCATACCCTGCTGCCATGAATCTGACCAAATTCCAGGCTACTCCGCACAGGTTCCCGTCGTGTTTCAGCATGCCGCGACTGAGAAAGATCGACTGCTGGGCATCCTAAAAGGGCAGATTATCCACCAATATCGACTGGGATTACCCCGTTTCCTTGGTCCTACGGGCTATCCCGGTGAGATGGCCGGAAGGATGAGTCTGAGACCGAGACTAATGCACATCAGCCGCCACATACGACTCAGTTGAGTACAGACTGACAGGTTGAGCATCTTTCAATTGCCGTGCTGTGATGCAGGTACAATGTCCAATTACTCCCAGGGATAACAGTTACAGAAACTGGTATCATTCATCTACATAATATACATAGTTTGCTACAAATACATACAGAGTGCAATCAACAAGCCATCGCGTCAAAAATCTCCCTTCTCTCCTGCGGCGTAATCGACAAACTCAACGTATAATACCTCCCCTGAATCAACTCCGACTCCCCCCTCGGACTCCCCGCAAGCACCAGCCTCGTCCCCCCAGCATACGGCACCGCAAACCAAACCGGCTCCCCGCGCCGATCTGCCCCTTCCCAATACTCCATGTTACACGACATGCTACTCCCATACAGCAGCGGGTTGAACCCATTACACACCGCCTCAGGGATATGCAGCACGTCCTCCAGCACGAGGACATGCGAGCTGGCGCCCCCGTCCCGCACTGTCCGGCACACGCGTAGCTCGACGGTCCCTACCCCGGCTACCTCTAGCTCATCGTGCGGATTGAAGATGTTATTCTTGATGAGGGTTCGGCGCGGCATCGCGCGGTAGTGTGTGAATGAGGCGCGGTCCCGCGCGTAGTGGCAGTTCCCTGAGACGATCATCCAGTCGTAGCAGATGCGGGATGCGGCGTGCGTCGTTTTGGTCCGTTTGCGCCGGTCATCGGCGGTGGTCTCGGCGGCGTCGGCGTCGATGTCGAGGGTGAATTCGTCGTGGCTGCGCATGGTTCTCATGGTGTTGTGCACTGCTGCGACGGTGGTTAGCATGCGCGACGAGTTGGGGTAACGGACGTCTTCCGTACTGGGTCAATTGGTCTAGTGTAGCGCGTGGGGTGGTGTGCGGCGCGTGGTTTTAAGTATGCGCAATCTGGACTCTGTCAATTGCAACAGATCAGCGGAAGAGATTGAGCTGAAACGACCGTCGCGGCGAATGAGGCCTCTTGCCGGAAGCGGAAGACGGGCAGTATCTCTGGAAAAGAAAGCGGTAGAAATGCTGGCCAATCATAGGTGAGCGGTGTACGGCGTCGGATAAACTCCGGCCATTGCGCTAACTGTTTCAGGTAAATGACCTTGTGCTTGGTATACAATTGTGCATGTATAAGTTAGGCATATAACATGAAAATAGATCTGAGCCATTGTCTGTTGTCCAAAGAGCAGACAGGATATTCAGAATCTGCTTTAGATCAGAGGCAGCTAATATGGTGGTATACCTACAAGGAACGAACATCCTGGTATTATACTCTGTCTCTAGTCCAGCTGATATATGACTGAAATCAAGAACCTGAATACGCTGGATATATTTGTAATGAGGTACCTTGAATATGATCTTCCTCGAGATATCAGTATGAATTAGTTGTGATCGCGGATACGCTAGAAAGGGACTTATTCAATGGTCCATGCGTAAAATTTGTCAAATGACACCTTACTGGACTTTAACGTCGCCATGACGGTATCAACACTCTCCTTCGGCAGTTGAGACCGATAGAAACCGCTCAACGGTCTGTGTCCAGTATAAAGTCTGGCGGAGGAATTATCTGGATTATTGCAATCGTGATTTGTCCAGTCTCATGTAGAACAGTGGTGGTAGCCTCTCATTAGGAAACGCATCCCGTTCTGCTTCACCGAAGAGTGAAAAGGTATTGAAGGACGGCCCGGAAATGGTACGGCTTTACCCCAGAACCTTGTTCACGACACAGCAAACCTTTCAGCACGCCATTGTTCGTCTTTTAAAGTTCCTGCTCCTGTTTCCCGTGTTCGCATCCCCTCGTTGTACCCTGCGTCGTCTGCGCCGCGTAATACCTCCTCTTTTCCACCTTGTCTGCTACATTTGTCACGGGGAGCGCGAAATCCGATATCGACTTTCGTTCCTGGTGGTCGGAGCCACTTGCCCTCGTCAAACTATTTCGATGTGGATGGTCGGCCGGGGAGGAGTGCATCGATAGTTCCCGATTACTGGGACGTCATTCGTGGAAGGAAATGATGGACGCATTTGTAAATTGGCACCCACGACTCAAATTCTCTGTTGATAAGTGATTGTCAATTCGCATGCATCCATGCATCCCATCCTGCTAACCATGTATGGAGCGAGTGCGCGGCGCCAACAAATCTTGCAATCACAGGGTGGTGCGCATCTGCCGCTGCTGGGACCATGTTGATCAAGTTCGACGTCTTGTAAGTAGGTTGGGAAACCCTTTCCTACCTAGGAGTTTGGGTTGGTGATAGTCCTGCTGTCAAGTCTGGTGAGGGCATACTCTAGTGTTTGGAGACATAAATGGCAAGCAGCAAGGGATACATGACTTGTATACCCTGTCAATCAGGGAAAGTCATGTGCGAGTAGCCTGGACGACAGGGTCCATGTGGATGTTTGGAATCCTGCAGCAGGGACAAATCCTCCGCGGAGAAATGAAGTTTGGCGGTGTTACGTGGGGGCCGGAAAACCTCCCTTGAAGGAAGGTCCAACCCTTGAGGGAGCGACACTCTGGGGAGAAGTGATGTCAAGCTGCAGATCTTGGCCCGATCACTGGATGCCGTGAGTCTATTTCACCAGGAGCAGGAGGAGGGCATTCTGATAATATAGTAGTGATTGTCCTCTGTTCTCTGCTAGTGTATAGCTGCTCGCATCGAGGCGAGTCATCCAACGATGGATTCTAAGTGGATGTCGAGTGCTCAATCTTATTCAAAAAGGAGTAATATGCTCAATTTCTCGACTCTCTTGTCAGCTGCTTCTATGGGAAGGGCACTAACCAGATTGGAACTAGTGGTAGATCTGCCTCCTTCCTAATCCGGAATGTCCGACGCTACGATGAACATAAACCGCTATTCCTAAGATATAACAAGTAGTAGATCCTTATCTAATATATCTACATGTGTATGCATGACGTTGGGGTCTTAGAGTGGCGGAAACAAATTCCTTGAGACATTGATCTGTCTCAGTGTCATTCAGAGTTAACCGAGGTAGTACCGCAGATGGTCATCCTTAACAAATCAAGTAGGACGAACCGACTAACCTTCTGATTGATTGAAATTGATGATCATTAAGCTAGTAAATGTCGTGTGAGCAAGGGGCCAGTCGCCATTGCGCGTACGAGAAGCATTCGCATTATTGCTCAATCAGGCGTAGGCAGTAAGTAGTATTATTACTGCCAGGTGGGATCCACATAATCCAGAGTACGTAGATACAATGCCATGGCCTCGGATTTGGATCAAAAGGCCCCACAGTTCATCATCTACCCCTTTGAGATACCGACGGTTTGGATATGGATGGATCACGTCAGTCGATCATGGTCACAGCAAAGTTCAAGACTGCCGGATCCTGTAGATCTGTGCCAACTGCCATAGCTAGGTCGATAGTGGTTGTTGGAAAGTATAAAAGGGGATACTAGCAGACAGCTATTGTATCAAGAGGTAGTTAGCCCGTGACTCCTCGGTAGTTCTCCGTAATGCCGTCCATTACCCATATCAGGCTTAACATAAGGTTTAAATAGTCGGGTTATAGGCTTCTACGAGTAACCTTCTCGTAAGTTCTATCTAACTTCTAACTTGCAACTGTAAGGGCAAATCCACGGAGACTCGGAGTACAGACCCACGCAGTACAGAGTAAGTTACAGAGGTCCTAGACACCAGTGGCTGGGAATAATTTCCAGCTGTCCCCAGTCACTGGGATGAGAAGAAACAATAGAAGACTGTCCCATTCCTTTTCCGGCTAGACTCGGGTTCCCTCGTTGCACCGGACAGAAACAGGAACCAATCAGATCTCATCAAAACAGCCCAGCTGAGCCCGGAAAGCCGAGCTCTGACCAAAGAGCAGCACCCGCAGAAGCAAACAAGCGCCCTGATTGTTGGAAATAACTGCCGGGAATCTGGAGCAGCTGATTGGATGTAACATACGACTGTACTCCCCAGGTCTGGAACACCCAAAAAACAACCAGAAAATAATATGATCCTCGTCTGAACCAGTCTATGCTCCATAGGTATCCATAAGTATCCATATTCTCCGATCGGACGAGTACAAATGCTCGGTCCCTTGGATATCAGAGGCGCCAGTATGTCCTTGTGCCATTTCATTGGCTCTCGAGAATGCATGTTTGATGTCAGGTCCGAAACATGAGGGCATACCCAACTTTCCTATAAAACCCCCAGAAGTACCCTCTCCCCCCCCGTCCGCCGGCCCGTTTGCCTTCTCCCGACCCGGTTCTCTTACCTGGCCCCTTCTTTTGACGCGAGATTTATGTCCGACTCGCATTATCAGTCATCCTCTCGTCCTCTCGCCCCTGCTCCAGGTCGCCTTCTGAAACGGAATGCCTCATCCGAAGAGTTGGTGCCCGCGCGAAAGCACAAAACCACCGCTTGCAAGGCGTGTAAACGCAAGAAGTTAAAAGTCGGTCGCTCTTCCCTTTTGCATAATCACTATTTCCAAGGTAGGGTTCCCAGGCTCACCGTAACAGTGCCGTGGAGATCCTCCATGTCAGCATTGCGTCAGCCATGGCATCAAATGCGAGGTTGACGCAATGTCCGATATGCGCCGCAAAAATGCCATGGACCGCAAGGTGGCAAAGCTGGAGAAAGTATCCGACACGTTGACTCGGTTGGTCAACGCCCTGCGCGACAGCGAGAGTCGACGCGTCTCGCAGCTGTTGAATCTGATCCGCAGTAATGCCTCGTTCGACGAACTCCAGCTGTTCCTGGAGCAGCAGTTTTCCCACTACGAGTTGGAATCGACGCCTGAATTACGCGATATCCAAAGCGAACTCTCCCAAACCACAGACATTGCGCCCCGGGGATGGCGCTACCTACGGGTCGATCGGCTGGCCGACGATCCGGTGTATAAGGTCCCCGCGAAGCCCTGGACGGCGGTGACGGAGGATAGCGAGCTGGTGTCGCATCTGGTATCGTTGTGGTTAACGTGGACGTATCCCTGGTTTAACTGGCTGGATGCCGACTGTTTGATCAAGCATATGCAGGAAGGAAAGCTGAATTCCCGGTTCTGCTCACCTTTCCTGGTCAATGCCATTCTCGCGGAAGCATGTGTATGTTGCACTCGCACGAATAACGACTTTCCATTCCTGACTGGTGTGCAGTATTACTCCGACTACGAAGAAGTATTTACCGTTCCCGGCGACATGCTCACTCGAGGCGACCAATTCTTCGACGAGGCCCGTCGTCTGTTCGAGGCTGGAGAAGACGAAGGCGACTCTGCCAGCCTGCCCACTATCCAGGGGCTCATGATCCTATTCGTTCGGTAAGGGCCTCGTCGGATGCGAAACATGACTCTCGCTGACATTATCAGAACATCGTTGATGGGCAAAGATCGAATGGGATGGGTCTATCTCGATCTGGCCGCCCGGGGAGCCCAAGAGTATGCGGCGTCTCATCCACCGCACGCGATGGAAGATGCGGAAGAAAGAAGGGCGATTGACAGGACCCTTTGGGGCATTTTCAGCATGGCTTCGTATGCTTACCGACCCTTGCGGCGATTCAAGAGGCTGACGGCTGACTGTCCAGAACGGCGTCCGTGTCGCTGATGAAGCATTTCGATATCCACCCTCCTCAGCAGGCCCCCATTACTCGGATCATCCATCAACGACATAAAGACGATGTCTGGCAACCGTATCCGCGCCCGACCGATGCCGGGGTTCCCAGCCATATCTCCTGCGTGTTCAACCGGTGGTGCGCAATCGCCTGCATCACCGTTGAGATTTCCCGCGCGTTTTACCAAGAAGAGGACCGGATCCCTCGAGCCGAAATGCTCCCTTTCATCAATGACGTCTACCAAAAATTGCAGGACTGGTACGCAGACATGCCGGAGTGTCTCTTGGTCGAGAACGTCACTGTCCCTCACGCCCTTAGTATCCAGTAAGCCATCCCAACCTTGCGGATAGATTACACTCACTGACCACGCAGCCTCTTCTACCACACGACCGTTATGCAAATCTTCGGCCTCCTCAAAGCCAACAACGAACACCTCGATCCCGAAACCATCCAGCACACCCGCAACATCTGCATCGAGAACGCCCTTCGCATCGCCCATCTCATCGGCATCCATCGCGACAAATGGGGCATCGGCCGCATGGCCCCCTCCACCATCCAATGGCTAAGCATCGGCATGTTCACCCTCCTCGAGGCCCTCGACTCGCCCCGCAACCGCGCCGCCTTCATCGAGCTGTGCATCGTCGCTCGGGCGTTTGCGCGCCGCTTCCCGCTGGCCAAGGGGATCCTGCGCATGATCCAACTCTCGGCGAGCCAGATGCAGATCGTCTTGCCTGCCGAGACGGATGCTCTGTTTACAGACTTTGAGACACGCAGCTGGGACGGTAAGGATCGGCATACGTTTAGTACCTTTTACCCGAACTTTGCGACGGCGGTGCGGCAGGGGGCAGCGCGCGAGGGGGACGTGTCGATGGATCGGTTTTTGGAGAAATGGGATAATTTGGCGATTACGGATTCTAAGGAGGAGACGCCGACGGAAAAAGATGGTTCATGATTAGGTAGATACCCTTAGAGCAATGCTCTTGACGAACATGCATGTTTGACGACCACTGCTGTCCTCTGTACAATTGCAGAAACTAGATATTAGACAAAACATAACGGATGGATCACCCTGCTTGCGAAACTCACTAGACTCCCCCACCCCCTTCTTTAGACGATGTAAAGACACTGGACTGGATTGTATTCGTGACCACCATTCTCAAATAGCCGAACAATCACCACATCGTCCTGTCCAAGTACGAACCCTCCATCACATGGAGTGAATGCAAGAAACATTTCGACTTCTTCCTCCCCTGCTACTTTTGTCCTCGGTGCACATCCCAAGTCCACCATCACAGGCCGTCATGGGAGACCAAGATCATTGGCCTCAGAGGGCAGAGGATGTACCTTGGGAAGTCGACATGGGAGGAGCTGCATAAGAGCTTTATAAGTAATGAGAGGAGCTTGCATATTGACTACAGCAGTCATCGCGATGTCATAAACAGTGGCTACCATCCATCATAAACATGTCATGATGACCACACACCCATCATATATAGTCCAATCCTCATCTCATGCACTTAGCAACCTTCAACACCTTCAAAATGAACCTCATCAAGCTGCTAGCCACCTTTGCCCTAGTGCCGCTGGCCGCCAGCCTCTCCCCGGATGCACTGTCAATCGGCTGGAGCCATCACAGACACCACGACGGGAGTCATCATGGAGGAGGCCACCATGGCTGTCCGGATGATCCGCAAGAGTGTAATCATCATGTTTGTGCTAATGCTCGTATACTATGTGGATGAGGCTGATGAGGGTAGTGCCAGCAACGGCGGTTCGATCGCGGAGTGTGCATTGCACCTAAGAAGACTAATGGCAGGGGGACTTATTGCTCCTGTGTTGATGATCGATTGTGGTGATCTTTCCTCGGTTATATAAAGAAGAGGCGGAGGTCTGGGATCATCCTGCCGGTATGGTATCAATTCAAGGCATCATTCCAGACTAAACGAGATTACCTGTATCCAATGTCTCTACTCTTCCTTTGATTGCAGTAGGAATCTATGAATACGAGAGCAGGTAGCAACAAATGTGGAGGCCGTCTTACTCTTCGTGTCCTCCTGCATTAGCCTATCCACAATGACTCACTCGAGGACACTCTATAAATACAATCCATCAGATAATTCTTATCAATCTCATCACTCCATATCATATCATTCCATTCCGCCGCTGAATAACATCACACCAAATCAAAATGTCCAACCCTCATCTCCAGCCCCCCTTTATATGGCAACGTCAAAGTACTAAACCCGCTGCCAGGAGCACGCACATACTCC
>JAAAPX010000284.1:0-17954 GCA_012656285.1 Aspergillus fumigatiaffinis | reverse complement strand
AATCAAAATGAATCAACCTAGTCGTCCCATCATCGAGCTAGCCAGCGGCCTCGCAATCGCAACCCACTTGGACACAGAGGACGTAATCTTCTACTCGGACCGCTCAGGTCGCAACCACCCCGTCGAAGGCATCCAAGATCTCATTGGCCCTACGACTCTCTTCCTCCCCGTCCGCATCCATCTCGACAAGGCCCAAACCGTTCACGACCTCCTCCACTCTTCACAGGGCTTCCAAGCCGCTATGATGCCATACGAGCACGTCGGCTGGCTCGAACTGCGAGAAATGGAGCATCTCAAACCCATCCTCCGACATTCCCTGAATATGAACGTCAAGCCGCAGAATGTGGTGTCGTTGGATTGGGGCCAGGATCTCCAATTCCAGAGCTCCTACGCTAGTTGCGATGATCCATTCGGGATCGAGGTCACCTTGTTGGAGGGGGAGATCGAATGGAAGATTTACTATGACGAGCGGTTTATTACATCAGATACTGTGGCGAAATTGTTGGGTGATTTTACGAGAGTCTTTAAGGAACTGGTGACTGCGACTGCGCAGGGAAGATCAGAGTGGACAGTTGGGGAGATGATGGGATGTCTTTAAAAGAGATGAATCGGGTTGGGTTGGGAATGTACTAAATTCCGCTCTAGTATAGGGACTGTGAAATAATGCTCATATTCCATCCAGAAAAGTGAAGGCTCATGAAAATGAACTTTGCAGAGTCAATAAGCCACCTTTCCACCAGTAGCACTTCCCATCCATGACAATTTCTCCCTGCAACCTTACACTTCACGGCGAGCCAATCTGATGAAGTAGAATGGCTTCAACCAAATAACAGCCCTCTACCTCATCCAGCACACAGGCGTCATCATCACCATGGTCGTGCCTGGTCTCTGCACTGCTGGCCTTGGCTGTAATACTCAGACATTTACTAAGATCATGCACAAGGTGCTCCGGGCCATGATGGCACAAACCGCAGAGGGCTGGACCATCCTACATGGGCTGCTGGTGGGCAAGGAGTGCCATGGTAAGCTACTGTCCGGCTACAAGCCTAAGGAGTGCTAGGTGCCTACATGGCTCACCAACGAGGAGGGCCAGAAGCTGCAGAAGGGCATCTGGGACGAGCTGGTTTCCAGGCTAGAGTCTGTGCAGCCCGGCCCTATCTCAAAGCTCAAGTATAACTTGTGTATTTTCTCTCCGAGCCGTACCACAATCCCCGGTATGCATTCCAGGGCGACTAGAAGTATGTTACAGTAATATTAATGTCCACTTTCATGATGATTCTCGTAATGAAGTCTCTCTGCTCCCTAGACGGACATCCTCCCATAGGCGGTGACCTGGAGCTTCGTGCAACGCGAATATCCAGGGAAACTGACTTAGCTGCCGCTGAATAACAGCCCAGTTGTCCAGCTCCAGCTTCTCACAAGTGTCGGCAATTAATGGCGGTAGCCACCGATAGATTTTAGGATTCAGCACCGATATCCCACTTATAAAAAGAATCCATAAGAGTAATGGCGAATCAAAGTCTAAAGACTCCGATGCTGTGACACAAAGGTCTTGCACAGCGCTTCCCAGACGATCAGAAAGAAGGGGACAGCTAGATCCATCACGGGTGTACTCGGGTAGCAACGTCGTCATAAACGCCAGCATAGCAAGGTATGTCACGTCGCCATATCGTCCCCGAGCTTTAGTAGACCCTTGCGAGACCTCTGAGAGACGATAAAGGAGCGATACAAGTGTCTCCGTATAGTCTAGAGGGCCAAGCTCCAGCCTTTGTCTCCTCTCTACCTCGTTTAGCAGCCTGGAGAAGCTGAACAGATCGAGCATGACGAGTGGCATCCAAGAGGCAGCTCTGGGAAACTGCCCCCTGCTGACGTCGGGGTCGCATAGGACAGGGTGAACGGGTACTTCATCGGCGCGAAACAGGGTGCGTGTGCCATTTTGCATTGCTAATTCAACATCGAGTCTGATAATCCAACTGTTAGCTTCATCCAGAAGCGGAGACTGCCAAAATGAGGCAAAGTGAAGGCAGGTTGAGAGCAAGCATGTTCACATACCTCAACGGCTTCAGTGCCAGCGCACGATTCTCTTGCATCAGCCTGGCGATCCCGCCCCGCAGCTGTATCATGCGATAGAGCCCGTGGAGATGTACCAGACCCGTTGCAGGCTGGTGATGTACTTGCTGGTAGATGGCAAGGCTGACCACTGCAGCTATGGCGCTGTCGGAAACGGAGAAGGGGCCCGACAGTTTAACGTTGACTAAAGCATACGCCTGGGAGATGTGGTGAAGAGTTTTGGACGATATTGATGGTTTCCGCCGCAGGAAGTCAACATAAGATGAGGATATAGCTAAGGTGCTATGAAAATCTGCGTCTCGATGGTCAACGGTGCTGCATGGACCGGCTGGCGATGCTGTCACTCACATGCTTCATCTGCGAGAATATAGTTGACCCAAATCGACTTGATAATGTCGAACTTTGTACAGAACTGCGGGGGAAACAGCGCATCACTGATGTCGAAGAACCCTGTGATCCAACGTCAGACACAAGGGGATGTGGACGACCAGCCGAATAATAAAGGCGGCATACACCGATGCATGAGCGCCGTGGACTCGGAGTCCAGCTCTTGAGGAAACGAAGTGAGACACAGATCGCCCCAGAACACCGGTCGCGGCATCACATATCCAGATCCTGAAGCATACAAGAGGTGTTTGAGCTCAGTCTTCTGCTTCTTGGTCGATCGGCGCTGCTTGCCCGCATTCTTCCCTCGCATGACGTGGGAGCGGATGATGCGCCTGTCAGAGCTACCTATCCCGCTCGGGCTCTGGTTAATGAATTGCAGCGCCATGGCGACGGTGATGGTTTCATGCTATTCTCTCAGCAGGCCTGGCCATCCAGCGCGTCCCTTCTTTCGAGGCTCCGAAAGCGCAGATGATACAAGGAGTGCTGTTGGTTGACGAAGATGACACTGGCGATTTGCTCGCCTCAGCTGATATTCCCCGCCTCATTGTGGGATCTGTCGAGAGAAATAGTTGCATTAGTTGGCTAAATATGCGGCACTAGCGCACTATGCCTGATTGCAAAGAAGTGGATGAACATCCCAGCATCTAGATACAGCAGCAAGCGAGATCAGGTGTGTAAACAGGACAAACAAGACAAACAATGCATCAGCAGGAGATGGCATTCCAGAGGCCACTATGCCACATGTTTAATAGCTTGTCTATCTGAAAGTCGACAATAATAAACATTATTATGATATGATCAACAGTGAGCTGTCAGAGTGAATCCTTATCAGCTACTGATAACCCCAGCATCCTTGAGATAGGAGATCGGAGCGATACGAGAACAACGCTAGTTTCAGCCTACGTACTATCTACCTTAACATCACCCGGACGTCAGTCATGCACGAGACCTTGCACAATTACCTCGGTGATATCCGCTAGTTACCTTACCATCTACCAAGCTCCTTGTTGCGTTATTGTGCAGTCATAGAAGCTACATACGGAGGAGACTCGAGCCCTTCTATTCCCACATATTTTTTTCGCCATCAACGCCATCGAGACCCCGAGATATCCGTCGACCAATGTGCTTGAGGCCTTTTGATTCGACCCGCTGAAACCAACGTCCCGATCGGCAATTTACCACACAGAACAGAGGCCTCACCACTGGACAGAACCACGGATTGCCAAGGACTGCCAAGCTGGAGACCTCAGAGATAAGCCATTGATCGAATCAGATTCTTCCGTTGGCGAAATTTTTTTCTCCATTCTTTTTCCCGTTTTCTTATCGGTCGCGTGGTTGGTCATGCATGTCATGGAGGGAACTGAAATAAAAGTCGCATCGCGTCTCCAATCTGTGCGCGGGTTTTTCCCTCCGTGAACTATCTGTCTGGCTTCAGGCTGGTGCCTCTTTCTCCCTTTTTTCTTTCTTATTTCCTGTCGCATCATGGGGATCACTCAGGCGGTGGACAGAATCAATCTCCGGGTGGCTCAGAGCCCTGTTGGGCGATGGTTCCACCTGGAGAATTCAGGACATGTCAGTATACTTCTACCTCTATTTGCGGAGGGTTACGTTGGAGAGCTCAGGAGAAAAGCTTACGGATGAGACAGCCGAAAGAACGCAAAGGCAGCTACTTCTTCACCGAAATTCGCGCCGGTCTCGCTACCTTTTTCGCTATGGCCTACATCATCAGTGTCAATTCCAACATCACTTCCGAATCGGGCGGCACCTGTGTGTGCCCTCCCGAAAGCCAGGCCGATCTCTGTAACAGCAACACCGAATACCTGCTGTGTGTCCAGGAAATCAAGCGCGATCTCGTGACTGCTACGGCTGCGATCGCCGCATTGTCTACTTTCTGCATGGGCCTCTTCTCTAACTTGCCTGTCGCCCTAGCCCCCGGTATGGGTCTCAATGCCTATTTCGCTTACACTGTCGTGGGTTACCACGGCTCCGGCATGATCCCTTATAGTCTTGCTCTTACCGCCGTCTTTGTCGAGGGTTTCGTTTTCTTCGGCTTGACGCTGCTCGGCATCCGACAATGGTTAGCGCGTGCATTGCCAGCCTCGATCAAGCTCGCCACGGGCACGGGCATTGGTCTATATCTGACTCTTATCGGATTGAGTTACAGCGCAGGTATTGGCTTGGTTACTGGGTCTACCGAGACCCCGTTGGAATTGGCAGGTTGCGTTTCTTCTCTACGCGATCCTACGACTGGCATGTGCCCCAGCGATGCTAAGATGCGTAACCCGACGATGTGGGTGGGCATATTCTGCGGTGGTGTGTTCACCGCGCTGCTGATGCTGTATCGGATCAAGGGTGCTGTGATCATTGGTATCTTGCTGGTTTCCATCATTTCCTGGCCGCGCCCTACACCCGTCACCTACTTCCCTCATACGGAGCTGGGTGACAGCATGTTCGATTTCTTCAAGCAGGTCGTGACTTTCCATCCGATCAAGCATACCCTGGTTGCTCAAGACTGGAGTCTCTCAGGCCATGGTGGGCAGTTTGGACTGGCCTTTATCACGTTCCTGGTAAGTCCGCGTTCTGAAGTTATACGCCATCCTTTACTGATCAGCGTGTAGTATGTGGATATTCTTGACACCACCGGTACTCTGTACTCTATGGCCCGGTTTGCCGGAACCATCGATGAACGCACTCAGGATTTTGAGGGTAGTGCCCTTGCTTATGTATGTTCCACTCCTCTTCAGTGTCTTTTTTCAATCAATCTAACGACGATCTCAGATGGTCGACGCAATCAGCATCTCTATCGGCTCTCTTTTTGGCTCGCCCCCTGTGACGGCATTTGTCGAAAGTGGTGCCGGTATCTCTGAGGGCGGAAAGACTGGTCTTACCTCCTGCGTGACAGGTATCTGCTTCTTCATCGCCGTCTTTTTCGCCCCGATCTTCGCCTCTATCCCTCCCTGGGCGACCGGCTGCACGCTGGTGATTGTTGGCGCCCTGATGTGCAAGGCAGCCGCCGAGATCAACTGGCGCTACTACGGCGACGCCATTCCCGCCTTCCTGACCATCGCCATCATGCCCTTCACCTACTCCATTGCCTATGGTTTGATCGCCGGTATTCTGAGCTATGTCCTCATCAATGCGACAGCCTGGCTCCTTGAGAAGGGCTCCGTCGGTCGGGTGGTGCCCCCGAACAAGGACGAGTCGGACCCATGGTCGTATAAAGTCCCCGGAGGGTTCTTCCCTCCCTGGCTGCGACGGGCCGCTCGGGGCAAGAAGGACTTTTGGCGCGAGGATGAGGAGGAATCGGTGAATATGGGGGTCGTGCCTGGTGGATCCGTCTCTTCGCATGACCGGCCGGAGGGAGAGAAGATTGGAGTGGGTGTAGGGAACAAAAGCATTTGATATAGAGCCTTTGTAGGTATAGCATAGTATAATGTAGTATTTCACACCACACCTAGGTAGTTTGCACCTCGAGCTGATGACTCGGATGCCGTATTAGTTCATAAAAAAAGAATAAACAGTCATGAGTTACTTTAGATATAGAAAGAGAATCCATTTCAACTTCTGGGATCCTAGTAGCCTGATATGGGTACAATCTACCTGCATGGTTATTATTACGGCCACCCGCAATGTGTCGGAGACAAGACCGGGAGTTGACTTCGGCATCCACAAGACATTCCAGTATGACAGACGTATTGGAGGCAAACCTCACAGAACCACAAGATAATAATAGCTACCAAGTAACAAGGAATACCACTATATATCACTTCCAATAATTCATGCCGCAAGAAATATCCAACAGGTGATTACAATACAATACTGCGGAGAAGCATGACAGCTCCATCCGCCAATCACATAGGACAATTTACTTGGAACAAGCCTGGAATGGCGTAATTAATACCAGCTCCGTCACGGGCAATTGGGGTTTTTTACAGGTCTGGTTCGGGGTTGATCGCATCAAGTTCCCCTTCACTCTTGGCCCCTTCCGTCATGTTCGCATTAGACCCGATTGCCTTCCCCTTGTTCTACTTGATCTCTCCCTCCTTCTTTCACTTATTGGCTCTTCATTGATTCCAACAACCCGGAATGGCCTGAGTCCACAGTAATACCCCACCCATGGCCGAGTCCAAACCGTCTCCAGCCCCGCCTGGTGGCTCTGGTACAAATGAAGCTCAGCAAAAGCGGAAAAATGTCGGTACAGCGTGCTCGGCCTGTAAAACTCGCAAGCTCAAGGTGTGTGGCTGTCAGCTCCTCATGACTCCGGAGGAGACCACAGCGTTGTACTAACCCCTAGGTAGTGCTCAGGAACCTCCCCATGCACCAACTGTATCAAGAACAACGTCGAATGTACCTTCGACGCCAGCGCCGATAAACGCCGCCGCGGCGCCCTAAAGCGCAAGGTCAACCAGCTCGAAGAGAAAGAGGACCTCCTGATTCAGCTCGTCAGCACCCTCCGCGAGAGCGGCACCCGGCGCACCATCCAGCTCCTCAACCTCATACGCAGCAACGCCTCCCTGGCCGAAATCCAGCTCTACATAGACACGCAGCTGAAGTCCGAGCTGGAGCAGACACCGGAGCTAATTGAAGTGTGCAATGAGATACAACGGTTCGAGCAGATGGGGTCGCGGTCGCGGCGGCGTATTCTCGACGCGCAGAGGGCCTCCGTCGAGCCTTTATTCCGTGTGCCGGCGACCCCGTGGACGTCCGTCACCGACGATGACGAGCACGTATCGCATTTGATTACGCTGTGGTTTACGTGGGTTCATCCGTTCTATTACTGGATCGATCGGGAGTTGTTTCTGCGGGATATGCAGTCGGGGTCATTGGACTCGAAATTCTGTTCGCCGTTTTTGGTGAATGCCATCCTGGCCGATGCGTGTGTAGGTAGACTCGAGTGAGGTACTTGGACTTGCTGGTGACTGGTGACAGGCATACTCGGATAATTTGGAGTCGGATGCTTCTTCGAGAGACACGGCCGCCCAGGGTGCCCGCTTCTACAACGAGGCCAAACGTCTGCTAGACAAGGAAGAAGGCAGAATCACCCTTGCGACTGCCCAAGGGCTGGGGGTTTTGTGGATATGGTATGTTCCACTCGCTTGCCAGAACTGGCCTCTGCTGAAATACTCCAGCGCTTCCATGACCAGGAAAGATCGACATGGCTGGATTCATCAGAGCCAACTTGCGTACGCCGTTCAGGAACTATTTCCGAGCATCACAGCTCCCAAGAATGCTGCCGATGAGGCGCTTGACTTGGCCCGAGCGGTCAATGTAACAATTTGGGGTTTGTTCAACATCGCGATGTACGCAATGCCGTGTCTTTTACCAGTGCCGGACGGCTAGAACCAGGGACGACTGACCAGTCCCTGGACCCAGGACCCACGCCGTATCGAGTAGGAAGGCTCCTTTGATTAAGCCGCCCCGAAAGCTACACCTCCCGCCGATCTCCCATGACCCGGACGCCGACCTGTGGGTACCATATCCAACCGAGTCCGAAAAATTGCAGGCGCATACACTGTGTACGTTCCGAGCCCTCTGCAGTCTGAATGAAATCGCCTACGATATTACCTACCCCCATTTTCACGGAGAAGTTAGCTCGTCAGAGACGGAAAAGAGCGACGAGTTGCAACGACGACTGCGAGAGTGGCAAAGCGAGCTACCACCCTGCCTGAAGGAAAAGGATGCCATTGAGGTTCCACACGTCTTATGTCTTCAGTAAGCTTCCTGTCCCCGATGCGTACGTTCGAGAGGAGCGGAGGCTGACTATTTGCAGCATGTATCAGCACGCGCTCATTATAACCGTCTACGAACTCCTATGCACGAGTGAGCGGAATAGTCACTCGGACCACCGCCTTTTCCACATGATGCCAGAGAGCCACCAGGAGGCCTGCTTGTCATCTGCAAGGAGCATCTCTCAGCTGATGCGGCTGCACCGCTCCGCGTGGGGTGTTGAACGCATGCCACAAGGCACCAGCCAGCCGATCAACATGGCCTTACTCGTCTTGCTCGAACGGCTGGCTGTACCCGAAAACCGTGATGCGTTCATTAACCTCAGCATAGCCGCGAAAGCTGCATCTCGACGATGGAGCTCGAGCAAAGCTGCTTTGGATAGGATCCGCACCCGGGCTATTATCCATGGCCTTCATCTACCGACCGAAACAGATTCCTTATTTGCGGACTTTGCAAAGCGACCCAACAATGAGCCTTCAGACGAGTCTCCTTTCACCATGGCCGACACGATCGAAACCTCGGACGGCGAGGGTTCTGACTCGTGATGTATATCAGCTTTGCACTAATCAAGTCAAGTCTTGAAAATAGATTAGACTGCGCTGGCTTGACTCGGCTTGTGCGCTTCCTCTTTACATAGCTAGTGCTCCTACTTCGTCGGATTGAGCTCTCAGATGCCTCACCGGTATCCAACAAGCGGCCGCGTGTGCTACACCATGACAGGCGCGAGCGACCGAGATGCGTTCAGCGGACGATTTTGACGATATGAGATCTCGAGCACTTTTGACTTTTCCGCTACGTACCTACGCACAGCTCCTGCTCTCGTGCTGTGGTACTCTCGGCGGCGGCCTAGGCTTCGGCCGCAATATGGACGAAGAGACCCCTGATTTTTACTCTGTTAGTCCCACTTACCAAGCTATGGACATTCGGCACCCAGCTTTCTGTACATTAGCAAGCAACGATTTGTCCCTCAGCGTTCGAGAGCTATAATTACTCAAGAGAAATGAGAACAGAACTTTTATCAGCCTCGTCATTCCGGATCCTCATCATAAGTCTATTAATCATGATGGACAATCATATCTGGCACCAACCAGAGCGACATTCGGCATACAAGCCACGTCAACATGTTGATCATTATCATCACATCATCAGTCATAAAAAGATGCCATCAGGCAACCGAGTCAGTGCCCTTCAGCGGCTTAAGAGACATACGCGGGTAATAGTGCGGGAAATAATTCCACGAAGCCCAGACCAGCACCGTCGCCAAAGTCAGCGGCAGCGTGATAACCCAGTACAGCCAGAAATTCCCAGACACGATCCACGACTTCGCCCCACCGTCATTCGACAGATTGAAGAAGTTAGTCCCGAACAGACCCTACATTCTCCAATATCAGCCATCGTCTATCACCCAAACTCAAACCGACTGGAACATTGAACATACCGAGATAAACGTCCCCGGTAGATACACCATACTCACAACCGCCACCGTCTTCATCATCGCACTATCCTTCTGCGAGACAAGGTTAAACGCCAGGTTGATCTCGTTGCGCAGCCGCTCACTCAGCGATTGCGACCGCGTCAGGAGCGAATGCAGCTGTTTCGCGACGAAGTGCGCCCGCTGCGCGGTGTGGATCCAGCTGCCCCTGTTTTTGTTTGTCAGCTCTGCATGCTCGACGCGGAAGCGCGCCTGCTCGTCGATTAGAGATTGTAGTGTGTGCGTGGCTACCTCGAGGGTCTCGTTCGCGTGGAAGATGTGTCGCGCAATGTCGTGCAGGTTGGGGAAGTTAAGCGCCGGTGGTTTTAGTTCGTTGCGGGCCTGGCCTTTTAGCTTCGGGAATCAGAACATTGGCTGAATGGGTGGATGGCTACCTTCTCAATAGGCCGGACCAGATGCCGCAGAGACCAGATCGACTTATCGTATTCTTCGACCACACCTTGCGCGAAAAGCGTGTGCCAGATGTATGGATTCCCCCGGTGGGTTGGGGAGGGTCGATGCGCGACGAGATACTGTGCCACGACGTCCGGTAGGTTCAGGAAGAAGACGAGCTGGCGGTTTGCTTGCGGGTGCCATTGGACGAAGACGGCAGTCTGGATCCAGGTGTATCGGCCTGGTTTGATGACATGTTTGATCTTGAAGCAGGTCCATGATACTATATAGATCAGTATGGGGTTGAGCATAAGAGTTGGAGGATGGACGGACAATGCTTGGTGACTTTTCCTTCATCGTCAATATCATAGTCGCAGAAGAACGTCCCGTTCAGGTCTTTCTTGATGACGGGGAAGAAGTCGGGAGGCAAAAAGACGTCTGGATTTTCTTGCCTTAAGACGGGCGAGTCGTCGATGCTTTCCTCGGGGTAGTTGGCGTATCTGTTTTCCGGTGTGAGCTTATCCTAGCCAGAGCCGGAGAAGACGTACAATAGAACTATCGAAGGTGGTTGACGTTGGTAATTCTCTAATTCCTCCCATAGATTTGCCTGTCGCGATGTCCAGGTATTCTCATTCTCGTCTATCGATGCTAAGCATTAGACACAATTAGACCCGGCGGTTTAAGAACATACCACTTGCTTCAACAACAGTCGCTATATCCACTTTCTCATTTCCATAATCACCCATTGTGAGTCTCTACTTATTAAACAAAATGCAAAAGAGAAGAAAGGAAAAAGTCGGACACTCCATCTTATAACTAAAACTGTACGTGGTGGCTGTGACACCACTAAACCTGCAGCGATACGCTGTCCCCTGTCAACCCTGGGCGTCTCGCTTCAACGTCTGCCTGCAGGTTTAGCCTTGTTTGCAATTCTAGTCTTGGCTTCAGCCTTGCGGTAAGTCTTAGCCTATTCGATAAGTTAGTGATGAATATTTGTCGTACTCATGTATAAGGGGAAGTCCTAATCCAGTCAATAACATATAAGGAAGCCTATGGCTTGTCTCTCAGCCACCCTGCAGCTTCCCATACTTAAACGGCCAAGAACCTTTGACAAAGTACATCCGCAATCAAATACAGTAGCCTGGGATTCCTGAGACTGTGAACGGATTCCAGGGAGAGCTATTGTGTGAGTGCCTTGCGGATCGCAGTTGATTGCCGTCCATATCCCGACAGATGTACCTTGGCATGCATTGTTGAAGGAAAGTGATCTCCTGGATTAGCTAGAGGATAACAATGCAGAATATGCAGAGTGATGATTTTGGTTTGAGGCTGTTGATGGAACGAACACATATCTGGTACGTACTCAGAGGCAACTTGCATTAAGCGTCATCGACATAGAGATATGGTCCATTAGAAGAGAAATTTGTTAAAACTCCGAAGGAGGCCTTCTCAACCCTAATCACGACGAACAACAGCCCTACTGATTGTTATTAGGAAGGGTAGGAATGCCGCTGCTTCGATCGCTCCGTCTGCCGATGATGATAAGTATGCTTCGACATTGGAGAAGGAGGCGACTGGGAAAATGGCTGTACTTCCAGTATGTTGACGTGTTGATTTGCTTTGTCTCGTTCTGGCGGCTGTCTTGGTTGATAAAAATTTCTGGATGGGAATGGGCATAGGCCACAGAGAGGAAGGAAAATGCAAGTGGTGCGCCAGCCTTGCCTGACACATATCCTATTAAACCTCACCTGACTTTGCTGCTCATATATAAAGGCATCATAGTCTTATCAATAGTTTTCTGGTTTCCACATCTGTATCGTCTACATCTGTGTTTGCAACGCGCGCTACATCAGCGTACTTTGCACGTCTGTTCCGATCATCTCCCTACACACTCTTCCTACAGAGCAAATGATTCTCAAGCTGCAGTGATGGATACTCTTATCCTACAGTGAAACATACCTAGTCACTAGAAGAGCTCTATCGCAAGCCTGTTCGCGGCTTTGTGCACATCCCTCCTCAAAGCCTCAACAAAGGGTCGCGCTCCGTGCAGCACTACTCCTTATTCGACGCAGAACAGCTTGGAACGGACTAATATCGAAGAGATTCTGCAAAAGTCTATCGAGGAAGATATCTGCTACCGGTCCTATTCAGCATTTGCTCTGAGAGGATTCTACGAGCATTATTCTGCAGCGGATGCAGGGACCGATCAGGTGTGAGATGACTGCATTAAAGAATGACAGTCGGTGATGATTGCTAATAATATGCCAGTGAGCATTTCTGTATCTATTGCAAAGATTTTCTGATGAGTTCAATGCGTGTGCCGAAATATTGTCGAACGACGAGATTATAGAGAAGAATTCTCGAGGCAGACAAGATACACCAAACATCAACAGCAAAATGGTTAACAGTCGATGCTCGATTTAGCAAGAGAGCATTGATATCATTGATTTGGTATGGAAGCCTCTAACCGAGTTTGAGGAGGTCCACCCGATCAGCTGGAGTTTCTGGCATGGTTTTCGTATCTCGGCGATTGTTCACTTCAACCTTGCAGACAATTTGCCAGTTGCAGCAATAACTCCATTAGACCCAGCCACCAACTTTCCCTATCCCACATTTTGCAACAACGATAACGGGACAGGAGAATTTCTCATCAGAGATAAAGATGCGGGGATTCATCTTGCAGCCGAGATGAATGTTACTATGCTTATCAGAGCTCATCGATGTCTCCGCATAGACCTTCCAAATCTCGCGTAGCGGCACTCCCCATGTTGTGAGATGGTCAGGTGGAGTACGTTACATGGACCTGCCGATCTTCTGCATTCCCGCATCTTATCTCCAGCTATCTATCCAAGGAGGAGCTGGAGCTAATGCAGAAGTGGAGTTGTCTGGGGCAGCTGCTGAGCTGAATTGCAGTCTGCAGTCGGAGCTGCAGGTCAGGCATAAAAGCCGCATGTTCCCACATTCCAGCGCAGGCTTTTCATCAAGCATTGCGCTCCATCACCTTGCTTTACCTTGTCCTAAAGATGCATCTTCAACTGGGTTTGGCTGCCATCGTAGGCTGCGCGGTTCAATCTGTCGCGGCTTACGTGGCTCAGCAGCCACGATCTCAAGAGGGAACTTGCCAGAAAACTACGGTCGCAATCTTGTAGGTGCATCTCTTGCTTTTCGTAAATTCATATTTCATTCATATTTCTGATTCTCGCAGAGGAGCCGGAATGGCCGGGATCAAGGCTGCTGTATGTTGAACACGCGCCTGGATGCATTCAAAATCTGACTGCGACAGGAAACTTTGTCTAACGCATCGATCCATGATTTTGTCATTCTAGAATACCGTGACACGATTGGAGGGCGCGCTTGGCATACGAATTTTGGCAAGGACGAAAATGGAGTCCCTTATGTCGTGGAGCTGGGTGCCAACTGGGTATGTAGTTCCTCGTTCGTGTCGAAGCGCCGCTGACATTGAACAGATCCAAGGCATTGGAACCCCGGATGGCCCACAGAACCCTATTTGGACACTAGCCAAAGAGTTTAACCTCAAGAACACATTTTCCGACTATGACAACGTCTCCACTTACAATGAGAACGGATATGCTGACTACTCGCATCTCTTCGATGAGTTTGATGCCGCCGACGAGATTGCCAATGCCGCGGCTGGCACGATTCTACTGGAGAATCTCCTGGATCAGACAGCTCGGACAGGCCTCGCTTTGGCTGGCTGGAAGCCCAAAAAGACCGACATGGAGGCGCAGGCTGTTGAATGGTGGAACTGGGGTAGGTCTGCTCTGCCTTCAACAGGAATGAAACTAACAGTTCTAGACTTCGAGGACGCTTATTCACCACTCGAGAGCTCTCTGGTATTTGGCTACGCCGGGAGTAACTTGACCTGGAATGGCTTTAGCGACGAGGACAACTTTGTATTGGATCAGCGCGGATACAACACCATCATCAAGGGCATGGCTGCGAAATTCCTAAAGGCCAACGACACACGGCTCCGTTTGAACACGCAAGTCACCAACATCACTTATTCCAACAAAGGGGTGACAGTGTACAACAGCGATGGTACCTGTGTCCAAGCTCAATATGCCCTATGCACTTTTTCACTGGGTGTGCTGCAAAATGACGCCGTCACCTTCACGCCGGAGCTGCCCTACTGGAAGCAGACGGCTATTCAGAAGTTTACCATGGGCACTTACACCAAGATCTTCCTTCAATTTAACGAAACCTTCTGGCCCTCGAACACACAGTACTTCTTGTACGCGGACCCTAAGCTGCGTGGATGGTATCCCATATGGCAATCCCTGTCAACACCTGGTTTCCTGCCAGGATCTAACATCCTGTTCGTCACCGTCACCAACGAGTTCTCCTACCACGTCGAGAACCAGTCAGACGAGGAGACCAAAGCAGAAGTGATGGCAGTCCTGCGCAAGATGTTCCCAGACAAGGACATTCCAGAGCCGACTGCATTCATGTATCCTCGCTGGAGTACCGAGCCGTGGTCATACGGAAGCTACTCGAACTGGCCCGCAAGCACCGGCCTGGAGGAGCACCAGAATCTGCGCGCCAACACCGGCAGACTGTGGTTTGCAGGAGAGCACACGTCACCAAGCTACTTTGGGTTCTTGCACGGAGCCTACTTTGAAGGTCTGGATGCCGGACGACAAATTGCGGCGCTCTTGCAGGGTCGCTGCGTTTACTACAACTCGACGATGGAAAGGCTGTGCGGACCTCGCAGGCATTATGAGGCGCTGCATGGAATCACTCCGCTGGCTGATTATAGTGCAGTCAATGGCTGGATTTCCAACAGTTTCTATGATTACAATGATGAATAGTCTGTAGCCGAACTTGTCATGTGATTATTTCATCTAGTTCGGTCAGGATTGCTTCCTGCAGGTCAAAGCCTAGCCCTACTAGCGACCGCAATGCGTTCTTTTATACGTAGATTCGAATATCTCTCTAGGATAACAGTAGTCGAGGAATGCAGGCTAGTCGTCCGGACAGGAGATGATTTCCCTCTCGCACCTCGTCATGCAGCAACACGCCATCGGAGCAGCTCCATTCAACCTGCTTATTGCTGACCTCGTTAAGGGCATTCTGCGTGCAGTGAGGTGGAGTTCGAGTAATGAAAGTGCGGTCTTCTTGTTGAAGGTGACGTCGTTATTATCGGGTCAAAGTAACCCAAGTCCCGGCTAAGCAAACGACCGCCATTATCAATGAAGTCGTACCACTGGTGATCTTTGTCTGGACTATAACGGGGCCGGAGGTAAATCTCGGTCTCCAACTGTACAACATTTAGTTCGTCATACTTCGGTGCAGGGCTATATTGCTGTATAGCTCAAAATCGATGAATTCTCAAATGCACCGCTTTTGATATAGCTTACCACTTGCCCCTTTGGGCCTACAGCGTGGACCTTCCCAATTTCATTTAGATAGATTACACTCCTTTAATGGCCAATAATCGGTCGATTACCCCTCTCTAGATGCCTGCATCCGGCGGTATAAGATCTAGTTAGTCAGACGATAGATTAGAAATGATTGTACCTTCCGAACTTTCTCATTAGTAGGCCAATTACTAGTGATTCAGTAATAAAAAACAGTTCTGCGCTTTCTAACAGTTATGAGCCCGGATTGCCTTTAAGACGTATGGATTTGATCCTTTTCAACACCTTAAATCAGCAGTTCCTGTTTGAAAGAGCCCTATCTCGCGCTAGAGAGATATCTCGATATTAAACTACCTAATTTGGAAGAGGCGAAGCTATATTAAACACTGTCATCACCCCTGACCTGCTAGATATGGCATATCACGCAGAACTATTACCCCAGGCCACCATGAAGGTTCCCATCGCGCTTAACAGGCCCAATGATTGGTGGATATGGGACGCCTATAATCAGCCTAGCTCGGACCTGTGGAGGTTTGCTTTAGATTTAGTACAGTACTAAGCTCAGGGGTTTAAGCTGGTTTAATAAGTCTTCTAAGGCAGTAAATAGGTTAGATTCTAGTCTGTATAAATTAGTGTGTAGCAGAGGATATTTAGGTTATTAGTAGTAATATAGACAGCCTTAGGCATAATATAGAGTAGAATGCTATTCACTAGCTTAATGTCATATTAATTAATAATTAATTAAAGGGATCTTAATTGTTCTCTAAAACTGGAAAAACTGGGGTATAAGTGGGCTTATTAAAGGGATTTATATCCATGTCCTTGTCCTAGACGCCTAAACTCTTTACCAGGCAGTTGTAGCCGCTGTCTGCGTGATAAGACATGAGATAGATTAACTTAAAGAGTTCATCTGCTAATGTGCGTCTTCTCTAACAATAGGATCAAATAAGTGGGCGCTTAATCCACATATCATGGCAAGAACACGCGTTCTAGCCATACTTTATTTTATATCCTTTGATCTTAATGACGCTTAATAGTTAAATCTGACCTTTCCCAAAGGACGCCCAATATTCAAACGCTGAGCATAACCCTACCTACTCTTTCGTCTGTTAGCCGACTTCGAAGGTGTGAGGTGAAGATTCTCGATATCCGAGCATATTTCATCTGGGTTTATCTCGACCTCTGCAATCTCCGGATACTTCTTGGTCGATGTGGGAGCCTCAAAGTCCAAAGGCCGCGGAGGCGTTGTTTGGAACTCCTGGCTTTCTCCTTTCTTCGTTGAATTTGGGCCTCCAGGGCTCGAACGCTTGGGTCGCTTGGAGCGGAGGAATTCTTTTGAAGCAGGACGGGGGAGCCTCGACTGAGCTTCAGTCAGAAGTAAGCCTGACTTGTCATATGCTGGGGACGCGATGAAGGCAACCCATTTCTTCAAGCTCCCCAGTAGGGTTTTCTTGTCAACGTCAAGCAGCTCTCTGTGAGAGTGATAGCAATTCTGACAGCCAACCTCAAGCTGATGGTGATTGTTGGAGAATTCTGCTAGCAGGAGTTGCTCCACGCGATACGCATACTGGGTATACTCTGTCGCGATTAGTTTGACTTCACCGTAACAGTCATTGTGTTTGACGAGCCGACATAGCTTGGGATGTTGCGAGGTATATCCAATTTTGAATATTCCAGGAAGGTCCGGAGGGCATATCACATAGATATACCCGGGTTTCTGACTCTTCCCATCAAGAGGTTGCTTCAAAAGCCAGGTAACATTCTTAGCCACTGCATCTTCTTCCATGGTCATTGCGCGGCGTACAGTCCTAATTGGTAACATTGATTGATTCGAAAGGACCGAAATCCCTTCTTCCTCCTCGAAAGGATTTCCTTCTTGGTCTGGCCTCCTTCCAGCCCTGTAGCATTCACACATCAGCTCCTCAATCTCGTCTGTGTGTTCTTCGCTTTCTTCGGTGTGTGTATCACTGCTTTCAAAAGTGTCGTCCTCCTCCAACCTGAGACTTTCAAAATTCCCCCGTATATTGAGTTCCTTCAGCCACTGTGCTATGGCCTGGGGCTCGTGCTTCTTGTGCAAACCACAAATGTAGATCTCGGCGAGATTCTGCAAAATTTTGAACTGCGGAGATGCCCGGGTGCATCCGTCAGAAGCGCCAGTGAGTATCTCGAGGTGACTCGCAAAGTGTGTTTTGGCAAGAATGAGATTATCATCGGCTATCCGACGCCGGCATCGGCTTTGATCATTTTTCATGTATGCGCACTGAATAGAAGCAGGGGCGCCATGGTCCCAGTCCACTAACTCCGCCAGAGGGAAAAAGGTCGTCATGGGGGATTCCATGCCCACGAAACGATGTTTCGCCTGGACGGGCTCTTCTTTTGGTTCAGAGCCTGATTAAAACAATGAAAATGGAGGTCTCTCAAGAGGATGAAAAAGCCATTAAAAGTCTCTCAGGTAGTTTGAAATTGAGACTGTTCAGCTTCTTGCCACAGTGATTTGGTTTTAAACCGTAGCCCCCAAGCCCCAGCCC